>WBNM01016055.1:23323-42292 GCA_013399055.1 Ramphastos sulfuratus | reverse complement strand
CATTCAGCCAGTTCTTAACCCAGCACAGAGTGCCCCTGTCCAAGCCATGGGCTGCCAGCTTTGCCAAGAGTTTGCTGTGGCAGACAGTGTCAAAGGCCTTACTGAAGTCCAGGTAGACTACATCCACAGCTTTCTCCACATCCACCAGGTGGGTCACCTGGTCATAAAAAGAGATTGGGCTGTTCAAACAGGACCTGCCCCTCCTGTTTTTGCTTTTTGCTTTTGCATGTGACCTTTGTTTGTCCTTCACATTATTAAACTGCTTCTGCTTTATTACTGGCCTTTTCCTATCATTTCCTCTCTCCCTTGTCCATCTAAAAAGGAGAGTGATAGAGTGACTTTGCTGGGCATTTGGCCCCCAGCCAGGGCCAAACCAGAATAATTCCTTACTCAGCATTTGGATAAGGAAGTTACCTCTAACATGTCTCCAGCAGATTAGCCATGCAGATTCAGTGTTTACTACAATACAATTTGAGCAACTCTATGGCCAGAGCTAGGACATATGAAAACTACACTGCACACTAGGTGAGCTGTATCACAGGTTGAACGTAGTGCTGCTGTTTAATGCTCTCTCCAGAGCCAGTTTACAGCTGTGCATTGAGGGTCCATGCATATACTTTCCAAGATCTGTGCCCCAAAAGGCCATGAGTTTCGTTTTCTTTTTCCTAGGTGGGCACTTAGCCTGTGGCACCCAGAGTGTTTACAGAGAAAGCTCTGGGAAAAGATCTGTTTTGTCTCTTAGAAGACCAGTGACGATATCACTGTCATTGGAATGGTTTTTTTGTATAATTGCCTCTTCTGGCACTTTTACAACTTCTGAAACATCTGTTACTTGGTATGGTTAGTATTAAGAAGCTGTATTAGATGTGTGGCTACTCTGATCTAATGTGGCAAGGTCTATATTCATACAACTATAAAGCTTGTCATGTTCCAGCAAATTAATGGACATGTGCAGTATGACATATGCATATTACGCAAGATTTTCTAGGGCTGAGCTAATGCAGAGCTGTCTAGATTTTCTTGGAATGAAGGACAAAAAACAAATCACTCCCATCAACCTGGCAAAGCTGGTTTTACACAGAGAGAAGTGAAATTTCCATTAATTCTCAATTTCACTTCTAAAAAATGACATCACATTGAGGCACTCCATAGTAACAGGGCACAGATTACCTTCAGGATGATCTCTAATTTCTTCCTAAATGCATCTGTCTCAATTCTGATCTTAGAACTGAGATGTGTTTACACACTACAATGTGTTTCAAAGTTCAAGTTCAATAAGGTTTTTTTCTGATTTGTACTGTGATAAAGAAGTTTTGACACAGAACTTGGAAAAATTACCAGTTTGTAAATGCAGAACTGGTAATTTCCAGTTGCAGGTGTGCCTGCTGGAGTGCCTGCCAAAGTTACAGCACCAAGCTGTTCAAATTCCTGCTACAGATAGCCCTTCTCGCCAACTGGCCACTTACATGGTGTTAAACTGTATTAATCTCATAATAAATTGTCTAACTCTTCACTGCTGATCTGATTTGTTTTGCTGCGCCTTAGGAGGTGTTTACCATAAGTAGACCTAATAATGAGCCTGAGAGGGGAGCACCCACCAGGCAAAGAGCAGAAGATAACTTCTTTTGCAAGTAAAGCTATTACCAATCTAGAACATAGGATTCGAATTTTAACATAATTTTTTCTTCAAGTGTTTATGATGGTGACGGTTTGTCTATGGTAGTCTTAAGCACTTGACCTGTTCAATCAATCTGTTCCACTATCTGAAAATAAATCTGTTTGCCAGTTGCTGAACTGCAGCCACGCACCTGCTGGGGTAGTATCACACCTTCTGAACTGCACAGAGCAGTGCAGTGCAAGGTATGAAAAATTTGAATGTAATGCCTCATTTCTTCAAATTGCACTGAAGATTTAATGCCAACCAGAAATGGCATTCAGAAGACTAAATTAACCCTGCCTCATGTGATAAATACAGTGCAAAAAAATGAACTGAAAATTGCTTTGTTGACATGAAGAGTAGATCAGAAATTCAGCAGGAGAGGAGGGGTTCATAGAATCATAGAATGATAAGGTTGGAAAGGACCTCAAAGATCATCTAGTTCCAACCCCCTGCCATAGGCAGGGACACCTCCCACTAGCACAGGTCACTCAAGGCCTCCTCCAACCTGGCCTTGAACACCTCCAGGGAGGAAGCATCCACAATCTCCCTGGGCAACCTGTGCCAGTGTCTCACCATCCTCACTGTAAAGAACTTCTTCCTAACATCCCTTCTGCCAGTTTAAACCCATTGCCCCTTGTCCTGTCATTACAAGATCTTGTCAATAGTCACTCCCCAGCCTTCCTGTAGCCCCCTTCAGATACTGGAAGTCTACTCTAAGGTCTCCTTGAAGCCTTCTCTTCTCCAGGCTGCAGAATCCCAACTATCTCAGTCTGTCCTCATAGGAGAGCTGCTCCAGCCCTCTGAGCATCTTCGTGACCCTCCTCTGGACCCATACTCTAGAATTTTCTATGTTTCTTATTGACAGCACAACTCATAAGCTACCATACCAGTATCACGTAGGAAGGCTGAATGAAAGGAGCAAAACTCCTTTGAGGTGAAATCAATGCTAGAATGTTCTTCACGATAACAACTTTATTTTTAACAACACTTTGGAGTTTTTCAAAAGGTGTGTTTGCTGCCTCAGGTCACTGAAGCAGAACATTTGGTGGACAGAAGTGCTACTATTTTACTCTTGAAGGCTCACACAGCATTTATATCACACAGCGTATGTCCATATTGCATAGCAATAAAAATAACCTCATAATCTCAGACTCTCATCACAGACAGTCACTCTAGTTGCAATTGCTCATTAAACTCAGAAACACATAGGTACCTGTGGCGGGTGGAAATTGCTCCCAAATAAATTTACCAGACCAGCTAAGACAGCTTAGAAGTAAACAAAGCTATATATTTACAGCAAGCTAAAATTTACAAGCATCTAATACAATGCATATGTACAAAACTATATATTCACAAATATTTACAAGTACTTACAATTTAGAAATAATACAATGACCCTCATGGGGTCCCCCTCAATTGTTCCTCAACCCCCCTGAATGAAACCCAGAAGGGGCTAACAGCCACCTCCTTCTCCTCCCCCACAGTGAGAAAACTGAGAAGGTCACAACAGTTATCACTCAGCCAAGCGTAGTGAAGAAATCAGTCAGTAGGGAGGACTTAAGGAGCAAACAAAGCAGGAGGCAGAAAGGCGAAGAAGAAAGAAAAGAGTTTATACAGCAGATTATATATTACTCCAGCAAATGAATGAAATTATATAGATTTACCATATCGTTGTTCTTCTGCATCCAATATAATTCTTGATTTAAAAATTCAAATGAAACTACCATGTTAACTCTAAAACTGCCACAGCGTCTCATTTCTTCAGATCTTCTTTTGCTTTCTTAACTTTACACCCTCCTGGTAGCATTTTCAAAAGCATGTAATATCTCTGGGTGCTGTATTTGGTTATGGTAGAAAAGCATTGTCAAAACATCTACTTCAGGTCTCTTGCTTGCTGCGGAAGCAGAGTTGCGTAGGTTTTAGAAAGCAAATGGTACAGGGTGCTACACAGCTGCCTGGGTCAGTCTCTGTGATGGCTGAGCTGGAACAATCCTGGACAGGGGACAGAATGCATTTTATCCCAAAGGAGTAAATAAGAACACTCTCACAGAATTGGAAGTTAAATAGAAATAATATTTACAAAAGGAAATATAATACGAAAGGTATAAAGACATTAAGACAAAAAGATATATATATATATACAAAAGACAGACTCAGCAATAGCCTAGCCCTCCCCAGGCCAAGACCTCAAGGGTAGGCCTCTCTATGCAGCAAAAATAAATTTCCTGCCAGCCAGACCTTACTCCCACACAGCCGAAAGCAACAGCAGCAGCTAAGAGCCAGGGCACCCAGACCCAAGCCAAGAGGGAACTGACTGGAAGGTAGGTTCCTTATATAGGGATAACACAGGATACAGAATGGAATAAACATATTACAATACCCCGTGCCTTCCTCTTACGATGTTCTAGTTCCTTGCAGGAGTTTCTTCTCTATGGGTCTACATTTAATCCCTAAACTACATCAGTCCTTCAGTGTGGCGGAGTCACCAGATGTGCCGGAGCTGCACGACGCCCGGGACTGCTAGGGATGGGGTGAAGGACAACGCGAGACGAGACGATCAGCCGATATCAATGTGATACATCCAAGAGCGCCCCTTTATTGAGCATGGGTATGCCCTTATATACCTCTTAACAGACTATGAGGGTTAGCTCATTGTTATGCAACTGGCCCAAATTGTTAAGGGAGAAGCTGTTGGCATTAACCAATTGGTTTGAGTCCTTAAGGGGCGAGCTGTGAGGGCACTAATCGATTGGCCCATCATTGTCTGTACAGATGCTTCTCGAGAGTCCCTGTTTTAGATTGAATCTCCTGTTGTTGTTCCGTTCTTCTGCCAGCTGCCACAGCTTGTGTCCTTGCCCTTTGGATAACCTTTTCATTAGACTGTGAAACTTCAGCTTACAATTAGCAGTTAGCACAGCTTGGATTGCTCACATGTCCAGTTAATACAAAGTGTTTCCCTACACCTCAGCATCTTATCTGTCTGTGTTGTAGAGGTGTCGGAGAGAGTGCCATGGAGTCAAGACATGACACCAATATGGTTAGGTCATTGCTTATTTTGCTAGTCAAAAAGCATAGCTTTTATAGCATTTTGTTTATCTCAAGGCAATAAGCCAATTTGTTTATATCAAATATGATTGGTTATATTGCTAAATGTTAGCACCACCTTCTGTGGTTAGCCTTGTGGTTTTACGTCCTGCTCAACGTCCTCATTTCACTCTTTCACTGTCACCTAGGCACCTTCTACTTCCTTCTTTTGTGCTGTTCAAGGATAAGCTTCACTGCTTTTTTCAAAGTATGGGTTGCTCACTGCCACCATGCTGTGTCCACGATCTGCAAGAAATTCTTCCACATAGAGGCTATGTTACTAGAACTAGAAAAATTAAATCTTGTATATATCAGAATGAATTGCAGTTATTTGGCTATTTTCAGATCAGGTCAGCAAGTTTCAATTTTGAAGATGATGTGGGCTTGGAGATTCCTTAGAATAAATTTCTGAGTTTGCTTGTCATTTTTCCCCTCCATATAACTTACTTTTCTGCTTAAAGTTCCAATGCCTGCATTTGTCTAATATCATGAAATATAACTGTGTGGGATTCTCAGCCTTTGATTATTTTCCTTGCCAAAAATAAGAGAAAAGGTGATGCATCACATGAATCTGAAGAAAGCTAGAAAAGATAATCTCTAAAAAAATCATATCCTGAAAACTGTTTTCCTGTTGCATGTGACATTACGCAGGAAAACACAGACATATATCTCTGGAGTTTCCTTCATTTTGCAACTCTCAAGAATATTTTTGTTTCAAATAGTGAAAGAGAGTATGCTTTAAAGGTGAAAGTATACAAAACTTGCAACTTTTTACGTCCCATGAACTGAGACACAAATCTGGTAACACAACTAGAATTTTTAGAGCAGCTCTTCTCTTCATATTGTCATTGCACAGGTAAACATGTGATTTACAAGGTAGCACTGTTCTGATCCAGTTGCCAGAGTGTTATGGAGCAATTGTGCTCTGTAAATCTGACAACAAGAAATTGCAGACAGGAATGTTTCTGAAATCTAGAGAATATTCACTGAGAATGTCCTCAGAGAAAGGGAAACAGAGTTACTTAGCATCAGAATAGGAAATGAGATTAGTAAGCTTTTGCTTGTTTGTTTTCTTTGGTTTGCCATTTTTTATCCCCCTCTTCATCACATATATATGTAACCCACCTATACACACACACACACACACACACATATATATAAAATACATGTAGGCAAACCGAATGAACATCTGAAGTACATCAGCTACTGCCACAAACCAGCTGCAAGTTAGTCTATTTCCCACTGCAGCACTGGAAGGCTAGAAAATAGAGTACAAATGAAATGATAAATCAGAGTAATGAGAAAATTAGAAAGGAGAAAAAATATAGTTCTCTGCTTAGTTCCTGTGGAGAAAAATAATCTCCTCAATCAGAATGCACACTTTTTGCAGCGGCACTTGTGTATAAAGCAGATACACTTGTGTATCAAGCTGCTGAACATGACACATTCATAAGACAGTGAAATACTAACTTTTAACTCTTTGATATAGCAGTGAACTTGCAATGTTAGAAACACAGAGCTTAGCTCCCAGAGAAAGTTCTCTTCATCAAGTGTCTTCATCTCTGAAAGACAACGCTTAAGGCCTTAATGACACTGGTTTTAGTCATCTACTTGGGAAAAAAGTAACGATCAGAAACATCTGGCTTTTTTATCCCTCTAGTAGAGTACCTTAAACATACTATGTTAAAAAAAGTAATACTTAAAATTTGAGATATCTAAAGACAGAAGCTAAGATAAATAGCTAAGAATACAGACTAACTTTTGGCAGGCTACCTCAGGTTAGCTAACTCAGACAAAAAAATGCTTGGATTCATTGCCCAAATTAGAAGTCAGACCTGCCCTGTGAAAGAGTGTTCTCTGGAAAGCTGCTTTTCCTGCATCTCCCTAAAGACATATAGCAACCTGATGTGGCCACAATAATAGGTGAAAATTTCAAAGGATGGTTGAGGCAGGAAGACATCTCTGCAGACCATTTGGTATGGCTCCTCTATCCAGAGCTGGGTCGGATAAAGCAGGGAGCTTAGGATGACATTCAGTCAGGTTTTGAACAACTCAGATAGCTTAGAATTCCTCTACTGACACACATCGCTTCTGAATAAATTTTCTCTGAGTCTACAAACTGAGCAAACCTCTGAAATTTTTGAATTTTTAGTTCCAAATGACTGACTGCTTCCATATTGTGTGAATTCCTTTGCCGTGAGGCTCAAAACATCTTCCATAAAAGTATTTTTAAGAATGAGATGTAGCTATTTTTTAAATATATCTAATATCTAGTTCTGATTTTAGTTGGTTAGATAGAACCTTACCATGGTCTCCCAGTACCTAAAGGGGCCCTACAAGAAAGCTGGGGAGGGACCATTTACAAAGACATGTAACACCAGAACAAGGGGCAATGGTTTTAAAATAGAGAAAGGAAGATTTAGACCAGACATTAGGAAGAAGTTCTTAAGTTCTTTACTATAAGGGTGATGGGACAAGGAGGCAGTGGAGGCCCCATGCCTGGAGAAATTCAAGGTCAGGCTTGACAGGGCTCTGAGCAATCTCATCTAGCTGGGCATGTCCCTGCTTACTGCAGGGAAGTTGGACTAGGTGACCTCTAGAGGTCCTTTCCAATCCAGTGCATTCTATGATTTTATTCTGTGATTCTAAAATATCTCAGAGAAAAAGAGTAATGCAAAAAACCTACAGCACTACTGTATTTGTGCCTCTGTTCTCAAAAACTGACTGGTCATGGCAAGAGTCTGAAATCTTTTGCATCCAGTACAGTATGAAATATAAAGGGCTTGTAGCCCAATGAAGACAGGATTGCTGCTTGTCAACCAAGAGAGATTCTCAGTTCTGAGACCCCCAAACGATCCCTGGACAGGGGAATAACCAGCCACAAGGGTCTACCTGTAGTGCTGCTAGCTGGAAAGCAGCTACAGTTGGAGCTGTTATATCTAGAGACAATCTTCATCAATGGACAAGGTATCTAATGTATTTTCCACTTCCACAATTTTGCTGAATGAACTTCGCAATCTGTATTTAGTCTAGACTTTGTTACGCTCTCCTAACTCATATTCATCTTGTGATATCTCACTTCTAGAAGCCTGACTTCAAGAAGAATGTGATTTACAGAAGCCATTCCATTTCTGCTGCCAAAGGAAAATTTTTCCACTGGATACAGAGCTTTTGTTGAATGTATCTGTCACACAAAACAGGGATTTTTCTGCACTTAAAGTGTGCAGTTCCTATTTCCTTGGCAAGCTTTGTGAGAGAAGAGGGAGTTGTTTTATGATTTTCCAAATCCTTCTGTCACATATATGTTGTTAGACGAACTCTCTCCTGGAAATAACTTGAACCTACACAGAGAATAACTGAAACAGAAAACGTGTCTCTTACCTATGCAGACCTGGAAGCTGCATCTTCCCTTAAAAAATTATCTCTAAAACGGTGTTTAGTATAGTAAATATATTTTGAAGGATTATGCTCCCCTACAAGCATGTCCTATAAATACAAATGTAGAAATGAACAAAGAAATTACTAGAACTGGAAGAGACCTTTGTAAGTAACTCTTTTGCTCTGAGCAACGAGGCTGGTGAGAGGCCTCAAGCAGAAGCCCTATGAGGAGAGGCTGAGATTGTTTAGCCTGGTGAAGAGGAGGCTCAGGGGAGACCTTATTACTGTCTACAACTACCTGAAGGGTGGTTGTGGCCAGCAGGAGGTTGCTTTCTTCTCTCAGGCAACCAGCACCAGAACAAGAGGACACAGTCTCAAGCTGCACCAGGGGAAGTTTAGGCTCGAGGTGAGGAGAAAGTTCTTCACTGAGAGAGTCATTGGCTACTGGAATGGGCTGCCCAGGGAGGTGGTGGAGTCACCGTCCCTGGAGGTGTTCAAGGCAGGTTTGGATGTGGCACTTGGTGCCATGGTCTAGTCTTGAGGTCTGTGGTAACGGGTTGGACTTGATGGTCTTTGTGGTCTCTTCTAATCTTGGTGATACTGTGATACTGTGTGATACTGTGAGTGAGATGAAGTTCCTCACAGACAGTGACAAACCTTACCCACAGAGACTGCCAATGATCAGAATCACAGGGTTTTTTTTTCCTTATGGTTTGTAACATTGCTTAATTTTCATTGTAGTTAAAATATTTTCTCTAGTACATAAAGTTGCCCAGAGAGGCAGCNACCATGGTCTCCCAGTACCTAAAGGGGCCCTACAAGAAAGCTGGGGAGGGACCATTTACAAAGACATGTAACACCAGAACAAGGGGCAATGGTTTTAAAATAGAGAAAGGAAGATTTAGACCAGACATTAGGAAGAAGTTCTTAAGTTCTTTACTATAAGGGTGATGGGACAAGGAGGCAGTGGAGGCCCCATGCCTGGAGAAATTCAAGGTCAGGCTTGACAGGGCTCTGAGCAATCTCATCTAGCTGGGCATGTCCCTGCTTACTGCAGGGAAGTTGGACTAGGTGACCTCTAGAGGTCCTTTCCAATCCAGTGCATTCTATGATTTTATTCTGTGATTCTAAAATATCTCAGAGAAAAAGAGTAATGCAAAAAACCTACAGCACTACTGTATTTGTGCCTCTGTTCTCAAAAACTGACTGGTCATGGCAAGAGTCTGAAATCTTTTGCATCCAGTACAGTATGAAATATAAAGGGCTTGTAGCCCAATGAAGACAGGATTGCTGCTTGTCAACCAAGAGAGATTCTCAGTTCTGAGACCCCCAAACGATCCCTGGACAGGGGAATAACCAGCCACAAGGGTCTACCTGTAGTGCTGCTAGCTGGAAAGCAGCTACAGTTGGAGCTGTTATATCTAGAGACAATCTTCATCAATGGACAAGGTATCTAATGTATTTTCCACTTCCACAATTTTGCTGAATGAACTTCGCAATCTGTATTTAGTCTAGACTTTGTTACGCTCTCCTAACTCATATTCATCTTGTGATATCTCACTTCTAGAAGCCTGACTTCAAGAAGAATGTGATTTACAGAAGCCATTCCATTTCTGCTGCCAAAGGAAAATTTTTCCACTGGATACAGAGCTTTTGTTGAATGTATCTGTCACACAAAACAGGGATTTTTCTGCACTTAAAGTGTGCAGTTCCTATTTCCTTGGCAAGCTTTGTGAGAGAAGAGGGAGTTGTTTTATGATTTTCCAAATCCTTCTGTCACATATATGTTGTTAGACGAACTCTCTCCTGGAAATAACTTGAACCTACACAGAGAATAACTGAAACAGAAAACGTGTCTCTTACCTATGCAGACCTGGAAGCTGCATCTTCCCTTAAAAAATTATCTCTAAAACGGTGTTTAGTATAGTAAATATATTTTGAAGGATTATGCTCCCCTACAAGCATGTCCTATAAATACAAATGTAGAAATGAACAAAGAAATTACTAGAACTGGAAGAGACCTTTGTAAGTAACTCTTTTGCTCTNGAGGCAGCGGAAGTCCCATCCCTGGAAACATTCAAGGTCAGATTGGACAAGGCTCTGAGTAACCTAGTCTAGCTGAAGATATACCTGATCAATGCAAGTAGCTTGGATTTGATGACCTTTGAAGATCCCTTNTTTTACAAAGTGTGGGGGGGCGGGTAACTCCCAAACCCACATCACCTTCCAACCCAAAGCACTCTATGAGAAAATAAATCTCCACTACTTTGAACCGCTTGCATTTTGTCCTGCCTTCTGAGGAACCTCCCAGTAGTTGTCTACCAGCATGGATAAGTAGTGTGATATTTCCACCTCAGCCTCTACGATCTCATTACATATAAGCAGTTCTTGGTTTTATGTTTGTTTTTTATTAAAAAACAAACAAACAAACAAAAACAAAAAAAACCCAACAAACAACCCACAACCACCTACAAGCAGCTTTAATGTTTTCCCCTTTCCTAAGAAAAAAATTAAGGAGTGGAGTACATTGCTTAAAACTGGCCACAATTCAGTGCTTGGGACTGCATGATTACTGGTAGAGGAAAATAACTAGTTTATGCCTTAGACATTCCCTGGGTCTTTTATGCATTCTTGAAGGACAACTTTTATGCATTACTGCTTTATTACTGATGCAAATTCAGGTCATATACTACTATTATGGTTCTAGATGCAGTATATCTGTTTATTCCTTAATTATACATTTGGAATTGCAGTATTCTTTTTCCCACAGGCATACTATTTTCACTTTAGATTTTATCTGCTGGATACTACTGATTGCAGAGTAATTCTTAGTTTCTTCAGCTCAGTTTGAATTGCGAATTCAGTGTCACCTCGCAGTACAATGTCACTCAGGAATTCAATTAACTGTTAAATATCAGTCAAACTCTTGCACAAGGGCCTATTTGAAATGCACTAAAAAACCTCAAAGCGCTGCTCATTGAAAGGCTTTTTCAACCAGCATGAATTTTATGATTGTTAGATTGTTTTTGCCTACATCTCTGAAAATGCTAAAATAATTTTGTATAGAGTCTGAAGTTCCACCTTCAGACTCTATATAAAATAGGCAGCTTTCCTACCAAAGGAAAAAGTTAGTTATGCTGGTGTGATTTAACCTACCAACTCCACACTCACTGCTTCTTACTGCTTCACAATCTGTACAGTTCATATCAATAGCTAATTCATTTCTTTCATGACCTTTCTGATCTAATATCCTCAACTAAAGGCAAGCTCTTCTGTGATGCCCTGGGGACTCACCATGCCTTCTCAAATTGGCTATTTCTGAGGAATTTTTTTGGCCAATAGTAGGGTAAGTGAAGGCCTGTCACCATGAGTTCCTGTCCACATTCTCTGCGATGGCACAGAAAGCAAAACCAGATAATGAACATTTCCATTGTGTTCCTCTTGGCAGCACAAATGGAATATTTAAGTCCCAAAGTGAATAAAGCTACTTAGGTTGACTTCAGCTGAAACCAAGCAGGTAACCATGGAGACAGGAAAACAGAAGCACAAATTATTACATTGACAAACACTGCGTAGCCACGCTCTGTAGCATTTTTTGTCCAGACTCTAGGTTTAATTCAAAAGTTTCTCCCCTGTGAAATCAAAGTTTGAAATCTTACAGAGGTAAGACTGCACTAGTTTATTAGTACAACGCAAATATCACTCAGTTTCTCCTTTGTCTTTTATCTATCCAGGATTTCCCAGCCTCTGCTTAAGGTTTTGTTACTTTTTAGATGAAACTTCTATCTTCTTTTTCTTGTTAACTTATCCTGGTAATGTTTTCCTCTCTCCCTAGGTGACGTGCTCCTGCACTGTTATGGAAGGTCAAAACAGACCTAATATGTGTCCTGGCTTGTCCAGGCATGATCCTTTTCCCCACCCAACCCCTCCTTTCTAGAGTGGGGAGTGATGTGGGGAAATGCCAAAAGACCTGGAGCCACTAACTCTGCTCCTATGGTAAACAAGGTACATGTACCTGCCCTGTGCACAGGCCCACATTTTCCCAAATATGGGTAAAGCAAGCCCCTGGCTTCACCTAATATGGTTAGTTTTGATAAAATGCCATTCTGATTGGCAAATCTGCATTGCCCAATGGAGCAATCAAGACTCAGAAAATTGATAAATATGGTTAGAAGTTGTAAACAACTCGCCTTGCCTCATTTTGCCTCTCTTTGCCTCAGTATGCCATGCTTCACCTTGCTTTGCCTAGCCAAGCCTTGCTTTGTCTTGGAGACCAGGAAGCCTTGCTGCTTCAAACCAACCTTTCTGCTTAACAAGCTTTGATGCTTCAAGCTTGTTTACCTGAAAACTTTGCTGTGCCTCAGCTTACCAGGGAGAGGAATTAAGTGCCTTCATGTCGTAGGCAAGAGTCTGCTAAAAGCTGCCCAAAACCCACAGCTAGTCTCAGCGTGAATAACCCTGCTGGAAGGTAGCAACAGCCTCCAGACAGTGCAGAAGGAGTTTACCCAGAAGGGGTTTACCGGGAGGGCCAAGTACCCCCAGGCAAGCTGTATTATTGCTACTCTAGCAGTCACAGCTATCAAAAGTGATAAGCTGCTCCTAGCAGGAGAGCTTGCTTATATCAGACCTCACTGCAGTCTGCATGGTGAGAGAGAGAAGGTTACTGGCAACACCGCAAGACATTATGCTTGTCTGCACACCTGCGAACCTCTGTGCCAAGTCCGGAGCCTGTCATGGAGGCAGGGAATTAATGTGACCGAGTCAGGAATTATAACAACAGAATTATTTTATTTTCCTGAAAATCCCCCCCCCCCACCAAACTATATAGTTTTCATCTTCCTACTGAAAACATGTTAATTCTTCTTCTGGCTGAAATGCCACAGTAGCAGATGTGATCACAGGAATTTCAGGAGATTTACAGTAACTGGAATAGCAGTGGGAGGTCAAGAAAGATAACCATAGATGTAAAAACTGACCATAAAATCTGAATTTGAGTCCAAGGCTTTCATTTAAACCAGGATTAATATCTTTTAATAACAGTTGGCAGAATAAAATAATCAGGTACTTACTATAAAGCTGTAGTTGAAAGCACCTGAAAGCTCCATCTTAGCATGGACATTATTGAACAATCTGTTCTCTAAATGACACTATTCAGGGTACCCATAGTGCCCAGAAATACAGAAAGATCATGAGACCACAGCTTCGAGTCACTGAAGGACACCATCCTGCATCCTTGGTCTTAGTGAATGGCAACATAATCAACATAATCAATAACCCATTTAGAATTTACTGGCCAATGGGTTCTCTAATGATTATACAGTCTGTCCCAGGGTGACAGAATCGGAATGAAAGCAACTCTGCCTACTTGCTGTAGTTATATCTCAGTTTTGGAGTCTATATTACAGTCACTCATACAGTTTTTGTCACTGCATCAAGACATTTCTTTACATCAGAATTTGCCTCTCCCATCCTCAAATAACATTGCTCAAGGGGCCAAAACTGTGCCTCCAGAAAATATGCAACATAATGTATGATCTCAGGATACCCTAGGGTGGAATGGAAATCAGTCCAGTCACCTGCCCAAAGCATGACTAGCTCCGAAGTTGGACTCATGCCAGTTTTCTCTGCTTCTATTAAAATATTTGGATGTAGCTGTCTAAGCATGAAAGCTTTGCCATTGTCCCCTGTTTAAAACATTGTGAGATCTCTCTTACTCCAGCATTCTTTTGGGAGAATATAAACAAAATTAATGGAATGGAATGGAATGGAATGGAATGGAATGGAGTAGAATAGAATAGAATAGAATCAAAATAAATGTTTCAAACTGAAAGAAGTGTATATATGATTAACAAGTTCTCTAGACACAGAAGGCAGAGAAACAAAACTGCTTCCACAAGCATAGATGTAATCCACATTTTGAATTCCAGTAATTTTTTTAACTGCTGAGAGGCTTATGTGCAGTGCTGCTAACAGCATAAGGCTCATTTATTTACATTCTGTATAAAATGCCATGTATTAATATTTTTTTTCACAAAAATATTCCCAAACTGTAGTGTTCATTGGGAATAAACTATAACATTATTTTGTGAATTCATTTTGTGTCTACTCAGTCCTGTACTTAAATTTTGTATGTCAGAGTTAGGGTAGCTTTGCTAGTTTTCCCAGTAGCTTTATTTTTTAACATTAAGCACAACCTAATCTACTCCAGCTAGAGATATGGATATACTCATCACAGAGTGAATGTTGTAGCATTTTAAGAGCTAACACTCTATTTTAGCTCTAAATTGTACATAGTTATCTTTGAATGTTATATTACATTACATTAACTCAGTCAAGATCATTTATTTATATTTAAAGAACGCTAAGTACTCAATTCGCATTATAAAATGAATTTTAAAATATACAGATAAAGATAGTGAGAATTTCTATTTCAACACAGTTATTTGTAGTTATATTTGACAAAAGCATTTAAAAAGAAACACTATATTTCTGATGAACATGGATATCACAGAAATTTATATTATGATGTAAGAGCATATACAGAAGGCAGAGTTTTCACCAGATACCATCATCTTCCTTTATCACAGTCTCTCACTTCTTTTCTTTTTCCCATCCATGATCTTTAAATCTACTTCATTAATACTTCCATCTCACAAAAACTTACATATTTGCTTTTCAATATTCAGTGGTGTTGAAGAATGGCTAAGAGAAAATGGACAGGGGTCCAGGGAAGCATTGTACAATCCAGGCCTTGACATAAGTCCTGAGTATGTTGAGCTGAAGCAGGCCTGAGAAAGCTGCAAGTTATGCTGACTTTGGGATATGTGTCAGACTGAAAGGTTAATGCAGTTGGAACAAACAACTTTTATGAAACTAAGGTCTGGGAAATTAGGGAAGTAGCGCTAGCAAGTAACTGCAAGCAGGAGAGACTATGCAACTTTAACTTTTAGGCTGGCTAATCTGTGCTAAACTTAGTTCGCATGGACGAGTAATAATATTGTACCTAATCATAATGAAAGTAGCAGCACGTGATTGCATGCACCATGGTACTAATGATATATAAAGAGCTGATGCTCTTAATAAAGTTGGACTATCTTGAGCTAACTCATATTGGGTCGTCTCTTGATTTTTCCCAAATCCAGAGATTGTGGGTTTTCCCAAATCCTACCCCCGCACAGTCAATCAGTCAGGTCTATAAACATGGCACATTCCTAAGTCTTACTAGATGACAGCTCTGGAATTTGGTTTCATGCTCCTGTGGGGAAAGCAAAGCAAAACAAAACAAAAATATCCAATCCTCATTCTATACATTTAATCCAGAAATCTCTCAGTGTTATTTTATGCTATGTCTATATAATATTACTTCTTATGTCTCTTGTACTTCCCCTTCACCATTAGGAAAAGCTCTCATTTTGTCTCCCAGAAAGGTCCAGTGATAGATGCTACTTGCAGGTAATGCTAAATATTTGGTGTACCAAAACACTGCAAATATATTTGAAAAGAGATTTGGCTTTGATTTGTCCTGTGTGATATTTCGTTGGATATATCGTTAGATTTTTTCGAATTATTCTCCACCTCTTGTTTCAAGTTATTATTACTTTCCTTGTTGCAATAACAAAGATTTCTGTGAAGATTAGCAGTCAGCAAATAAAAACAACTGCAAATCTAGTAGTGTAGAAAATATTAATCAATTCCAACCAAAAGCCACAGCTCACTGCCTGTACACGCCTCCCCTCCTGAATGCTGTGAATCTGCCACATTTGTTTTGTACAGAATTAAACCTATACACCATAACAGGTCCTTCAGCAGACCTCAGTTCTCTTGATTTTCACTTGCAGTACAGCTACCTGTGGCATTGCCTTGTTAATATTAATGCTTTTGTGAACTGGCAATTTATATAAAGAAGTTGTTAATGGAACAGTCATCAGATGACAACTTCTCCATTTAAAGTTCTCACACAACTTAAATGAGACAACAGCTGCTGTGAAATACATGAAACAGGATTAAATCTGTGGCTGAGTATTGCCAAAAGTTCGGGTTATCTCAATTTTAAAAATTACACTGAAAAAAAAGTACAGAAAACTCAATAATGATAATCAGAGGTGCAGAATGGCTTCTCTACAAGGTGAGATTGAACAGGTTCTTCATCTAAGAAATGAAATAGCTGAGGGAGAACAACATAATAGCATATAAAATTACAATTCAGATGAAGAGGAAAAATAAGAAATTACCGTTGACCTAAAAGAGCTGAGGGAATCAGATAGTAATATAAGGAGAGAGATTTAAGATAATCAAGAAGTTGGGGGTTTTATGTGCATAATCACACAGTAGATTTTATTTTTGCAGGTTGTTTTGCATGTGAAAAGTATAGATGGGATCAGAAATGGGTTTGATAAAGTAAAGGAAGTCCAAACCATGAAAAAAATCTTTACTATTGTTCAGTAAAATTTACAATCGCAGTAAGCTTAAAATTTCTCTGTAGGTCTTCAGCAGCATTACACAATTGCAGAATAAGATGTCAAGGGTGCACAAATAGAGATTTTGGAAGTTGACAATTTTTTACAGGTACTTTGAATAGGTACAGTCCAGGAAAATAATTGTCTGTAGTTGCTAATCTAGGTACAAATCAAATGAACAGAACCAGCAGAACTGTAAAAATCTTCCACGGATGAAGAATAGAAATGCATAAGGGATACACGAACAGGAATGTGATGGAGACATTGATTTACAAATAGAAGAGAGACCTCCAGTATCTACTTTCACATGAACACAGGACGCACAATAGAAACTGCCTAGAAATCCTTTTTCTGTCTTTTTACAGTACAGACATTGTGCATCAAGTCTCAGGTTTTGAACACTGGACTGATCTTGCATAAAAATGTGAGGTCTGGGACACAATCCTAAGCTGCAGGGACAGTTTCACATGTGAATGGGTGCAAGCTGCATTACAGCATCTTCTGAAACTCAAGAGGAGGCTGGTCTGTCCAAGTAAGCACGAGCACAGACTCTTCAAATCTCTCGTTGCACTATACGTTATATCAGTAGCACTATAATGTCTTTCTCTTATGGATGTTGTTTGTTTGTTTTTCTATAAACAGACTGTAGTGAATGTTCTTTAAAATTAGCCCAGTCAGTGTGATGATTATTGCAATGTCTATTGGGACAAAGCTCTAGTGCAAATCCTCAGCCCATTTTGCTCTTCTGCTTTTTTTTTTTGATAGCTCTCTAATAATTTTGGCAAGATTACTTCTACAGAAACTTCAATCATTTGTGGTTTAGTAATTTGCATCTAAAAGCTTATACTCTCTCAAGCATGAAAATAAAAATTATTTGTTTTATCGTGGTGTAGGTCTACATAGATTATACTCATGTTGAATAAATATTTTTATTAATTGGTATGAGTTTGAGAAAAACATTTTGGTTTGTATTTTAAATTAGACAAAATAAAGCAGGTGTAAAGGGATTAAAGGACTACTTCCAAGGTTACACAAAACAGCTTTGTGAGATTTACCAGCTTACAGTGTAACACTCCATTATTGATTAATGTTCTGAGGTATTCCACATCCTTCAATTATGAGAGTGTATTTATGAATCAATACTCTGAAGAAAATAATGCATCTGAAGAAAAGCAGGATATACAGATGAATTTCTACTTGGACTTAACAGCTATCGTGAAGTTGTTACCATTAAAGATTCGTAAAGGATGCAGCAATGAGTAAAATATATACACTGAGAAGTATATATATAAAGTAATTTTTAAACTATACTATAGTGTAGTAGAAAGGCAATTATTATTTAGCATTTAGCATAGCAAAAGCATAATACTTACACGCATGCCATCAACCCCACTAGATATGGTAATTCACAGTTGTCATAGTTTCAGGCCATGAGCTACCTAAGACTTTATTGAAAAATTTCCTCTGCCATGGAATCCAATAAGCACCCTGACTTTACACCCATGGAGACAGAAGATGTAGTGTATGGACTGCAGTAGCATCAAGTCCTACTTCAAAAGTAAGAATAATGGCTTTCAGGTGATTCCAAATAATTTCTGATTATACTATTTCAAAAGAGAGTATTTCCATATTTTAAAAAAACATACAGATAAGCACAACCATCAAACGCAAAATGTTAAACAAACAGCAGTAATATCAAGAGAAACTTCAATAAATGTGCACTTAGAGGGTAGTAGTAATTTAATTTTTTCTTATTTATTAGTTTTAAACATCAGTGACTGATGTCTTGCAATTCCAGACATTTTATATGGACTCATCTTGTCCTTATTACCAGCCAAAATGCTTTTTTTATTGGTGCTTTGACTTTTTAAGTGCTATACCTTTTAAATGTTATGCCGTTCTACGTCAGATATTCTGTCTTCAGTCTTATTCTTAACTTTCACAAGTTTCACTGCTGCTAACAAGACACATGAGGTAATTAAAAATAAATAAAACAATAAAAATTCCCACAAGGATAAAACAAACAGCTAAGTGGCCATCATCAAGCTCTCAAATAACTGTAACACATTGAACTAAAACCAGCTGTACAAACAAACAAAAATATTCAAACATAGGGTAAAAGCGATTCTTTTATTTACAGAAGCAATGTAAGAAGACAGGATTAAGACATGAAACCTGGCAGAGAGGGAGTTTACTGTGTCCCCCACAGCAAACTGCTAGCTGAGCTGTCAGCTCATGGCATGGATGGCAACACTCTGCGCTGGGTTAGGAACTGGCTGGAGGGCCGAGCCCAGAGAGTGGTGGTGAATGGTGCCACATCCAGCTGGAGGCCGCTCACTAACGGTGTCCCCCAGGGATCAGTACTGGGCCCCATCCTCTTTAACATCTTCA
>WBNM01016055.1:0-22214 GCA_013399055.1 Ramphastos sulfuratus | reverse complement strand
AGGTGAGGAGAAAGTTCTTCACCGAGAGAGTCATTCCCCACCGGAATGGGCTGCCCAGGGAGGGGGTGGAGTCACCGTCCCTGGAGGTGTTCAGGGCACATTTGGACGTGGCACTTGGTGCCATGGTCTTGTCTCGAGGTCTGTGGTAATGGGTTGGACTTGATGATCTTTGAGGACTCTTCCAACCTTGCTTATACTGTGATACTGTGATAAACCAGAGTGACTGCTATCTGGGAATTACCTACAGAACATGGTAGTATGCCTGGACCATAACTCTAATCTTCAGATTCTTTGCATAAAGCCACCTCATCATTAAATGGCAGTTTTGACCCTACTCTCAATGATACCTGCCTCCTGAACTGGAAACTCCATAGAACACACTAGTAATTTCATCTTGGTAACATGATATGATCAACATGGAAATAAGAGTTTCCTTTTGTAGTGATGACATGTTTCAGTAGCCCAGACACTGGCCACTGGCCACAAAGTGACAAAGTTCATTATGTATATAGGGAACCAATGCAACCATTTCTCTGATGTTTCAGAAGAGTGGCACACAGGTATTGAGGACAATGAGAAATAAAGAAATCATGCACATGTATGTGAACATGTCAGATCTTCCCATGGTGCAAAATCATCTTTACATCAAATATTTAGGAAAACACCTGACAGGCATCAATTGTCTTAGGCTCAGAACACTAACACTTGCAGTGCAATACAGAAACAACAAAACTTCTGCTGAGAAACTGTAGCTAAAGTTCAGCTAAGGGAATGTGGTGTTATATGACACTCAAAGGGATTGAAATTTCATGTCAATGCTTACTAGGATTTTTTTTATAAGTCAGCTTGCTGTAACAGGTCTAAATTAATATGTTTTGCTATACAGGAAATGCAGGTTGTGATGTTTTCTCATCATCACCTAGTATTTCCAAAACACTATTCTTAAGCAGCAGAAAAGAGGAAGAGCTTGAACAGAACTTTTTCTTTAATAGCATTATCCAATTACTTTTGTGGAGGGTTTGGAGTTTTTTGTGGTTTAGTTTTGGTGGTTTGGTTTGGGATTTGGTTTTTGCTTTCTAGACTTTCTTCTTTCAATCTTACAAATATGGACCTCATTACTAGGAATTTATCTGATATAACGTAAAACCAAAACCCAAGCTCTAGATAATCTAAATAAGTGTGGAGTGTCAAACTCAGTTAACTTTTCAGATATGGGGAATTCTCATTATTCTGCAACATCAGAGGCTTGATTCTATCCTTTCTTATTGTGTTGAAACTTAAGGGAGGAAAAGCTATTAATGTCAATGGAATTTCTTATTGCATAAAACAATAAAATCCACAAAATCTAGAGGTACATTTTTTTCTACTGTCTTTCATTAAATGAAGGCAAGATTTGAAGATCAAGAACTGTGCAGAAGATTGTAAATCCATTATTACAGAATTAAAAAATTTGGCTGGTTGGTTTCAGATTGGAACAAAACACTTAAAAAATCTTAAATCTCTGGCTATATCTGGAGAATATTAAGATTAGTGAATTACAGAACCCTGTGTCTACATGTCATCACAGCCGGTTTTGTCAGACAGATTTCTGATCTCATAAAGGACAGTATAGGTATAATTCAATGAAGCCTTTAAAAGCTTTGAAAATTCATGGAGGCTGCTATTAATTATATAGCATTAATTATTCCTAATCTTGAATTCTCTTCTTATTGTATCCAAATCCTTTCAAGATCTTTCACAAGTGTGATGGTTTGGGAGTTCCCCATCCCCGTTCTCATCCCCCCCAACACACACTTTGTAAAAGCACCCAGACTAGACTCAGCCACCTGGAAGTTAAGGACTGAAGCTCTATTTACAGCTTAGCACAATATACAAGCAGATATATACACAGTATACAGGAATATTTACAGAAATATACAAGGTAAAGGTAATACAGAAACACAACACCCCTCCCAGAAATCAGAGACCCCAGGAGGGGTTTCCAACCACCCTTCCACCTTCTCCCCACCCCTATACTTTACCCCAGGGTTTGCCTTACACGCAAAGTGAGCTGGGAGGATCGGCCAGGGGAGTTAGAAGAAAAGTGATTAGTTAAGTTAACAGAAAGGTCCAGACCAAAATAGATAGAAAGCCCGAGAGTGTCTGTGCCTGAGTGTCTTGTCTATGTTTATACTTTTATTCTTAAACATCTCAGCAAGCCTATGAATGAAGCAGACATCACTATTGTTTTCTTTTCACAGCCTATCATATAATTTTCTCCATTAAAATATTCCAATTAGACTCAAACCAGCACAAGTCAGTATATGAATAAAACATGTGACATTGCCTTATTTTCCTGTTTATTTTCTCAATTAATATTTACATTTTTTCCCAGAGCTTTCATATTTTCATGCTATCTTTCAAAATCAATATTTACGGTGGAAGGAACTTTTCTGGTTCTTACAATACCATTAGGTGCAAGTTATCTGACACAAATATTTAATTATTGCTGGTTTATATAATCCATACTTATTGGCATATAATTAATGCGTAAAATATCAATATATCATATTTACTGTTTTTCAGGAAAGAACAAAATTTCCAATATAGAAAAAAATACAGTTTTTAAATGTCATTTTTCAGAACATCAGTAACAAGTTTAAGATTTCAAGTATATATATGAGACAAAAAAATGTTTTCTTCTAAATGTGTATTTTTCCAGTGATACCACTTAAAATTCCCTGTTGCATTTTTCATTCACTGCTAATATTTTTGTCCTATTTTACAATTTCTTAGACCTATAACTGAATCAGAGGGCTTTTATTCAAGAAAAGAACATAAGAGTTGTTATGAAGAACAATCTGGTAGCAAGCAGCAATATTTATCTATGTTAGTCAATTTAATCCAAATACCCTGCAATATAATTGTTCTGTTAAATCATTTCTCTTTCGCAATGAATATATAGGTGTCACTTTGGGTCATGGTTTAGTGGTCATGGTAGTGTTGGGCTGATCATTGGATTTGGTGATCTTGGAGGTCTTTTCCAACCTTAATGATTCTATGGTTCTATTTTTAGGCTTTTGGACATTTAAGCCCTTCTGAGACAGAGTACCTCCTGAGTGTAGTCTATACTCACTGTTTTCTGATGCTGAGGGGAAAACTTCCATGTCCTTGGAGAGAACTTGGATAAGGATGTTTTTGAGCAGACCAAATCTGGCAGATTTGGCAGCTTCTCTGAAGCTTCTTTTCTGCTTCATTCCAGGAGCTGTGTAATGTGCCCACATTAGACAGAGTCCAGATCAGAGAGCAGCCCCATGTCTGTTCCCAGACCTGGGCTCTTTCTAAAGCCAGATTAAAACCAGCCTTGGGTAGTTTATGAAAGCCATTCCAGCACACTTATTAAACTGATCACTGTCACTGTTAGCCTGTGAATATCGCTACAGAGGGCTGCAGTAGTTTTTGCTCTAAGACTTCTGAGGCTTGCTCTTTGTTCCATAATGTCTGGAAAATAAGTAAATTTCAAAGTAAGATGACTAATAATCACAGCAGGTCAAAATGCCACCTGAGGAAATGCCCAATTTGTGTTGACTACATAAGCCAGTACAGACAGTAGTATATAAGGCAGTACAATTACTACAGAGTTAACAGGTTGTTTTCCACTCTAGAATGAGAAATAGTAAATCCCACTTTTTGATCGGATGTTCTCTGAGTCAGATTCTTTCAGCTGAGTTCTTATCTTCCTCCTCCTGGAATAATAAATAATAAATATTAAACTTCATTCACTGCTTAGCAAAGATAGCATTTTTAATTTCAAAAGAGATTTTTTTTTCTTTCCTCCTTTTATTTTTTAACTTTCAAATTCTTGCCACCCTGCACAGATGAAAGTTGTTATATGAATGCAAATTTCATTAATTTATTCAATCATTTATCCAGCTCTAGCTTTTGATAAATATGAGAAGACACATCTCAGGGACAGATGAGAGGTTGACTAATTCAGTTTCAAATTTAATGGTTACTAAGAGCTTCATGCAAAATCCTGCAGAAGTAAGCCCTTCAACAAAAAGGAAACACATCACTGCCATTTCAAATTATGTTTTAACACTAAGCAATGATTTGGGGTTTTTTTATTACAGTACACCAAACAAAATCAAATTTTCATAAAATATATGAGTACCCCAAAATACGTTTGCACATCTAAATACATTTAGTCACATGCAGGCCTTTATTTAATAAGAGCCAAATAATAGCACTCACTTTTTATTCATTCAAAATGCCATTATTTTATTCAATTGAAGTATTTATTGGTAAATTTTCTTCTTCATTTTACTATTTTAACATAAAACCACTTGGAAATTTTCTTAAATGTCTCTTCCCAGTCAAATCATCTTACTAAAGATGTCTTTTACTATTTTTACTCTGATTTTCAAAGACATACCTTACATAGCCTGTAAATAAGACAAAGGCTTTCTGCTATATGTATGACTGAAGGACAGACAGACAATCACAATACTGCAGAAGCATAACTGATATGATGTTTTTTGGAGTTAGTGAAGTGTTACTGGAGACTAAGAAAATATATCATGCACATTTAAGCAGAAGCACTGCACTGTTACAGCACTTCTTTTCAAGAGAATGGTCACCAGTTAAAACCTGCATTTCAATTTCTGACATGACTAATAGGAAAGAAACATCTCCAGATCAATTAGAACTCAAGACACTCAAGAGAGTATCTTTTCTTCTGAAAACGCTCTTGACGTAAGAAGTTCCAAGCTTGGGCATTTATAGGGATGTTGCAGAGTGACTCCATCTCAGGTTTTATGACTCATTTTTATCTTTCCTCTAGTGCAAGTCTGCAATTCTTTTGTTAACTGGGATTTTGCACTACACTACCCTGTGAATCTGTTGATGTCAGGAAGGCCAAGGTGCAGCCAGAACTGAACTTGGCAAGAGATGTAAAGAAAAACAAGAGCTTCTACAGATATGTAAATCAGAAAAGGAAGATTAAAGAAAGTCTATCCCACCTCATGAGCAACATCAGTGAACTAGTAAAAACAAATGATGAGAAGGCTGAGATTCTCAACAATTTTTTTGCCTCAGTCTTCACTGGCAAACCCTCTCCTTGCGGCTTTCATGTTGATGGCCCAGATGGAGACCAGGGAGACGAAGTCCCTCCCACCATAAGTAAAGGTTCAACAAGAGCAAGTGCAAGGTTCTACACCTGGGCCAGAACAATCCTCACTATCAATACAGACTGAGGGATGAGATGATAGAAAGCAGTCCTGTGGAAAAGGACTTGGGGGTGCTGATGAACAAGAAGCTGTACATGAACAGACAGTGTGCACTTGCAGCCCAGAAGGCAAATCACATCTTGAGCTGCATCAAAAAATGTGTTGCTGGCAGATCCAGAGAAGTGATTCTGCCACTTTGCTCTGCTCTGGTGAGACCTCACCTGGAGTATTGTGTCTAGGTCTGGAGCCCTCAATATAGGAAGGACATGGACCTGAATGAGCAGGTCCAGAAGAGGGCCATGAAAATGGTTAAGGGGTTGGAGCACCTTTGCTACAAAGTCAGACTGAGGGAGCTGGGGTTGTTCAACCTGGAGAAGAGGAGGCTTCTGGGAGACCTAATAGCAGCCTGCCAGTACCTGAAGTACAAGTACTGGAAGAATGGAGGAAGACTGTTTAAAAGGGCCTGTAGTGATAGGACAAGAGGCAGTGGCTTCAAACTAGGGAAGAGCAGATTTAGATTGGATATTATCCTTGGAGATATTCAAGGTGAGGCTTGACAGGGCTCAGGACAACCTGGTCTAGTCAAAGATGTCCCTGCTGACTGCAGTGGGAGTTGGACTAGATGACCTTTGGAGGTCACTTCCAACCCAGACCATTCTATGATTCTGTGTTTCCCAGAATATCAAAAGAGCTTTGTGTGTATGATTCCTGCAGAAGCTGTAATAAGTATCATACGGTGCAATCAGAAATCTCTTTCAAATCAAAGTATTATTTTAGTTGTATGAGGAAGCAACTCAAATAATAATTTAAATGTCATTGTATCAATCCAGTTTCTTTCTCATTGCCTAAATTACATTGCACAGGACTCATTTCTTTAGATATTCTCTTAGTGTACTCAACCAGTTCCTCCAACAATTGTTCCTTTATGAAAAAGACCTTTTTACTGATTTTGGTCAGTTTGGATGTCAAGACATCTCACCTAGGCGTAGTTTTGCAGGCAGTATTTTTGTGGCCACAGAAAGGAAACATACCTCAATTAACTTTTTTTAATTTAACCCACACCACAGTCATGCAGATAACATTTCAGTAAGTTTCAAAAAGTTTTACAAAGAAGCTTTGTTTCTGTTTCAGTGTGTATTGCTGAAGCTTGAAGGAAGATGAAGCAGTGTCTTCTTCATTTGATTTTCGGCCTTCGACCAGGAAAGATTTTAGTGTATCTTCAGGGACTGTGCAATCTCAAGTCCAAAATCCTCAAGATAAAATGCTAGATTTCAACCACCAGCTTAGTTCACCAGTCTTTTCTGCTGTTCATACATTGTAAGTCCATTGGCAATGATTTATCCCACAAATTCCTATATAGAACTACCTTCAAATCTCTGCATACCTGTTTCTTTGGTTCAAGAATGAGCTTCACATCTCAGATTCTGTTATGGATGGGTTATTATTATGAATCATGGGATATTATCACAGTATCACAGTATCACCAAGGTTGGAAGAGACCTCAAAGATCATCAAGTCCAACCCATTACCACAGACCTCGAGACTAGACCACGGCACCAAGTGCCACGTCCAAACATGCCTTGAACTCCTCCAGGGATAGTGACTCCACCTCCTCCCTGGGCAGCCCATTCCAGTGGGCAATGACTCTCTCAGTGAAGAACTTTCTCCTCACCTCGAGCCTAAACCACCCCTGGCGCAGCTTGAGACTGTGACCTCTTGTTCTGAGATATTAATAACATTAATTGTTAATATATATTAATAGATATCAATAACACTACTTGTTCTGAGAATTAATAATATTACTAATATTTTTTATTATCCAAAATTATTTTCTTAACTTACTTGTGAGGTCTTTATGCTTGGTTGTGCAAATACATTATAGAATATGTACAATGCACAGGGCAGTAGCAAACAATTTCAAACAACTTAGCAAAATGCAAACAGCAAGCTTTTGGAAGAGATTCTTGTGGTGCAATGTGCCACTTGCCCTCTAGGGGGACTCGAGACTCCTTTCTGCTAAGGCAGAAGGCAGTTTGAGTAAGCAAAGTAAACAGAACCAAAGCTAAGAACTTTAATTAAAAAGAGGCTTTTTAGAATATTTACTCACAAGTTTAATATCTCTGGGTTTCCAAGGCTGCGTTATAGCTCAGACAGTATCCAAAACACTTGGTGGAGTGCCGTCAGTAATATGATAACAATTGGAGGCTCTTGGAGTTTCCCAGGGACCCTGGCAGGGTGCTGGGGCTTGCACAGTCTTCTGACCTGGTCTTGGTCTCTTCTTGGGTGGATAGTGTCCTTTCAAGGGCTCTGGTCTTGGCACAGAGGTTTGCAGGTGTGCAGGTGAGTATGGTGTCTTGTGGCGTACCAGTAACATGCTCTCTCTCACCATGCAGACTGCAGTGTGGTCTGATACAAGCAAGCTCTCCTGCTAGGAGCAGCTTATCACTTTCAGTTCATGCTAAGGTTGGCCACGGGTTTTGGGCAGCTTTCAGAAATGAAGGCACTTGTGCCTCTCCCTGGTAAACTGAGGCACAGCAAAGTTTCCAGGTGGACAAGCTTCAATCTTCAAAGCTTGTCATTATATAGCANAATCTTCAAAGCTTGTCATTATACAGCAAAGCTGGTTTAAAGCAACAAGGCCTCCTGGTCCCCAAGGCAAAGCATGGGAGCATGGCAAGGCAAAGCAGCATGGCATGGCAAAAGTAAGCCAAAATGAGGCAAGGCAAAGTTGTTTACAACTCTGCTCATATTTATCAATTACCTGAGTCTGATGGCTCCATTTAGCCACAGAAATTCACTAATCAGAATGGCATTTTGCCAAAACTGACCATATTAGGTGAAGCCAGGGTCTTGCTTTACTCATATTTGGGAAAACACAAGCCTATGCATCAGGCAAGCGTATGGACCTTGTTTACTATAAGATGTGAACAGGATCGAACTTGGTGGCTGAGGCCTTTTGTCCTTTTCCCATGTTGCTCCCCACCCCATAAGGGGACGGAGAGTGGCAAATTGTTCCTGGACAAGCCAGGACACATATTAGGCCTATTTTGGCCTTCCATCAGGGCTTTATTATATAGGAATGATTGTTATCAAGTTTCTTACAATAACTTGCTGTACATCTGATGATTTGCAAATAATATTATTATCATCAACCTCCTTGTTAACATTAAAGTCAAAAACATAAGTATCACTGATTTCAGTGGAAGTTAATTGTTTAAGTGCCTCTGAATATATAGATGATCTCAAGCCACTGCAGATAACCTCTCACAGAGACACTGATCTTACACTTTGAGGGCACTAAGGAATACAAGAATACAGAAAAGATCTCCATTTCCAGTAATCTCCACTGGTAAGATGAATGGTATTGAGAATTCATTGACATCTCTTTATGCAAGCAAAGGCAAATTCTCAAGTTTTTGCATACATCTATACCCATGTTTCTTCTACCCACCCTTGGTAACTCAAGCAAATCAGAAGTGTTCTCTGGCCCTAAAAAAAAATGTACAAGCAGCCAGAGTTCCTTCTAGTCTGATCTCAGNTCCCTTGCCCTGCTGGCCATGCTTCTCTTGATGCGGCCCAGGACATGTGTTGAGCTTTACATCAACTAAGACCTCCAGGTCCTTTTCCTCAGGGCTGCCTCCAGCCATTTGCTACCCAGCTTGTATTTGTGCACCCCTCCAAATAATTTCTGAGTTTTGTGGTTGTTGCAGCAGGAAATACTTGAAAAAATGTTTGACTCTGACACTCTGATACACTTCTTTTCGTATAACTCTCCTGACTGTCTCACAATCTCATGCTACAGCTAACATACATTCACAGCAAACAATCAGCTGCAGAACAGACCTTTCCTTTTCATAAGGAGGTAATTACAATGGTATGAGAAACAGGTAGGGTAACCTGGCTGTCTCTGGAAGGCAGTTGGCTTCCCTGTATTGCAAAGTAGCTACAGAAGCAAGTAAAAAATTATTTCTAGCTGCATCTTCCCTTGCATTATATGCTAAAATGCAGAGGAAGGAGAACAAGACCCAGTAATGTTTCAAAATGAATACATTAGAGATGACATATGTCAGAAGTAAATATGTCATCAGGCTTAAGCATGCTGTATAGCAAAGCAAGAAACTACAGCCAAAAATGTAGTTCAGGCAGTCCTTGACCTGAGACCAGGGTAGCTGGCCTACAGTTCTGTCATTCTTCTATGGCATCTTCTGCACTAACAGTGGGGCCAGCCAACTCTGGAATAGCAAAGAAAGGAAATACTGCTCACAGTCATCACAGACTTTCCCCCCTTGCCCCCATTTGTAACAGAATCCACCTACAGGCCTCATCTGATAAGTAAGCCACAGATTTAGTGTGAAACCAATGTGGTTTCCCCTCTAAGTCACCAACTATACACCATCCACCACTAGAACTGACAGTCAGCCCTCTCCAGGCTTGACAATATCCATATGAGAATAGGTTTCTTCACACATTTGTCTGATTTTCAGGGACCCTTGTGACAGAGAAAGAAGAAAGTTAGATGAATGCCCAACATCACCATGACCACTGGACTAGTTCAGTAGTGCCCTTGCTCAAACCATGCAAGGCAGAGAAGATGCTCATGGGCACTGACTGTACTGACTGCTAGCCTGACACTCAAGAGTTTGCTATCTTGTGATCAGCAAGTCCCATCAAGATTCTGAAGGGCACCTCGAAAGAGAACAGGAAGCGTCTGGTAGTCACAAATAGCCACACAACCTGGAAACATAAAGAACAAGGTATTCTGAGGAACAGAATGTCTTTCAAATCCTAGGAAGACTAATTTCCTTGGAAAGGAATTCCTGCCTTGCTCATGTAGAATGGGGTGATCAGAAAGTCTAGCATTGGGCAGGCATAACCACTTTGTCGGCAACAAGTCTATGAACACCAGTTCTGCTGTGTTAGGAGTAACATAAGTTTCAAGAGAAATGGGAAGTTCTCTTATCTCTATTCAGACAGTTTCTTAACTCTATTAATTTTTAATTATCTGCCTGGTATCAGCTGCATTTGAATTACATTTTTAAGCTTCTATATGATCCCACAAGAGATAAATTCCCAGTGAAAATGATCTTTCTACTGAAATAAAGGGTCATTTGTGTCACTGTGTATGCAAACAAACCCATAGATTTTAAACCAATAAAATCTGACCTTCTATCCTCAGCATATGACTTATAGGATAGCCATGTCCCCATAGTACAGATGCCTTCATTTGTCTTGTTACTTAAGTATTCTACTTCATTACCAGTGCCTTTTGTTTCATGAACACCTCATCTTTATCTGGTTGAATGTGTTATAATAAAATAGAACTTAACATCTTATTCTTTAAAAGCTTGGATCACATAGTGTTGGTCTGTTGGAATGACTCATTTTCAGTAAAAAGAACAGACTTGCTTTAGGTCACTTAATAAATATTTAATCACAGTCATTCACAACAGCATTGCACATACCAAGGGGGCTTAATTTGGGCACTGGTGATTTTCTGGCTCTTAATTCTATTGACTTTGACTGCTGAGGATTAGTAGCCAACACTTTTTAAGCTACATGATGTTCCTTCTGTCTGTTTCACTGGAGTTATGCCTGTCTTTGTATATTGAAAAATCTATTTCCAGTACTAAACATTACAGTAATTTCTTTACACAAAGTATCTCTGCATTCATTGACATCTGTGGGAATCATCTTCAAGACAGAATTCCGGAATCTTATTTTGAAACACTAATTAGTGTTAAGCATGTAACAAATTTTTTTTTTTTTTAATTCTTTTCAGCTATTTCTCTTAACACAATGTGAAACTGTATCTATTCACCTGTAGCCTAAAGCAAGAAGTAAATGAAGAGCCTATAACTTTAGGTCTCAGAACAGTAGATGTGATTTCTAAGAAAGTAAGCTGCTTCCAAATATTTGCCTGCCCTGTCTGTCCTGAGTAGATATAGGACTTCACTTAGCTTTTTGAAGTTAATAGAAGTCTTCACTGATCCGCTGGTTTGAAATCCTAAGAGAACTACAGGGGAGCAACAGTTGAAAAAAAAAAAGTAGGAGTTTATGAACATTTTATGATTCTGTCCTTTGTGGCCTTTTCTGTCTTTTCTTCCAGTCTTCCCTAACAAATTTTTGATGTGAAATACAATTTCCCAGTCTACAGATTCATTTCAAATGAATAAAACCATCTTGTTAGAATCCCTCTAGATGCATCCATGAGCATAAGAGTTACTTGTCTTTCCATGGTCATCTCTTAAAAATAAACCATGACATTCAATGTAAAGTCACTTAGTCTTATGCTTCAGCTCCCTCACTGTGAACTGATCCTGCCTACTTTAAAGTTTCACGACTAATATGGATTTCCTTTTGCTCTGATTCCTTCCTTACAATGTTTCCATTGATAATCAGTACCACCAGCAATGCGGGGTGCACTGTAGCCTACAATTGCATGCCCATAAGAGCAGCACTCTTTCTTTGCTTGTGTCATTATGTAAAAGCAAATAACAGGAGTTCACGTTAAAGTGAGCAACTTCTATCATGCCTATCACAAATGAATGCTGGAAACACCAATTTGTCACTAGCAGTTTTTTACACTTCTAGTCACAGAGTCACAGAATCACAGAACCTTAGAGGTTGGAAGGGACCTCCAGAGATAATTGAGCCAAGGCAGGATCCANTCCAGCCTGTCCAGATCTCATTGGATGGTAGCACAGCCTGACCGTCTAGGCTGAGTGGGTAGTTTAAAAGCTTCACAAAGTGTTTAGTGCGCTCTGCTCTCACCTGTGACCATCAATAGTTCCTATACAACTTGAGCTCAAGTGTGAGCCCAGAGATACCAAGTCATTGCTCAAAACAGTCCTGACTGTATCACTGTTGTGTGGCCAGAGAAAGTGCTCATAAATGACATATCCTTCATGCTTATGCAGTGCTCACATGTACCAGGTAAGAACAACATGTCTGCTCATCCTGCTGCTTTCTGTTTGTGGTGCCAAGCAGTGTAACTGCCTGTCAGACATCATACTCCCCCTTCCTTTCACATACTATTTCAGTCTTTGTGGTTCCATGTGTTCAGGAAAGCAGGTGTGATGCTATGTAGGTAATAGCAAAAATGAAAACCAGGGATTATAGAGTTATTAAAAATTGCATAGAACGAATAGCAGGCTGCATTGCCCAACCTTATAAATGATCCAAGTGACTGCTTTTACTTCATCAGATTTTCCAAGATTCTCTATTCTTTTCAGTCTACATATTTTTATCTTTAAATGTCATTCAAGGTATTTTCTCCTCATCTAACTATTCAAAAGTAAATTTAAACATGTAAGGTTTATACATTTCCAAACCTATCCTCAAGTATGCCCATGAATAGGAGTTTCTCATTTATTATTAGTATTATATTGACACATGCAACACAGAGTGACCAGAGCAACGTTAGGACATTAGGAGAAAAATTTTCACAGAAAGAATGGTCAGGCATTGGAATGGACTCCCAGGAAGGTGATCACCAATCCTGGATGTGTTTGAATGTGGTGCTTAGGGATATGATATGTTTTAGAGTGAACCTTGTAGAGTAGGGTTATCAGTTGGACTTGGTGATCCTGAGGGTCTTTTCCAATCTGAATATTTCTGTGATTCTGTGAACATGGAGCTTGCTATCATCATAAAATCCCCTGAATACCAGTATGGAAAGTTAAAATTCTCTTTTTTTTCCCTATCAGTATAGCACCTGAAATCTCTGAAAAGCCAATACAATATCTTAGTTATTACAAGGAATACAAAGGATGAACACATTTTGTGCAAATAAATCTAAAATCACTTAGAAGTAGTTATAAGGCATGTTTAAGGTGCTAGCTGATCACCATAATCATGGGAGGTTTTTATTCTTTATCCTGGTTTCAGTATAGCTCTGCAAATGATAAGTAGGTACACAAACATTACTAGCTGGGAAAACAGATTCTACAGAAAGGAACCTAACTTTGTTTAGACACAAGATTAAGGTGCTTTAAAAAACAGAAAGCAATCTTGAAAGCTGAATAACAAATGCACATGGAGATCATCCCTATCCACTTATTTCTATAATTACAAAGCTCTCTCTTAGGATGGTCTGCTGTAGCTGAAAAGCATACAATCCTCAGAGAAAATATCTTAGGTTCAAAGTTCACAGCTAGCGTAAGTACAAGAATTAATGTCATTAGAAAGACTTAATTTTGGTCAGACTGAAAGATTTTCTTTTCATCATATTTTCCCTCATTTGATTCTTTATTGATTTCAATTAAATTCTCATCAGGTTAGCAACCTTAGCTGAGGAGCTTTTATTTTCCTAGTCATCCTGTTTTACAGGCCCAAGAGAGGAACAGCAAAAAATTACCTATACACCAAGAAATTAACTGCCCATAATCTATTACTGCAAAATTCCTTTAAGGTCTCCTTCTTCACAGATTGGCAAAGGTGACTTTGAAAAGCTGGTTAATGATTCTTGTGAAATGCTTTACATTCACAATTGGTTTGAAAGGTTAATTTTGAAAAAGGTGTCCTTCCATAGGAAGGTGACAGAAGGAAAATAAATACCAATTTGTGGCTAAGAAGCTCTCTGTAGTATCAAAAATGTTAACTTTTCTCACATCACCCCGAAAATCTTGCATATAGTGACGTTCAACTCGGATAATTGTGAAACTGGTACCTACCTTAGATACTACACTATCTGAATATTAAAGTCCAATACTTCTTATGCCAAATGTTAAAGTTAAATAATGCCTTTAAGCGGAAGAAGCCTTCAGAGGGAATAACTGGGAAGAAGTCTATTAAAAGGTAATGAACAGAAAGAAGAATGTTTGAACAGGCCAGAGAAATGATCAGGGCAGATTACTTATTTCGTTACCTAATTCCTGTAGAGCTTGAAGTCAAGAGGAGCCCAAGCATTTATGCAAAACAACACAGGAAGACCAATGTGAAATACAATTAGAGCTTCACACAACTGGACATTTTCCTAACACACCGCCTCTTACAATCCACAGTCTGTGTCTGCATGTGCTGTTCATGACTAGAATCATAGAATGGTAAGGTTGGAAGGGACCTCAAGGATCAGCTAGTTCCAACTCCCTGACATAGGCAGGGACACCTCCCACTAGAACAGGTCACTCAAGGCCTTGTCCAACCTGGCCTTGAGCACCTCCAGGGAGAGAGCAGCCACAACCTCCCTAGGCAACCTGTTCCAGTGTCTCACTACCTTCACTGTAAAGAACTTCCTCCTAACATCCAATTTAAATCTTTCCTCTGCCAGTTTAGACTTATTGTCCCTTGTCCTGTCATTGCAAGATCTGATAAATAGTCCCTCCCCAGCCTTCCTGTAGGCCCCCTTCAGATACTGGAAGGCTACTATAAGGTCTCCTCGAAGCCTTCTCTTCTCCAGGCTGAAGAGCCTCAACTTGTAGCCTGTCCTCAGGAGAGCTGCTCCAGCCCTCTGATCATCTTCATGNTTTCCAGTTTGGTGACCAGGATGTCATGTGGGACAGAGTCAAATGCCTTACTCAGGTCCAGGTAGATGAGATCAGTTGCCCTTCCCTTGTCCACTGTCGCTGTGACTTCTTCATAAAAAACCATCAAATTTGTCAGGCATGATTTACCCTTGGTGAAGCCATTGCTGGTTGCCACCAAACACCTCTGCTTTGTTTTCCATTTGCTTTAGCAGAGCCTTCAGCAGGATCTTCTCCATGATCTTGCCAGGCACAGAGGTGAGGCTGACTGGTCTGTAGTTCCCAAGGTCATCCTTTTTGCCCTTCTTGAAGATGGGTGTTATGTTTGCCCTTCTCCAGTCAGCAGAAACTTCACCAGTCTGCCATGACCTTTCAAATATGATGGACTAGTGTTAACATTCATTATTAGAAATCTGCAGATTTTTTTTTTCCTTTTAGAAGGGGATTTATATACATACCTACCTTTCCACTCTACAAAATTTTAGTTTCTGTAGTGATTTTAGAAGTCCTAAGTTCACCAAATATGAACTGAAAATGTTGTTATGGCAACTTAGATCACCGTAATGCTTCTTTTGAAAATAATCCTGCAAGGAAACAAGTTTCCAATGAAAAATAATTTAAACATAATGAAGACTCTTGAAAAAAAGTAAAGCTCTTTATTTTTCTCATTCCCTCATTTCATGTTTTCCAAAGGGCAAAATTTTTGCCATTATGAACTTACAATTTGTATGCATGTTCTGCTAGCCATTGCCTGGGGCGATCATTAGTGTTTGGATTCTTTAACAGCAGTCTCAAAGGTTTTCGCAGGGTTTCTTTCTGCCACAAGACTTCAGTGTACAGCACCTCAACTATGCAGCTTCGAAAGCTTGGTAATAATTGAGGAAAAACATTAAAAGCTGTTGAACTTCAAAGTTTCTGCTGTTTCAGTAATATTTTGCAGTTTGCTTGTGTATAAACCCCAATGTTCTCAAGTATTCAAGTAGGAAAATTGAGCAAAGAACATTCTCTGAAACTTTCTGACTTCAATGAAAACTGTGTAGTCTATGCCTAGCAACCTACTAGTACTTCAGAAATTCCCTCAGTTTCCATTATTGTAGCTGTGAGCCACTGGCTGATTTATCACATTTACTCCTTGCATAGATTCAATGTAGAACTGCATAAAAATAATTTTGTCACTTTATGAAATATTCATGAAAGCAAGAATGGGCAAACGAGTCATTGATTCAGTTAAAACCTGCTGCAGTTTGCAGCAACATCACTGCTTCTTTTGAATCCTGAACACCAGATGAATGTTAGATTATCTGAAGTATTTCAGTTATCTGAAAGTAGAGAAAAGATGCACCAAGAAAGTGTAACCTCACTTTCTTGAAAAGTGTCATACTTCTGTCAAACATCTTTAATACAAAGTACAGGAAAAGAGAAATAAAAATTAATGTGAATCTATGGCCTTCTCAAATTTGGGATATCTTGTAGCTTTCAAATGCTGCATATCTTAAAAGAAGTGCTAAATGCTCATTGGAAATTCATGGGCTAAAGTTGTAAATTCACCACTTCTAAAAGACTTGGCATTAGCTTGAAGCTAGGAGAATAGGAGAGAGTAATCACCAAGCAGTAAGTTTACCAAGAATAAAGTAGAAAAAGTGTATTGTCTAACTTGATTAATCATTGTAAATTTTTAAGGAATTCATTGATCTATGGTTTAGAAATATCTAGGTATTTTCATAGTCAGGATACATTACTCCAAATGGGGTCATGCAGAAATGCTGTAGGAGGGAGACCTGAAATTGTGCCAAGAGATGTTTATATAGTATATTAGTAAAGGTTTCTTTATGGAAAGAGTGGTCAGGCATTGGAACAGGTTGCCCAGGTGGGATGTGGTTTGATGGTGATGGTGTTGTTGGGTCCATGGTTGGACTCAATGATCTTAGAAGTCTTTTCCAACCAAAACAATTCCGTGAGTCTGTAAGAACCACCTACCCCAAACTGCTGTCCACACACCTTTTTATGCAGCTCAGAATAGGATTGTCTTTCTTGGCTACAAGTGCACATTGCCATGTCATGTCCAATTTTTCGTCCACCAATATCCTCAAGTCCTTCTCTGCAGGACTGCTCTCAATCCATTCATTGCTTTGTACTGACACTGGTGATTTTGCCAAGGCCCATGCAGGACCTTGTGCTTGATGTTGTTGAAGAGACTCACATTGGCTCACTTTTGAAGCTTCTCTGGGTCCCTATAGATAACATTCCTTCCCTCAAGCTTACCAACTGCACCACTCAGCTTGGTTTAATCTGTAAACTTGCTGAAGGTGCACTCAGTCCCACTGCCTCTGTCATTACTAAAGATATTGGACCAATTCCAGTGTGGATCCCTGAGGAACACCACTTGTTACTGATGTCCATTTGGACATTGAGCCATCAGCTGTAACTGTTAGGATGCTGTCATCCACCAAATTCTTAATGCATCAAGTAGTCATCCATCCAATCTGTATCTTTCCAATTTAGCAGCAAGGATGTTGTGTGGGACTGTATCAAAGGCCGTACAGAAATCAAGGTAGATGACTTCAGTTATCCAACAATGCAGCCACTCCATCATAGAAGGCTGCCAGATTATCCAGGCACTATATGCCCTTTATAAATCCATGTTGGTTGTCTTTAATCACCTTCTTGTTATTCACATGCCTTGATACAGCTTCCAGAAGGATCTGTCCCATGATCTTGCAGGCATAAAAAGGTGAGGTTGATTGGTTGGTAGTTTCCAGTTTTGCAATAGTCTCCCACAGATAACTAAATTTCATTTTAATATTGTAACTCCACAAACTCTCCAGTCGTCTACAGGCACAGGCACAACTGTAACTTTTAAAGAGTAGTGACAACATTTTGGCACATTCAGGTCATGACATGGAAAAAACCAAGAGACGTCTGTATCTTTTTCCTCTGTTAAGTCTCCTTTACACCTTAGAAAGTGATGTTTCTTGACACAGATCACAACCTCCTAGAGCCTTTCACAAAAGAATGTGCTATGAAAGAGTTCAGGTGTTTGTTTTTTTTTTCCCATGCAGTACCTTAACCTGCAAATTGCAAAGATTAAAGGGCTCAGTTTTATGTCCATGTAGGACATTAAAGTTCTTTCAAGCTGTTTTCTAAGAAAAAATAAAACAAAACAATGAAAAGGGCAGTTTCAATTCTGTTGTGAATCATTAAACTAATAGCCTAAGATTTCAAAAGAAAGTCACATTGTCTTGTGTGATTCTGTATATGTGTAACACAGAGAAATTTTGGCTTAATATTCTTTCCAGTCACAATTTGCTTCAAAATATAATTATGATATGAAATTAAAGTATCAGAATATCTTTGTTAAAGTACACCTTGAGTGGAGCGTCTATATATAAGCACTAAAATATGCAAAGAAACTACCTAAATACATCAAAAGAAGTTACTTCTATTCCTTTAATGATTTTATTTGTGTTGTAGCCTCAAACAGTTGATCATAAACAGTTCATTATCTGCCTGTCTTTAAATAATTGTTTCCTGCTTTGTCAAGGTCACTGTGTTTTGCCCACAATATCACTTATATTCTCTACAAGCATTACTCTTCTTAGGACAATCTGACCTTCAATGACTAAGAACCAAGGGATAAATTAATTAACTCATATGTTGCAAGACATTTTATTAAGATCCTGGTCAAAAGACAGGAAAATATGATAGAAAGCTAAGCAAAACTTAGTCTTTCTGCAGACATGGATGAAATCCACAGAGACTCTGCCTGGCTAAGGCAGGAATCAAAATTTTGCAAAAGTACCATGACTAAGAAGTAGGAATACATATCTAATCCTCAGAATCTCTCATCTGCTACCCAGGTACTTAAAGGTTCACTGCAGGTGTCTAAGTCTTAGAGTGAGATGAAACCAGGCTGTCAGATAGATTTGTAGGTATTTTTGGTCTTGTTTACTCTTTCAGACATTTGCTTTATCATAATAACCTCACTGAACAAAAAAAAAAATACATTTCAAGACAAGTGGTATGAGAGGGCAGTAAGTCAAATAGCAAACAAGGCACAGCAAAAGGATGTCATTGATATCTAAGAAAAGATGTTGTCTTTCTTCATCTGTTTATTGTTTAGTGCAAATTGAGGAAGGAATGTTTTCAAGTGAAGAACTCAATAAGGCTTCTCTGAATAATTAAATTCTATATGTAGAACCCAAGATATGTCATTCACTTTGTTCCATCCACTATTAGGTAGTTATACAATCAGTGCTCACTTCTGCTAGCACAAAAGCAATATTAGGCAGAGATGTAAATGCTTCTGCTCTGCTCCTAGTCAAGAGACAGAGTATTCAGGGAAATAACCAAATAAAAATGTGTTAAAATGGCAAAAGGCTCCTAAAAGCCCTGAATCTACTGGAGTTCTGTGATCTGCTGACATTTCTGTGCCATCACATCTTCTAAGTTTGAACTCAAAGAAAACAGTAAGAACTGAAACATTCAAAAGATCACCATAGATTATTTTTGTCAGTGAAATGAGAATGAAAAAACTCCATGATATAAACTCTAGCCTTGCTGGCTGATTTGGTTTCTCCATTAATTCAGCTTTTGGCCATGTATTTGTTCTCTGCAATAGTCACAACTTTTTCAAGTAGTTCTGAATTGGAAAATTAGAAACTTTTCAAAGTTTTGGAATCTGTCTGGCAGTGGTCATAGTAAAAATAGTCTTTAAAAGGACTAGTGCAACATACTTCACCTTGGTTCCCCATTTAACTAGAGCGGGAAGATCTATGGACAAAGTTTTGTTATATGGAGCAAAATAAAAAGATTTTCTTGATTATTAAAAGCTTTTGCAACTTCAACCCATTTGCATTATATCCTTAAAAAGACCACCTCTGTTCTTTCATGTTGGCCAAGAATGGGTCGTTAAAGCTCAGGAGTACAAATCAAGACAATTTACTGGCAAGATACTCCCAGCTAAAATAAAATAAGGTAATTATATTAGATGTAATCATTTGGTATCTCTTGAAGAAAAGAACCAAGTAGACATAGCATAAGTAATGTTCTAAAGTAACATTACACAATAATATATAAGGAGATAAAATAGAAAAAAACCCAAGGCTGGCAGAAAACCGGAAAGCAATTGTTTTGTTTTGAAGTTGATCCACTGTACTTTAGTAAGAGTCTTCACAACTACATAATGATCCTCTGTGGTTAGTAGCAAATGTAGTTGGCTTAATTATATGAAATCTAATTCACCTCTCAAGAACTGCCCAAACTGTTCTTGAGAACTCTTTAGATCAAGACCTGCAACGTGATAAAGTATGCATGACAATTACAAATGGGTAAGCAAAAGGCAATATCTGTCCTGCAAATAATACATCTTATCAGAGTAGTTCTTAGGTGGTGTATGTCAAATGCATTATTAATGAGCACAGGACCTCACACAGAATTGTGAGCTGCAGGACGTAATTCAAGTCAGCCACAGATTTAGATGGAGTGTAGTGTGGTGACAAAAGGGGCTAGACTGCTCTCCATGATCATTAGCTGCAGTTTTTCTACCACAGCATCACCAGTGCACACAGCTACTCCCAGCTTCTTCAGTTCACATGTTGAGTCTGCCTGACCAAGCCATCAAGAGAAAGTGGACATGTAACAGAGCAGTGGTAGCACGGGTGTACCTTGCCTAATGCAACCACCCAACACTCCCTTCTGTTGTGTCTCCCATCAAAGGACAGGAAAGAGGAAGACCCCCTAGACTGTATTTCCACCTGTGTGAGTCTTTCCCTCCCATTCCTTGTAAGTCTGTCTCATGGATAGCAGTAGATGCACTGCAGCTACGCTCCACACCAACTAGTGGCTCATATGTTAGCTCTGTCTGAGTGATGTAGGAGTCTGAGTGATTTGCAGGCATTCTCAGAAGGGCCTTGAGCCTTCTCTACTGTTCCCAGAGGAGAGATCTCTCTGAGTGGAAGGGCCACACAGCACTGGACCTCAAAAGGAGCAAGAAAAGTCCCATGGCATTTAAAAAACCCAACCAGTTTCAAGACAGCAGTCACACCCCGGCATTTGATTCCCATGGCAGAGAAAATGGTTAGTTCCTACCACATTTTCTCCTGCAAAATCCTCTCATCTATTCACTCAGCTATGAGAGAAGCATATCATCACTTTTCCTCCCAAGAAAAGATGCTAGTAGCTGAGAAGATTGTGCTGTGAAAGCACATCTAGGTAATTTGCTTTCAATCACCAATTCATTCCTTAAATCTTCTTCCAAATGTACTTATTCAAAACACCTATATCCAGTGGCATTTGCCTGCAACCTTTCATCTCCATGATTACTTGGTAATCACAAAAACAAGTACAGCTGGTCAATTTGCCACTAGTCCAAACTAGTATTTCATTTAGAGTCACAATGTCTAAAGGAATCAATTCTCTTTTATCTAATTACAGTTCTCTTTTCCTTGCCTCCCTGCTAAGAGCTGGAAAATTGGAGACACCGCAGCAGCTTCTGAGCTTTTAATAGTTGTGTCATTGGCTCGTAGTCCCTACTACTCAGTCTTAGGAACTGTTTTGTCTAATTGTTTTCCATCCTGGTTAAAAAGCAATTGTTTCAATAATTTGAATGAAAAAGGCAAAGCTGTACAGCAGTCTTGTATTATCCAGAACTGCTGACATTTTCCAGTATAAAGGAAAGGGAGCACTCACATAGGATGAACAAGTCACCATCTGGGGACAGAGTTCAGAAACTGAGAAGAAAGCAGGAAAAAAAAATGGAAGAAAGGCAGGAGGGACAGATACATTCTCTGACAGAAAGGTTAGACATTCAGAAAGTACTGCTGTATTTTGGTGTCCATAATCCAACCTGAGCGTCCAGTGAGAGCAAGACATAATTAAACAGCACTAGAAGTTATGTGTGTGTGTGGTAGTTTGAACATATGTGTTTTGATTCTGGCAGTAACAGCCTCTGATCCATCTTCTCAATCTGTTCCTTTCATATTCTCTGAAAGCCTACCTGCCTCTTCTCCTTTATGCCTCTGCTTTTGTATAGGTTATGTGAAGATACAGATTATGAAAGAGGCAATTTGTATGTCTGAAAACACAGAATTACAGAATTGTAGGGGTTGGAAGAGACCTCTGGAGATGGTAGAGTCCAATCCTCCTGCAGATTTACCTAGAGGAGATTGCACAGGACTGCATGTAGGCAGGTGACAAGTTTGGAGTGACTCTAGAGATGGAGACTCCATCACTTTTCTGGGCAGCCTGTTCCAGTGCTCTCACAAAGCAAAGAAGTTTTCCTTCATGTTAAGGTGGAACTTCATGTGTTCCAGCACGTATCCATTCCTCCTTGTCCTATCACTGGGCACCAGCAAGAAGAGGTTGGCCTCATCTTCTTGACACCCACTCTTAAGGTATTTGCAAATGCTGATCAGATTCCCTCTCACTCTTCTCCAGGCTAAACAGTACTTCAGGTATGGCCTCACCAGGGCAGACTAGAGGGGCTGGAGATCCGCCCTCAACCTGCCGGCCACACTCTTCTTAGTGCTGTCGTGGTAGGCCTGAAAGG
>WBNM01016054.1:36100-148978 GCA_013399055.1 Ramphastos sulfuratus | reverse complement strand
TCCTCATAATTGTGATGTAACAGCCATCACTAAGGGTATTTAAATGCAGGGTGGAGTTGGCACTTGGTTTAGTGCTGACCTTGCAGGGCTGGGTGGACAGTTGGACTGGATGATCTTGAAGGTCTCTTCCAACCAGACATACTCTCTAGCTCTGAGCTGAAATAGTCAGTTCCTCATCCCCATCCACGGATCGCCCTTTAAGTGAGCAGAGCAAAAGGCAGTCTTTGAGCTATTAACCCTCGGGGCTGTGTACGCAGGCCGCCGTTCCCCGGGGCAGCCGTGCGGGGCCGTGCCGCCGCGGAGCGGCGGTTGGAGGCCTTGGGGTGCCTTGCGGCAGGGTCCTGGCAGCCTCATCCCCTCACGGGCCGCGCCGCGGGGCGGCCATGGAGGCGTTGCTGCAGCTGCTGGCGGCGCTGTGCCTGGCGGGGAGCGCCGCCGGCGCCCCGTCCCCGGGGGCACTGCGCGTCGCTGCCGCTTGGGTGACGGTGCCGCGGCGGCTGAGCCCCCGCACCGCTGCCGGTCCCGCCGTGACCTACGGGCTGGAGGTTGCGGGGCGGCCGCGGGTGCTGAGCCTGCGGCCCAGGCAGGGCCTGGCCTCCCGCCCCCTCTCCCTGGTGACCTACGGCCGGGCCGGGTCCCGCCGCTTGGAGCGCCCCTTCGTGCGGGACAGCTGCTTCTACCAGGGAGGGGTGCGGGGCAGCCCCGGCTCCACGGTGGCCCTCAGCACCTGCGGCGGCGGCCTCCGGGGCGTCTTCTGGACGGACGGTGACACCTACGAGATCGAGCCCATCCCCGGTGACCCGATCCACCGGCACGTCCTGTACCGCATGGAGGCGGCCCCGGGCCCCGCCTGCGGGCTGGCCCCGACGGAGCCGCGGCAGCGCCCACAGGCTTCGCTGCCCTGGTTCGACGCGTCCCAGGGGCAGCAGGACGAGGAGATGCTGAAGGACTGGTGGACGCACGCCAGGTACGTGAAGATGGCGGTGGTGGTGGACAATGTGCGGTTCGTGAAGTCGGGCAGGAAGGAATCTGAAGTCTTGAGGCAAGTGCTGGAAATCATCAACGCTGGGGACTCTCTGTACAGGCAGCTTTCTGTTCAGCTGTTTCTTGTGGGACTGGAGATCTGGACCCAGACCAACCTCATAAACATCACTGACTCATCCCAGAAGACACTCCAAGAGTTCAACAAGTGGCGGAAGGCAGACCTGTCCCCACGGGTGCCTCACGACGTCGCCCACCTGTTTGCCTTCCGGCAGTTTGGGAAGTACCTGGGACTGGCTTATGTAGGGTCCATATGCGACCATCAGTGGTCGTCGGCAATCTCTTCCTTCACCGACAGGAAACTCTCCTCGATCGTCAACACGTTTGTCCACGAGCTGGGCCACGTCCTTGGCATGCTGCACGACAAAAAGAGCTGTAAGTGCAGGCGAGCAAAATGCATCATGTATGAAAGCACTGCTGACACCGACGCGTTCAGTGACTGCAGTTACAAGCAGTACTTTGACCAGCTTGCCCGTGGTGCTAGCTGCATTCACCAGCTACCAGCACCTGGCACTTTCTACACCATGAAGGATGAATACTGCGGGAATAAGGTAGTAGAAAGTGGAGAGCAGTGTGACTGTGGTTCAGAGTCAGACTGCAGAAAGGATCCTTGCTGTCTCCCAAACTGTATGTTTGGTGAGGGTTCGGTCTGTGCTTCTGGAAAGTGCTGCAAGAGCTGCCAGCTCCTCCCAGCAGGGACGCTCTGCAGAGCTAGTACTGGTGACTGTGACCTGCCGGAGTACTGCAATGGGACTTCCCCTCAGTGCCTGCCAGATGTATACATACAAGATGGAACTCCCTGCAAAGGTGGTTCTTATTGCTATCGTGGAAAATGTTCTTCCCACAGCAAGCTGTGCCAACGTCTCTTTGGGAAACAAGCCAGGCCTGCTCCTTTAGACTGCTTCAAAGCAGTGAATACTCGAGGTGACCGGTTTGGGAATTGTGGTATTCAGAACAACATCCACTTCACAAAATGCAGCGTTGAGAATGTTTTGTGTGGCAGGATCCAGTGTGAAAACATACACAAGTTACCTTTCCTGCAGAACCACGTAACGCTAGTCCAGACCCCTGCCGGAGATAAAAAGTGTTGGGGTCTTGACTATCACGTGGGGATGCCAACAGCTGACAGGGGAGCTGTGGAAGACGGCACGCCGTGTGGCAGGGACATGCTTTGTATCAACAGGACATGTACCAGTGTATCGCTGCTGAACTACGACTGCAATGTGACCAAGTGTCATGGCAGAGGGGTGTGTAACAATCGTAAGAACTGTCACTGCTGGTATGGGTGGGAACCTCCCTATTGTGAAGAGGAAGGATTTGGCGGTAGCATTGACAGTGGACCTCCTCCAGCCAAGGAGATTTCTCAGACAGAAAAAACAGTAAAAATACTACTTATTCTCCTTTCCCCCTCTATCCTTTGTCTAACCCTTATCATGTGCTACAAATGGGAAATAGCAGGATGGTTTAGGAAGAGAAATGTCCAAATCCACCAAAGATGACGGTAGTTGTTTCAAATACTGGAAACACCAGCAGTTCTTAAAGGAGAACTCCTGCTGCTGCATCAAAGTCCACCACAAACTCTGTGCCAAAGACACAGAAGCAGTAGCTTTGGATGCTCTTGGGGAAATCTCTCTTGAGCAAAGCCGGCTGAAAACTCATCAGAATAATTCAGCACATCTCATGTGGTATAATTAAATGCAGAGTAAATGTCACCTTGTTTAAGTTAATGAAGGCAGTAAGACAGGCTCTTCTTTGCACCTTGAGCTCTCAAACTGAAGTAGGTAGGTAGGCTATAGGTAGAGCTTTTATGCTTCATGTCAACAGTTTACAAATGTAAATGTCTTAAGAAAGGTGTACATAAGTTATTTGCTCTGTTTCCCTCCTCCATCCACTGTTTCCTTCAGGGAGAGAGACTTTTGTGAATATCTTACTTCTGTCCTTCATCAATAGCCAAAGACAAAAAATTGCTCTGTTTAGTTCACGTCTGTGACAACACAAGCAGGCAATAAACAGGTGTTGCAGGGTGCCTGTGGCATGAGCCCTTCCAAGCTGCTTCCAGGTGGTAGCCCTTCAGGAGGGAGGTACATCAGAGGTCTTCGTTTTGTGAGACAGCAAAGTGTTATCCAGATCATACCAGTAGGTGCTACGTTTCTGAACCAGCAGATGCACATCAAGAGTGTAGTGACACCAAACTGGGCACTTCACAAGAACAGATTGTCTTTATCTTCTGGAAACTTTCCAGTGTCTTGGCTGCTGAGTTCTTCTGAGAAGTGCTGTGTATTTTATTGTCCCTAAGAGGAGCTGTCTGTGAGGCTGCACCAGTTACCTCAATTTCTAAAATTTGAACTGTTCTGCAGGTGTAGTTGTCCCCACCTCGAGTTTCTGCANGCGAAACCGACCACTGGCAAGACAGAGAGAAACCTGAAACCTAGCCAGCCAGCAGGGGGCCTGGGTCTATTTTGCCCCAGCAGGACAAATGTTTGATAGTTGTTTTAGCTTATTATCTCAGAAAGTTGCCCTTGGTTTGTGATTGCTTCTTAAGCTATTGTTGCAATTGTAGTTTTCTTTTTTAAACTCAAGATAAAATGCATCTAACTTAAGAATAGGAGGGATGTGGAAAACACCATAAGTTTTAAAGTTAAAAAAACAATAAGTTTTATTTTGATTATAGTAATGGTTAGCTCTTCCAACCAGATCAGCATAAACAGGAGGCTGGAGTCCACATTTGCAGTGAAAACTTTAGGGACAGATGTTTCTGAAATAAGGTCTGCTACCATGAGAGTGACTTGCATGTGGAAAGCAAAGACCACGTTTGTAATGAATGCTATAAAGGCAGGGCTTGCAATACTTGGGAGAAAAGATGTTGGTGACCACAAATGCTGACAGTAAACTCTTGCTGCCTCCTAGGTGTGACCTTCATGTTTTTAGAACACCCCTTTTTCTGTGTGCACATGTCGAAAGATGTGTTCTGCACGCAAAAGGATCTGGTTACACTGTGGCTGGATGTAAAATAAAAAGGACCTGAGGAGCAGTTCTTTGTGGCAGATGGCTCCTTACTGGGAGCCTCCCAAAGGTGCTGCGTAGGAGCAGGTGGTTGCGGGCAGGAGGACGTAGCGCGGTACACCCGGCAGGGCCTGCCGCCGCTGCGGTGAGCGCCCATCACAGCAGGCGTGCCGGGGCAGGACGGAGCAGCCGTGTCCCGCCGCCCGAAGCACGTGCCGCTGTCCGGACAAGAACTGACGCCGCTTTCGAGGACCGGCCCCGGGGTCAGAAGGCAGCGCTGGAGCCCGGCGCTCCTCCCCGGGCGCGGGTGCCCGCAGCGAGCCGGAGGCGCTGGCTGGCTGCGCAAGGCTGCACTCGAACTACAATTCCCAGCGCTCCGCGGCGCGGCCCTCCGGCGGCCGGAGAGGCGAACGAGGCTGCCCGGGAGCGGACTTCAGCTTCGGGCCGCAGCATGAACGGCGGCGTGGCGGGCGGCTGTTCGGAGCAGCTCATTAGCTTCACCCGCAGGCCTTCCGGTACGGCGGAGCTGGCGGCTCCCCGTCGGGCCCTCGGCGCCTCCCGGGACGGGGCCGCCGCGCCGGGGCCTGCGGGCAGGCCGGAGCGAGGCCGCTGCGGGCGGTGGCGGGGGCTGGCCGGCGGGGCAGATATCGGCGGACTCCGGGCGGCGGTGGGAGGGTCCCTGCGGCGAGCACGACGAGCGCCGTGCCCGATGCCAGGCGCCGGAGCGGCAGCCTGGAGGCTCCGGGCCCCAGCGGCCTCTCCTGCCGCAGCGTGCCCCCGGCGGGCAGGCTGCGGGGGCGAAGCCGGTGCCCGGCGGAGGGGCAGCGCTGGCGGGGCCGGGCTTTGCCGTGGTGGGAGCGGCGGCCGCGCTGCTGTCTCGGCGGCACGACTCGCGTCTGGCTTTCCCCGGAGCTGCCATCGCCAGCAGCTGCCGCTGCGTTCCGTCCGCAGGGGCTTCGAACCCAGCCGTGTCGTGTACCGAGAACCGAGGGGTGCTGTGAAAAACGTCAGGGACGGTGTGCACAGGGACCTGCTAGCGTCAGCCGCGCGTTAATTGTTCAAGGTAGCGTTAAGAAAGGGCTTCGGAGTGGTGGTGGTGAGTGAGAGGAGCGCAGGGCAGTCTGTGGGGCACGTTTTTGGCTTCGCTTTCCCTGCCGCAGCATCCTGTGCTCTCCTGGCAGCCTGCAGACACCTCTCTGCCCTCACGTTACTGCAGGATTTGTGATGCGGTTCAGGTGGCCCCTGAAGAAGCGCAGTGAGGTAGCACCAGACGTGCGGCTCTGAAGTGAAATCCTGGCTCCGAGTACCGCAGGGGAGCTCAAGGGCAGCTTTGGTGCGCAGGGCCTGCTCTGGAAGGAGCAGGGAGGCAGGCGGGCTGGTAGCCCTCCTGTGCGCCCCACCGCAGGGTGCAGCTGCCGGGCGGCCTGGGCTGCACACCCCCGGGGCCACGGCACGGCACAGCTGGCGCCTGGGCTGCTCCCGCCCGGGGCTGCCCTCGGGCCCAGCCCTTGTGCCCTTCTGCCGCCCGTCGCAGCCCTAGCGGGGAGCCCAGCAGGCGACCTTCTGCCTTCCCTGCACACCTCGGCAGCGGTCAGCGCTCTGAAAGTTGCGCAGCCCCTGCCCGCACAGCTGGGAGCTCCAGACAGTGAAGTCAGCGAAAACTGCCTGCCAAACGAGGCTGGTTCCGGTGAGAAAGCTACTTCCATACGTTTGGGAGTCTAACATGTTGAGGGAACTGGAAGGGGATTTGGAAGGGCAGAACAGAGCTCTTGAATGTGGCCACAGCAGTTTAAATCTGGTTACCACAGAAAGCGTTTGTCCTGTTACTAGGACAGACTGTGTATTTTTAGAGTTAGTTTTCTAGCCCTGTCACTCTATTTGAAGGTCCTGCAGCCACTTAAGACCTTGATGCATTTACCCTGTAAATTAGTCATTTCTGTGGAGGAAACAAAACAGTTACCTGTAAAGCATAATGTAACCTCACAGTCTCTCTAACTGGCATTACGACTGCAACTTTTAAAAGTAGGTCTGATACTAAAACATCTCTGTCAAAAGCCTGCTGAGGAGGTGAACATATTTACAGTGGCCAAACAAGGTGTGTATGTCTCTCTTTCAGATTTCCTTCTGGCCAAAATTAGGCAGAAAAATCTGGTTTTATGGAAAGCTAAGTAACTTCATCACCTCAGTTTCCAGTACTAGTCAATCTCTCTTAATCCTGCCAATCATGATTATCTTAATGCCTTTTTGAGGAACTAAGTTTGAAGAGTAAATTAGGCATGTAGGGTGGGACAGAAGTGTAGCCCAGAACCTGAGTTTAAAGCTCTGCCATTCCACCTCTGGTAGCTTGGAGACAGGAGATTTTGTGCTGTGTGCTTTCTTCTTCCCTTTACTCCTTCCCCATTGGTTGTGCAGTGTCTCCTTCTGTGGCTGCGTGAACTGAAAGAGGGAGCTCAAGAAATGGTGGAGGGAGATATTTTTAGCCGGAGTGGAAGTTTAAGTTCTGGAAAGGAAAGGCACAATGAAAAGCCCTGAGAGTGCTTAATTTGGTCAAGTATGAACTGCTGCCATTGTGTCACAAAGATCTGCTCTGATCTCATGTTGCCTCTGCTGATGAAAGCTGTGACTTCTGATTAGTTTTCCAATCATGGGGGAAAAGTTGCAAAATGTATACTTTTATATATGTATGTGTGTGTGTGTGTATACATAGAAAAGATAGATTTGAGGTGTTTTATGTATGTGAGAGAGATTCAATGTATTCCAAAACTGATGACATCTTTCTGGCTTTTTAATAAGTGTTGATTAAACCCTGCACTTTCTGTGGTATTGATTCCCCCTGATCTCAGGTTATTTGCTCCAGATTTCTGGGGTTTTTTGGGTGATCTTTAGTTTTTAATTTCCATCAAAGGGTGTTACTGTGCACAGCTGCCCTTTCTTGGAACAGATACTGCTGTGGCTGAAATGCCAGCGTTTCTTCAACCTGCTGCTGCTTCCATTTCCTTCCTTGTTTATCTGAAGCTGCTGGGAAGGGGAGAAAAAAAAAGGTGGCACAAGATTGTTGTTAATATTTCTTTACTTCCCAGCTGTGGATGTACACTTAAAATAGCATGACTCATCTTGTACATCCTTTGATCTCCTACGACTGATTTAAAATGCTGCTACCCAGCAGGCACAAGGTGGTTTTACTTTCATTTGCAACTCTCCTTCCCGAAGTTTCTAGTCACAGTTTTGAGAGAAAGTGAGAAAGAAAGAGAAAATAAACCAGTCAGCCTGGCTGAATGTGCCAGAGAATTTGCCTTCAGCTGTTCTTGACTGTAGGTTTTAGATGACTGGTTTGTATCAGAAGAAAAAAAGGGTTGTGGGTTTTTAGGTTTTGTTTTGGTTTTTTCCCTCTATTTACTTTGATTTTATATTTGGATTTTTGAAATTTTGTCCCATTGACTTTTCTTTCTCTTTAATTGCAAACCTCTTCTTAGGGAATCTTTCCCATCCCTTGTCACTTATCATTATGTACAGAGAAACTTATCTGCCTGTGCAATGGGGAAAGTGCTGTTGCAATCTGTGATTTTTCCAGATTTGAAATGCAGTTTGTTCTTCTGGATTTCAGTGAAGCAAGAAGGCTTAGTCTTTAATTGCACTTCAGCCCAGCAGGTGGTTCCAGCTAGAGATCTGTAGTCCAGGCTGACTTTAAAGAACTGTATGAAGCGGAACAAAACTGTGGAGAGTTCTCTTTTATGTGTGTGTATTCCTCTGCATTTAGCTTTACATCTCAGAACGTTGTCTTTATTGCCTGTCATGTTTTAAAGTCTTGAAACAGAGCAAAGCAATTATAATACAATTTGAAGTAGCTCATTCCTGGAGGTTGGGGATGCCAGTTCCAGCTCCTGAGATGTGAAAGAGGAGCCCTCTGAGCTCTGGGTGCCCTGCTGCTGATCACACAGTTCCACTTGCCTGTTCTTCATCTGTAGTCTCTTCGCCTTTCCTCACTGGGTTTCCCAGCTCATGAAATGCTTGTCAGGCATGATCTCTTGTTGTTCAAAGGTAATGATTTACTCTAGCCTCCTGTGAAGCACAGAATGCGTTCGTTCCTTTCATGTCGTGCTGAAGAGGGATTGCGCTGCAAAGTGCACTGCCAGCAAGTTTGCTGATGACACCAAACCGGGTGGAGTGGCTGCCACCCCGGAAAGTTGTGCTGCCACTGGGCGAGCCTTAGGCTGAAGAGTTGGGCAGGGAGAAATTGAATGAAATTCAACAAGGGCAAGTGTGGAGTTTTGCATCTGGGAAGAAACAGGTTAGAGACTGACTTGTTAGAGAGCAGTGAAGGGGGAAAGGACCTGGGAGTCCGAGTGTATTGAAGGTTGAGCATGAGCTGGCAATGTGCTCTTGTGGCCAAGAAGGCCAGTGCCATTCTTGGGTGTATTAGAAGGACTGTGGTGAGTAGGTCGAGAGAAGTTCTCCTCCCTCTCTACTCTGCCTTGCTGAAGCTGCATCTGGAATATTGTGTCCAGTTCTGAAGGACAGGGAACTGTTTGAAAGAGTCCAGCACAGAGTCACAAAAATGGTTAAGGAAGTTGAACATCTTCCTTATGAGGAGAGCCTGAGAGAGCTGGGGCTGTGCTGCTGGGAGAGGAGGGGACTGAGAGGTGACCGCAGCAATGGGTATAAAGATGTAAACGTGAGTGCCAGGAGGCTGGAGTCAGGCTTTTCTGGGTGATGCCCAGTGACAGCACAAGGGGCAATGGGTGGAAGCTGAGGCATAGGAAGTTTCATGGAAACATGAGGAGGAATTTTTTTTTCCCTGTGAGTGCGACAGAACCCTGGCACAGGCTGCCCAGGGGGGTTGTGGAGTCTCCCTCTCTGAAGATATTCCAAACCCACCTGGATGTGTTCCTGTGTGATCTGGTGTAGGAGATCCTGCTCTGGCAGGGAGGTTGGACTGGATGAGCTCTCAAGGTCCTTCTAACCCCTAGCATTCTGTGATTCCTGCTGAGGGCTGCATTGGCATTCCAAAAGTGATGACATGTCCCTCTGTTCCCCAACACACACCTGAAAGCAGCTCATGGATACTTTAAGGAATGAAGCATCTTCATCCTGAGGCACTCATGGTCTCTCCTTTGCTTTTAAGACAAGTTTCATGAGAATAACTTTTCTAGATAGTGATGATCAGGAGAGAATGATGCAGGTTTGTGTGCTGTGAGGTTTAGTGTGGTGGGGAAAACAGGGTGCCATGGCAGGTTACAGTTCCCAGCAACATGAAGGCTGTCTGAAGCTTGGAGTGTTTTCTCATCAGCTTTCTCTTTGGCTTACCCAAGGGCTGGGCTTCAACATTGTTGGTGGGACAGATCAGCAGTACGTTCCCAGTGACAGCAGCATCTACGTCAGCCGGATCAAGAAGGACGGGGCCGCGTACCTGGATGGGCGCCTGCGGGAAGGAGATAAGATTGTGGCGGTAAGGCTGTGCTCTGGCGCTGAGGCTCTCCTCTGGCACTGTGTTCCTGCAGGGCTGTGGCAGGGAGCCCAGGTGCAGGTTTGCCATTGCAGCTCACAGAGAGGAAGAGTGTGGTCAATGCAGGTAGATGATGCTGAGCTCTCTTGGGGCCCTAGGGAGAGACCTGAGCACTAGACAGATGAGTGCCTGTAGATAGGGGCTCATCTCCTCTGCCTCCTTGATTTGCCTCAGAAGCACTCTTTGCTGCTGCACTTGTAGTTCTTCTGTGACCTGCCTCCTAAGGTTTTAGGATCCATCAGACCTCTTGCTCACAATGAATTGTCATTTGCACTTGTATAAATAAAGATCTTTCTCCTCCAAATTTCGATTTTTGCTAGTTGATGATTACTGATCCTTTTACTCAGGGGATTTTTAGGCTGTATAACTTCTAGGCCATAAAACTCTTCATTTCAGCCCATTGGGAGTAGGGCAGACTGCTGCTTTTAGGAAAACATTGTAAAGTGTCTGAGGTTCAGTCCTGCTGGTTCTTCAGACAGGTAGCCTCTCTTAGTGTGATAAGTGATCTTTTAAATACTCCTTGATTTTGTTTTATACTTCCTTACTAAGTTCCACATGTTTATTGCTTCTGTAAAGAGCCCTGCACTAGTCGGAGCCTATTACTGATCCAGAAAATGACACTAAGCTAAGTGGAGGATTCTATCCTATCTTTTCTTGCCAGTTTAATATTTACATACTTGTATTTGGGAAGTCTAAATATCGAGAGAAGGCAGGCACTGCCTGTGATCTCAGGGGTTACAGTTAGGGGTAATGAGGAAAAAAAAGGAAAATTAGGTTGAATATCATCAGATAGTGAATGAAGTCAAATGGGTTATAAAACCTTCTGCTGGGAGATACTAATTTAAATGAACAAAAATCTTAACACTTTCAAGTGGATGCCAATATATATGTCCTTTCTTGTTTTGTTTTGCTACATCAGTAAGCTTTTAAATATATGTTCACAACACTGCTTCAAACAGAAAGATTTCAAAAGCAAACCAGTAGAGGGAAGAGTGTGGGAAAGAGACTCCTAATAATCATTTTGCCGTAGCTGCTCTTTTATTTTCATTGGCAGTCAGAATTGTGCCTTTGTTTCCAGTGAAGCAATAGCATAAGAAGCTGCTACTGACACAACTGCTGCTTTCTCATATTCCAGTTTTGCTTCTAGGTAGGTTTTTTGCAGTACCTTTGTGTTTTGGCTTGGAGCCTCTTGCGTTACCTGTCAAAGTATAAAAATACATCTATAACATGAATGGATGAGTATGGACCTTGCTATTCATAGTATAATTCCCCCCATACGGAACTTTGTGAAAGAGGAACACTTTTATCTCCTTCCTGTGTTAGCCTGCATCTCTAAAAATCTGCTTTCTGCCCTTCAGCAACTGGTTCTCCTTTTCCTTTTTTGCTAGGTCAATGGCAAGGAGCTGAAGGATTTGCAGCACAAGGAGGCTGTGGAGTTGTTCAGGAACGCAGGCCGCGACGTGTCCCTGAAAATCCAGCGCAGGGTACGCTGTGTTTGCCTCCCCTTAGGCTGCTTGCTGTGCTTGAGAGCTCTCTCTTTCAGGAGGCTGAGGAATTCCATGTCCAGCTGCTCGGTGTGAACGATGCATGTAGAGATGTTGTTTGAGCTATGCCCTTCCCTATGGACCAGAGCTGTAATCATCCATGTGTTACTCGCTTGTAACTCTATGGGCGATGAGGGGAATTTGAGGTCCCTGAGTCTTTGTGCTGCTGCAGTATGTTGTGTCTTCTCACAGAGCTCCTTTCTCAGAGGTAAAGGCTTCTCTGTGGTGACAGAATCTCAAGTTCTTCAGTTCTGTTTCAAGGGCTGAAATCTTACTGAGACAGAACTCTGTTGTTGTTTCAGAGATCACCACTTGTGTTTGTGTTGAGGTGTGTGTGCAGCTCACCGCTACAAGAAGGGTATTGTAGTGCTGGAGTGTGCCCAGAGAAGGGCAGCAAAGCTAGTGAAGGATCTAGAGAGCAAGCCTTACCAGGAGTGGCTGAGGGAGCTGGGGTTCTTTAGACTGGACAAAAGGAGGCTGAGGGTGTCCTTCTCTCTCTCCACAATTACCTGAAAGCAGGTTGTAGAGAAGTGGGGATTGGTTTCTTCTCCCAAGTAACAAGCAGTAAGACAAGAGGAAAGTGCCTCAAATTGCATCTTCCCTGAAAGTGTTGTCAAGCATTGGATCAGGCTGCCCAGGGGAGTAGCTGAGTCACCATTCCTGGAGGTGTTTAAGAAACGTGTAGGTGTGGTCCTGAGGGACATGGTTTAGTGATGGAGCAGGCAGTGTTGGGTCATTGGTTGGACTCAGTGATCTTCAGGGTCTTTTCTATAACTCTATGACATGTGGGGGCCTGTAGTTTGAATATACTGGCACCAGTCTGGATATGGAAAGAAAGGAATCCTTAATCCACTGTTGTGATTTAAACATCCCTGGCTAGAACTGAAGTTGACAAAGGAAATACTGATCAGCCTGAAGCATGCTGAATGAGAGAGGTGAATTGAGGTCCCTTTTCTACTCCCTTAGTAAAAGAGGAGATCTTCTGGAGCAGTGTACAGGGCAGGTTAGAAAGGCAGAGAATGAGTGATGCCCTTCACCTGGTAAAGACTGCAGGAGATGATGTGGTGGGAAGTACTCCAAGGGCTGAGTGGGCATGTGTGTGTCCCTGCTCCAGCTCTAAAGAGTCCTAGTTTACAAAGTGGCAAGGAAACACGAGGGAGCCTGGTGGTGACTAGTGCCCTGCAGTAAAGCTCAGTGCATCCAGAGCTGTTCTAACCCTCCCATGTGTGGAGTGTGCAGGTTCCTGGGGAGATCATTTTGCACATCTTTACAGAACCACCTGGTCCTGACACGGAGCCGGGTGCTCTTCTCTGTGGGTTCTGACACAAACACTCTTTTTACTCTTGCAGGTGCAGACACAGAATGGCCCTGTAGGTGCTGGAGGCGATGGTGGAGAACCAGGTGGGCTTCCCCTGGCAGCCATCCTGGTGCCAGGCCTGGCGCTTGCTGCAGCAGCACTCTGGATCCTGCTGAGGCATCGGCAGCGGATGTGAAGAGTTCACAGTCTGGGTGTCACTGCCTCTTCTACACAGCTAGGATGTAATTTAAAGAGAGAGAATCAACGATCTTACCACAGACTGATGACAAAAAGGATCATTGCCATAAAGCTGCTGCTGATGTTCTTTACTGATTCTGTTGCAGGGTGGATTTCTGAAGCAGAGAGGAAAAGGGGAAGGGAGACTGTCCATGAGTAAAGGAGGTTTTGCTATTCCCCTCTGTTTTGCACCAGGAATTTTCAAACACATTCATTTATTCAATGTTTTAAGATGCAACTTTTGGTTACAGGGAGTGGGGGTTGGGATGGTTTTAAATTCAAACACGTTTGCTGGAGACTTTGCCTTGTTTCCACTGAATTTTTTCTTGAAATTAGTAATCCCTCTCCAAACCATGAGAAAAGAGAAGCAATGCAGAGGGTATATTATTTTTTCCATTGAATTTTTGTTGGTCATTGCTAAATAAATGCCTTAAGAAGAATGTAAAAACTGATTCTGTGGTTTCACAGGTAAAATCAACAGCATAGCTGCTGATTTTACAGTGATGTGCATTTAACAGTTCTGGAAAGATGGAAGGTAGCCTGCTGCTAGACAAAGACTTTGATTGTCAGACTGACTGCTCATTCTTGGGTCAGAGTTGTAAGAGAAAGCTTTCCACAAAATGCTCTTATACTAGAGAGAGACAGGCAGAAAATTGAACCACAAGGGTAAGCAGTGGCAAGAGATTTGGGCTCACTGAAGCTATAGAAAAGTCTTAATAATGAAGCCATAGTCCCTTCACCTGTTGAGTGAGCTGAAGTCTGCATCTCTCAGGTTAAACCTCTGCTTTGGGGGTTATTCTTTGCACAGGGAGTACTTTGAATAAAGTTTTCTCTAGCAGCTAACATTCTCTGCAGTTAGCAAATCTTAGAGTGATTAAAAGGGAGAAGCTGAGAGCAGGCTGGAAGCATCCTGGCTATTGATTGTTTCTGAAGACTGATGTGATGTTCGGGAGGCAGAGCAGTGGGTGTAAGCCAGGGTAAGGCTTACTGAGCAAAATAAAAGGGAGAGGCCCTTGCTCAGGAAGGCATGTTGCTGAATTTACCTGCAGGGTCTCATTTCCTCACTGTGATTGAATGGTTTTAAATGCCCCAGCTGATGTCAGCTCTGTGGGGTAAGACCTGTTTCTGTTGACTCCAAGGAATCAAAGTGTTTCATTGTTTTTGTAAAAGAAAAGCAAAAGGTGTGGTCTGGTCTGTATGATGCCAAAGAAAAAATCACAGATGTCTTATATGTTTTCAAACAAAGAAAAATTGGTCTCTTAGTGCTTTACTTGCTTCTATTTGTTATTCTAGCAGAGCATTGCCCATGTATTTGAAATCATTGTGTTTGCTCAGGGCTGTGCTCCTGCTGTCTGCTGGAAGTGTACACTTAGTGTACATTTAGGTGGTTCCTAAATCACTGTGGAGTTCCAGAGCACTTACACTGCACAAAATCTTGCTTTGGCCAGCAAACTGCTCTAGTGGGAGGGGAAAAGGGAACAGGAGGAATTTTGCTCCATATTCTTAGGGGACTTGGAGAACAGACTTGATATTGGTAAACATAGATTGGTGTTGGGTGGCCTGAGCTGATGCATGCCTTGGTCTGCAAACCACTTATGCCTGTTAGCAGAAGGGCTGCTGTTAGGACAGATCTTTGCAGGTACAGCATGAGCCAGCCTGCTTGTCTGTGGCCTGCTCCGAATGTTTGGCTGTGGTGTGCACATAGAGGCCAGGTGAGCATTGAAGCAGATGATCAGAAGTCGATGCCATTGCATTGCAGCCATCAGGATAAAGATGCAGACAGCAAAAAAGAGATCTGTCTGGGGCAAATGCCTTGTTAGGCCTTGCTTGAGTCAGGCTTCTGAGAGAGGGAGTGTATGGAGCAGGCTGGGAGGAGAGAGAGGGTTTGTGGGAGGGAATGAGGAGTTTTACACATTTCCCATTGAGGTAAGCAGAGAAAGCAAAGTCTTTGGGGTTGTTTGGTTTTGTTTTGTGGTTTGGTTTTTTTTGGTTGTTGTTTTTTGTTTGGTTGGATTTTTTGTTTGTTTGGTTTTTTTTTTGTTTTTTTTTTTTACCACCTTTTAGCCTTGGAATTCTGGTACTGTTCAGATATGATTGCCTTCCGTGCAGGCTGTTGTGTCCTTTTCAAAGTTACTGCCTAATGCCATGGCATGGTTTTATTCTGGCTTTGCCAGAAGTCTGAAGCTTTTACTCAGAAGTTAAACAATCCAGTCTAACCTTCAGGAACACCTTTCTGTGCCTGCTGCCTTCAAACCAGTGCCTGGGGAATACCAAGCAATCCTTTCTCCAATCCCCAACCACCTCTTCTCCCATTTATTGACAAAATCCTTATGGAAAATACACCTCAGCTTCAAACTACCTCTCAGCAGCTGGACAGTCTCATCTAAACTTCATGTGCTTTACAAAGGCTTTTTTCCTCCCATGTGGTCTCTGTAGCCCCGAGTTTCATCTTTACACTAAATGCTGTATGTACATTTTCTGTTGTTGCAGAATAAGTGAATTTAAATCTAGTGAGGACAGCTTATAAGTGATCAGAGAAAGCTTTAGTTTTTGTTTCAACTTAAACCTCAGGGGCTTGGAAAAAAAAAAGTTGAAACCACAAAGACAAATCTAAAAAGCATCCTAACTCTTAAGTTTGTTTGTTTGTCTTAACAACCCATTTGCCATTAACACACAGGGCAGCTGAACCTGAAATCTCCACTTTTCTCTTCCATTCTTATCTGTTCCCTCAACCTTAATTTGAACTTACTGACCTTCTGAGGCCTGGGTTTTCATAGTTAAAGACAAATGCATCTGGTGTGAGTTCCTGTGTGTTCTAGGCTCACAGTGTCTCACAGAGTCTCCTGAACTGTGCATACTAATAGTAGGTATTTAACTTGGGCATGGCAGCCAGACTTCATCTGAAGATGGAAGGTGCACTGCTTCTGGCACATTGTAATTAAAACAAGCCAGGAAGGAGTGTGTGGGAAGGAAAGGTGCCTGGCTCTCAGTTTGCCTTTAGGTTCCCACAACTGGTTGGTTAGGTTGTTCTGTGCTAGATTAGAGAGGCCTCTAGTAACTGATAGTCCCTCCCTGTGAGGTTTTTTTATGTTGTAATGGGTTACCTCTCATTGTTTTTAGGAAGAAAAGGCAGCTGAGCCCTTGGAGATCCTCAGGGTAGGATTCTTGGAGTAGTTCCTGTGGCTCTGTGCAGAGTTTCCAGTGTTTCTGCATTGCTCTGTGAAGTGCAGACACCCCAGCTATGTGCAGACTCACTGCTGGGCATGCCAGTGCCCTGTTCTGGGAGGTTCCTTTATCATTTTTATCCAGAAACCCTGATATATATTTTGATGAAGGTGCAGATGTGCAAAGCAAAGTTTTCTTAAATAATGTTTACAGATCTCTTAGAAGTGGTGTAATGCAGCCTGCCCTTCTTCACTTGCTTCCTAAAGTGCTGTAAGGAGTCTGTAAACCACAGAATAAACACCATTGCCACATGAGAGGTGGATTCTCTCCATTCCAGTTTGTAGATCGAAAGACCAAGTCCTGTTGGTCATAGGGTGACACTAGGAACAAGTGTTGAGCACTTGGGTGTTCTGGCTTCTCCATACCTGCTGTGACCTGCTGTATGGTGTGCTCCAGGGTCTGCCTTTGCATTCTGTGGAAGGACAGCATCACCCCTTTGAGCTGGCTGTGCCTGCTGGCAGGCCCAGCTCTCTCTCTTTGACTTGTCTGCAGTATGGTTCACCAGCAGCACTGCTTCTGCCAGACCACTGGCAAAAGGACCGAATGGAGTTCAGTATGGGGGCAACTTCCCCCAGGGGTAATGATTTTTCCTTAACTGTTGCTACCTCCTGATTATTGGATTCTTGGTTAAACAGTGACTAGCATTTGTAGTGCATTGCATTGATTTTCCTACACATACAGGTATCAGGATGCTGCATGGTGCTAAGCAGATTACATCTGAGTGGTCAGGAAGCTTTATCTGTTCTCTTGCTGGCAGAAGCTGATACGAGGGTAATAAATAAGCTGCTCAGGTGAGCTTTACAAGCCATTGTTCCTCTCATCCTCTTTTCTAACTTAGTGGTGTGAGTTTTACCTATGGAAGCCACTTTTCCTCTGCTTGGGTGCAAGGAAAGAGCAGACCATATACTAATGGGGCAGTGTCCCACAGGTGGGGGTTAAGGGAAGGGTTCCATGGAGAAGTCTGAAGAAGGGCCTTAGCTACACCCTTGTCCTCAGGATTTTTCCTCACAACTGGCTTTCAGCAGACTCCTGCTGCATCTATGCTCTGTATCCTCTCTGGAGTTCTGTTTCTCCCCTTGTACAGCTGAGGGAGGACTCCAGGCCTTTCAGAGCTTCCTTGAAGAAGGATCCACAGAGGAGGAGAACATCTGCTGGTTTAAATGAAGAGCAATGCTGTGCAGACTCCAAACGGCTTTCCTTGTCAGATCTAAAAGCTTTTGTCCTTGTTGCTGCAGCTGTTAAGTGATCAAAGGCCAACTTCAGCATGGAGTGAGCTGTACATCTCTTAGCTGGCCAACCTTCCTAGGCTGGCACTCTTTGTAAGGAAGAGTAACTGCACCAAGTACACAGGGGAGTTATTCACAGTGACATGTGAGTGGTTGGAGGTCATTCACCAACTTTTCACTCTCTTGTTTTTGTCCAAGTCCCCCAGGTGTGTTTCCCTGTGATAAAGTTCTCTTCCCTCTCATTCCTGTTCACTGTTCAGCAGCCCAGTTCCTGTGCCTGTCTTGCATTTTTTGCTGTGGCACAGAAGCAACTGTCACCAAAAAATGGCTGTTTTTGCTGTGTGGCAGCAGGTGCTGATCCTCATTAACTCAGCTGTGTTGCTGTGAGCTAGCTGTCAGACCTGGTGCTGCTCACTTCCCTTTGGGTGTGGATGCTGCACTTAGTTCTGTGGCTGCCCTCCTTCTGTCTCGTTGGTCAGGTGCTGGAGCAGGTCACCTCGGAGCTAGTGGAGGCTGCGCAGCTAAAGCAGTAAGGGACTCTAATCAGCTCTGAAATGAGCACAGAGAAGCCCCAAGAGCCTCAGTGTGTGGTCATGTGGACACCAGGAGCTCTTGCTGAGTGTCAGTATTTCAAGCAGAATGGTCCAGGTCTCCACAGCAGCAGGCCTGGATTCCAGTTTTGGCGGTGCCTCTGAAGACCTCTGTTGGTGCCACGACAACTCCTAGCTCCACAGCTGCCCTTTTTGCCCTTACAATGTGTCTGTCTCACCTTCCCAGGTTCCTGGTTGTGGTGACTCTGAGAGAAAAGATGTTTCCAGGTATCAGGCTCTGGCAGTCCAGCTTGGACCTGGACCTCATTCCCTGCTGTGGGTTGGGTGGGCAGGATAGGCAGACCTTAGGGCTCCCCAGGCAGATAGCTGTGTCCACAGCTTGGGGAAATGCAGTCTTGGTGCTAATGTGTCATTCTACTGGGCAGAGCATTCGTAGGAAAGGGAGGAAAAGAACATTTAGCAAAGGCAGGCAGTTTGGAAGGACACCTGCTCCTGTGCGTGAGAGCAGAGTTCTCTGCGAGCCTCTCTGCGTGGGGAAAGAAGGGCTGAAGAAAACCTGTTTGTTCTTGTTTGTAGTGAGTGTGAGAGGGAAGTGTGCCCCCAAACAATGGGAAAGGAGACTGAGAGGAAACGACAGCTGAACCTGGTGCAGTAGGAGAGCAGAAGGGCAGGGAACACAGTTGGGGGTGGCTGATATAAGCACACTGTTCTCAGGGAATGGAGCACTAGCAGAGGAAGAGTTAAGCCGTGCTGGTTTTGCCTCTTTGACACAACCACACGCCTCAGCTACTTAACTCTAATTAGTAATAAGCCATTGATGAACCATTAGAGCTACTCTGGATGCTAATAACATTCATGCAAATAGACCAGAAGCTCAGTTTCCCCGAACCACTTAAAATTCAGAGTTGGTAGCTGGTTTTCTAGGTGGATCACTGACATTAATTGAAGGAAATGAAGCTGTTAAATGGAAAGTGGTCTGAGCTGCATGGTTCTGTGGTTATTTAATGTTCATAACATCAGGGCAGGAAAACACCTGGGTTCTTCAAGGTGCTTTTTAAACCCAGAATGGCTGAGATACCAGCAACCTGGTATGGAAAACTGTTAGGATAGGCACTCCCAGGTGGAACTGGAGAGTGTATGGAAGAAATCACTTGCTTAACTGATGAAGTATTTGCTGTCTCACTTAAGTAGCTGGGTTGTATGGAGCCCAAAAGCGCCACATGAAATAGTGGGTTCAGTTACCCCAACAGTTACGGTATCACAGTATAAGCAAGGTTGGAAGAGACCTCAAAGATCATCAAGTCCAACCCATTACTACAGACCTCGAGACTAGACCATGGCACCAAGTGCCACGTCCAAACGTGCCTTGAACACCTCCAGGGACGGTGACTCCACCACCTCCCTGGGCAGCCCATTCCAGTGGGGAATGACTCTCTCAGTGAAGAACTTTCTCCTCACCTCCAGCCTAAACCTCCCCTGGCACAGCTTGAGACTGTGACCTCTTGTTCTGGTGCTGGTTGCCTGAGAGAAGAAAGCAACCTAAACCTAACCTAGTTCTGCTGCATTCATTGCTCCTCACAACGTTTTAACGGACTTCTAGACCACTGAAACAGTAACACATGGCAGGAAAGGAGATCAAAGAATTGTAGTATTGAGGGCTTCCTTCACTTCCTTGTTTCTAAGTCTGGTAAGTATAATGCAAAGTTTTGAAATATAGTTTAGAAAGTTGTTTTCAAGAGGTGATTAGTAAATGGGGGTTGTGTGGGGTTTTTTATTCTTTTTCTATGTAAACAATACTTTTCAGGAGGGTGTCCAGAGAATGGAGAGAAGAGTTGGTGCAGCTCTGCTTGCACTCCTCCAGACTGTTAGCAGCACTAAAAGGCATCCTGCACACTGATGGCAAGGATAATAGCTTGGGCTGTGCAGTGCCGTTGGAGAAGGATCATGCTCTTGGCTTTGCCACGTGGGGGTGGCATGGGAATAGGAAGCAAAAATAAGGTAGGAAGTAAGGGGCAGAAAAGGTGCAGAGGTCTTGCAGAAGCAGGGTGGATGCCAGCAGGGCACACGGCAGAGGTGTGGTCCGCACGGCACAGCAGCTTTCCTCTGCCACAGCTAGGCTACTCAGCCTCTTCATCCAAGTCTCTGCAGGAGCGTGGGGCTCCTGAGTCCCAGCTGAGTTTGCCACATGCCACATGGCTGAGCTGCAGCAAGAATGGCACAAAAGGCCCTTTTGTGTGCCAGCCTGGTATTCGAAGGTCACAGTTCTGCAAAGAAATTACACTCTTGTATCTCTTCCCCCCGCCCCCCAGCAGCAGTGACAGCTTTGCCAGTTAACCATAAACCACTAAGGAGCTGTTGTGTAGCTATTGTCAAGGCACCTATCAAACTGTTAGCTTTCTTCTAATGGCAGTTTCAAGGGGGTGTTTGCACCAAAGCGATACAGCAGTGTTCTATGGCTCCACTGCATTTTGCTCAGAGGTTGAAACAGAACTTCAGATCTTCTTGTGTGAACATTTAGACACACTGGGATGAGGAGGAAAAAGCCTTTCCTAGTCTCTATTCAAGTTCTTCCTGCTTAGCAAGCTTTAATTACTATTTCCTTGAGCTGCTGGTGTGTCCCATTTTGGCTCCTGAGTTAGTTTGTAGTGTGCAGGATGCAAGAGCACTGAACAGCTGAATGTGATTCTGCAGCTGTGGTACGAGGCTGGGAAAGAAAACCAAGCACAACACAGCACACAGACTTGTGGTTACAAATAAAGTGCAGCCAAAATGCTACTTCAGGGAAACATTTCTATCTGCTACTGCCTTCTCTAAGTGCTGTTTTAAATGCTGGCATGGGAACAGGTGTGCTGCTGCTCAGGGTGAACCCCACGGCTGGAGGTGGCTGTATGTGAAAGGCTCTGGTTAAAAAAGATTGCGTGGAGAGGGAAAAGGGTTTGGACAACCAGGAGGACTCAGCAGTGTTGCTGAAGGACAAGGTTTGGGCCACCTTCTGGCACTGTGTGTGCCTCAGTCAAGATGTTGTGCTCAGTTGTGCTGATTCTTGGAGGATCAGGCCCTGCTTTTTTTTGTTTGCACAAAGCCAACATGCCCTTGATTTTACAGGGGTTAGAGTTAAAAGGCATTTCCTCTCAGTGGCTTCAACTGACTGAAATAGGTCCTGGCAGTGGCAATATTTAACATCTTAGAGGTGAGGTTGCAGGCTGCCCCTGAACCCGGCAACCATCTCTGGTTCAGAGCTTGGCAGTGGGGGTTGCAGAGGCTGAGTGCCTTGTGTTAAGCAAAGCAAAGTGACGTCAGGCGTTCCCAGCACACTGCTGGCAGTAGGAACAGGTGGGAGGAGAAGGGGGGGGTGGCATGGAGTTGGCTGACTTACTTGTCAAATGCTGATCTATTTTAAGAGAATCAAACTGGAAACTGTTCTCTAAACTTTGTTTGGCTATGCTTTCTAATGATTTTTTTCCATGCCTGAAGTAGATGGCTTTCTTGCTGGCCTGTCACAGAACATCCTGTGGCCTTTCCCCACCTCACTCTGGAAGCTTCCTACCTGTCGCCAGCTCCTCCGTGCACTGGAGGGGCACAAGGGCTATTTCCAACCTGTGGTTTTCAAACCATGGACTCAAAGCTAAGTGCAGGCTGATACATTTCCTCTGGATTTAACTTTACTGTGTTAATCAGGCAACTCAAGAGAGAAGAATGTTTTGGTTTTTTTCCCCTGTGGGTGAGAGGTCTGTTTGCCCTTGCTGAAAGGCAGAGCGAGGTAACTGACACCCATGGGACAGGAATGAGTTAACAGGAGAGAAACCCTCAAGTGCCCCAAAGCTGTCCTCTTGAAATTCTCACGCGGAGATGGATTCAAATTGCTCCACTTGCTTTTTAAAGGTGTTTTGTACATGTCTCATACAGACTAAATCCAAGGTGTTGAAAGCAGAATGTTTGCTTTGTGAAACCACCAGGAATGGTCTTTTGCTGTACCGTAACAGTCGCTGCGGTAAATCCTTCCTGGTGCGTAGTCTTTGTGTGTGGCTCAGCTCCCATACTTCTTGTGACCAACTTTCCCTATCTGAATCTATTTTTAAGCAGGTAATAGAGTAGGGATGATAAAAAACGACCCTGCATGCGCACAGAAACATCTGTGCAGCCCAGTCACTGCCTGGTGAAGGTGCAGTCACTGAGCACTGCTGAGTCTTTTGCAATTCCACAGTGCTCCCAGGACGGCAATGCCAAACCAGGGCAGTGTTCTTCAGTGTGATCTGTGGCTCATCTGAGGCACAGGAGGGTCCATGTGAACCTGAGCAAGAATTTTTTTTCCCTGTGAGGGTGACAGAGCGCTGGCACAGGCTGCCCAGGGTGGGTTGTGGAGTCTCCCTCTCTGGAGATATTCAAGAACCATCTGGATGTGTTCCTGTGTGATCTGCTCTGGGTGATGCTCTGGCACGGGCTAGGCCAGATGAGCTTTAGAGGTACCTTCCACCCCCTGACATTCTGTGATTCTATGATTCTAAACACATGCACTGATGGTTCTATGGGGAAGGGTCAGACAAATGTTCCTGCAAAGGGGGACACATGAAGGCTGGGAGGAATGTGGAGCAGGGAGAGTGAGGGGTTAATGCAAATGACATGTCCCAGATGGTGGAAGAGATGAGTCAGAGTCGGATATGCTGATAGCTGTTAGTGATGAAGGAACTCTTTCTCAAACAGTTATTAGTGTGGCTTAAACTTATCATTTGTGGGTCTGTGTGTTTATCCCCAGGCTTTAACAACACAGGCTGCTCAAGAGCTGACACTCACAGCCATTCGTTCACAGCTGCTTGCACACATGGCTGCAGACAGGCAGTCCCCAACAAGAGGATGGGTGCCAGAAGCAGTACCTGGCTGTGTTGTGTTACCTTAGCTAAGAGGATGGATGTCAGTTATTGAAACAACCTGAAAAGAGCAGGAAGAGGATGAAGGCCTTTAGTATTCTACCTAGCACATCTTTGGCTTTGCAAACCAGATAAATGGCATGCTAGAGGTGCCCAGTTACGCACACCAGGAGGAAATGCTGCCTGTCAGTGGAGTTACCTGTGTCTAGGAGAGAGAATGTTCCTGCCACCCTTCGCTTTTGCTGTCTGACCTGCAGGCCCCCTCTTGTAGAAGTGGCTGCATTGATTGGTCCTGAAAGAAGCACATAGTAAGGAGCTTTTTCATGGAAGGGACAAGACCAAACTAGGTCCAAACCTCACACAAATTCAAATCGGCAGAGCTGGGCTGAGTGTTTGTTAAGAATAGAGACTCTGAAAAGCTTATCTAAGTGGATGGTGCTGCAGTTCTCTAAGCAATAGTCCACAGGTACTGACTGTGTTCTAGGACTGGACTTTATCCAAGCAACTGCAGGTTTTGATTTGCAGAGCTTCTGTTGAAGTGGGTTTAAATTGAAGAGGGGGGGTTTAGACTGGGTATTAGGAGGAAGTTCTTTACAGTGAGGGTGGTGAGGCACTGGAACAGGTTGCCCAGGGAGGTTGTGGCTGCTCCCTCCCTGGAGGTGTTCAAGGCCAGGTTGGATGAGGTCTTGAGTGACCTGTTCTAGTGGGAGGTGTCCCTGCCTATGGCAGGGGGGTGGAACTGGATGATCCTTGAGGGTCCTTCCAACCTTACCATTCTGTAATTCTATGATAAGTCCTGCCCTGTCTCTGAAAGGAAAAGGACCTTCACACAGATAACTTTGCCCCTGTTGCAAAAGGTGCCTCAGATGCTTAGAGAAGCTCAGGAACCTGCAATGATGGAGATCTGTTCTGCAGTGCAGAGACTCGGCTGTGTCCCATCGCATCTGCAGGTTAGAAGAGTGCCAGTCCAGAAGGCTCTACCTGGAGCATGATGCCTCTTCCCAAGGGACTCTTCTGGGCAGCTGTTGGTGCTCAACTCACCAAGAAGTCAGTGACTGGGTTTTGCCACTCCTGCATGTTCTGGCACTATAAAGCAGCCCAAGCCAACCCTTCTACAGATGGCAGCACCCAGAAATGTTCAGGAAGGAGTGGGCTAATATTTCAGAGAAGCAAGTGGAAGAGCTGCCTACAGGGAGCTCTTTGTCTTCTGGGACAGTTTAATAAAACTGTGGTGACCCTGTAGTGTTGGGAGAGTGATACATGCATCCCTTAGAGGCAGTTATCTTATATCTGGGGAGAAGCAAGTAATTAGTGGTGCTCTAACAGCTCTTCCAATCTCCAGTGGTCGTTCCACTCTTGTTCAGAATTAGAGATCACTTAAGAACATTGCCAAGTGAGATTCTTGCATCCACAAAGTGCTCTCTCCTTTCCTTGTCTTTATCTTCCCTTCTTTCAAACATCAGCAGTAATGGTGACAGGGAGATTGGAAGCAAACAAGCAGCTGGCAGCCTTCCTAATGGGCGGCAGCACAGGCTGGAGAGCCTCCTGGACTGGGCAGCACAGTGGTAGAGTCGCAGCAGTGCTGCTGCCAGTGGCACCGAGTGCCTTTTGTGCTCACAGGGTAGCTGGGTTTAATGAGGTGAGCTACTGCTCATGCCTTCCACGGGGGCTGAACAACGTGGTGCATACAAATGCAGAAAGTGTCCAAGGCTTTAAGGTGGCTTTCCTCATTTGTCTATGTGCTTATTGAGCTGGCTATTTTCCAGAACAAGATGATAAAAGATGATCTGGGTTGCAAAACTGGGACCGAAAACGCTGCTAAGTTGCTGATTCTGGATTACTTCAAGAAGGAAAAAAAAAAAAAAGAATGATGTTGTGGTTTCCTCTCTCATCTGGCTGTAATGCAGTGGCCTTCTCTTGGCCCAGCAAGTCTTCCATAGATCAGAATGAGGGAGAGGAAGAGGCAGTCTTGACGGCGATGAAGGTAGATAGTAATGCTCAAGTGTTTGATTTGCAGTGTACTCGTATCTAACCCTTTCTGCTGTTAGGTGTCGTCTTCTGACTTGCCTGCATTTCCTGACTTCCCTCTGTTAAGCTGCAGTCCATTCTTTCTGTCTCCTGAGGGTTTCCATAGCTCAGACTGTTCCCAGTTAGAGGATTAAGGAAAGATAATTTATGGTCAATGTGCTGCTAAGGTGAAAATGTTTGGCAGCTCTTTCTGTCATTTAGCCCTAGGTTTGCACTGTCCAGACTGACCAGGTTCATTCTTGGTGTGGTTGAAAGGCACTGAAAGGCTGACTGTGCTCTGTGTTATCCGTAAATGGAGGTGAATACTACAAATTTCAGATTTTAGTCCTATTCTCATGAACTTTAAAGAGGTTTTGATTGGAGTTTCAATTTAAACTCCATTGCTTGGCTTTGTCTGGTTTGAAATTAATTTGGAGTTTATACACTCTGCATGCTTCATGGTGGTTCAAATTTGAATTGCAAGGCTGGGGAGGGTCAGGAAGGAGGGAGAAGAGAAGCCAGTGGGGCTCCCAAATTACTGGTAATGTTTTAATGAAGTGGGATAAGCTACATGGCTTTGATAATCTGAGCTCCTCTTTAGAACGTTGCTGCCTGTTAGGAGATGCTTGCACTGGAAGTGGTTCTTACAGTGTGAGAGGCATTTCAGCCTGTCACTTTTAATGTAGGTTAAACCAGGAGTGATTGTATTTGAAGGATGTCACTCATGGCTGACAACTACTTCATCTCCATTTTCATGCACTCAGCTGTATGTTTGTCAGCATCCCCTGCAAAGGTACAGCTCTGTTCTTTGTGGACTGCCTGCAACATCCATTTGTCTGAGGACTATTCAAATGCCAGCTCTCTAGATGTGCAAGGTGAGAGTCTGGGCCTGCTTTTGGTGACAGACGTTGGAGTTAATCCTAAAATACCTCCCAGACTGCAGCTGCAAACAGCAGTGGGTAAGGCCAGCTCAGCATCTGCCAGGTTGTGTGGTGGCACATGTCAATGAAACAGCTCCTCTGCAGCCACAACTGGTTTTAGTGCTGGGGCAGCCCAGAGTAGTGCCTGCACTGAGATACTAAGTGATTTACTTTGCCTCCTGTTAGCTTCTGTTCCCAGGGTCTCTTAGTTCATCCCTTTTATGGAGGGGCCATGCAGTGCCAGTCCTGTGGGTGACACCTGGTGCCCCTGGGTTTGGGCACACAGCCACCTAGAAGCAGAGCAGGAGGAATTGGAACCTTTGCATGTTGGAAGGGTAGAAGAAGGGAAGACTGGGGCAGGCTGAATCTCTGTGCCAGTGAAATTCTAACTAAATGAACTTTCTGCAGTGCTCAGAGCAAGCTGGCACCGAGCTCCAGGGTTTCAGGAGATGAAAAGGAATTGCATCTAAACAGTGCAGTAGTGCTGCTGACAGCCAGCCTGTGAGCCAGAGCCTGATGGGAAGTGTTTGCAGTTCAGGGATCAGTCTCCTGGAAGCCTTTTCCTCTCCAGGCTGCAGAGCCCCAAATCTCTCAGCCTGTCCTCAGAGCAGAGCTGCTGCAGCCCTCTGAGAACCTTTGTGGCCTCCTCTGGACCCGCTCCAACAGTTCCATGTCCTTCCTCTGTGAGTGTGAGTGGGTTTCTCCTGTCGGCTCTCAGAGCTCTGTCCTGGCCTTTTTCCAGCAAAGAGATGAGTCTTTGGCCATCCAGCTGAGGAAAGGACATCTGATGCAAAGCTTTTATCTCCTGACCTTCCAGCACTTGTCTGGGAGAGGTGAAAGCTTTCCTAGAGGACCTGGCTCTGAAATGGTTCCTTGGAGAATTTTCACATCTCCTGCTTTCTTTTAGCTTCTGACTGTTACCAACACAAACTGACTCCAGGGACAAATCAAACAGCCCTGGTGCTGCCTTCTGAGTGAGGAGCAGAGAGAAGCTTCCCCCTCTCCTTTTGGGCAGCCAAAAGGAAGCACTGCCCTTGTTGAGCAGTGTCTGTGTGAATGGGAGCCTGGCAAAGGACAAATGGGGGGACCATGGAAAATGGCATCACGCTTGCAGCACTGCCAGTGCAGCACTCTGCAGAGAATGTGCTGTTACCCACCAGGAACACAGCACAGGCCCTCTCCTGCTGAGCAGTTGCATTTTGTCCCTCGAGCTGTGGAAGCGGCGTAAGGCAGCATGATTGAGAGACCCCAGGTGCAGGGAGCATCACAGCTCCCAGTCCTGCCCAGTGCTGCTAGTTTACTGACTGGGTATGAGAGGACACCCAGGCACAGTGGTGGAACAGCATTGGCATGAACCAGGGTGAAGATACTGTTTTCTTTGTAGCTTGGCCTCAGGAAATCAGATCATGTGTAAGGTAGGGTCCTTGGGCAGTGCATCTAAAGAGACTACCAGAGTATTTTGGCTCTCTCCCAGAGAGCACATGCCAAGGAGAAGTGGCACTTCAAGATGAGCCAAGTGTCAGTACAGAGATATGTTCCCGGTAGTCCTGAGAGGATGCCACTGTGCACATGTGAAACATGCCTGTGATGGCTGCACTGACATTCCTGCAGCTCCTTATTCTGTCTCTTTTTTCCTAGATCCTCACCTCTTACCTGTCTGCTCTGCTTACAGCCACTGATTGCCACTACTCTGCTGCTGTGTGCCACAAAAAGAGTGTGGCCCTGAGCCCGTCTGTAACCTCAGGCACTCTGCTAGGTGGTGTTTTTCAGCTCTTCTTCTTCCTTCTGCATGCTGCCTCCCCCACTGACTACTGCAGTTGAGATGAGGCAGCACAAGGCAGTTTATAGGGAACTCTTCAAATCATGTTCTGTTGTGGGTGCTTTAGTTCCTGTAGATCCTCTCTTCATTTTAGTCCCAGGGGAGAGAGGCTCACCTTTGTCTAGTGATGGGTAGTGGAGTGAGCACAAGGGAGATGGGATGTAGCCCTGATTAAATACTTGTTGGAGTGACAGGTAGGGATATTCCTGTGCTGTTACACACCTTGTGCATAGCTAAAAAGACTTCATGTGTGGAAGTCTCCCTCCTGCTAGCAGAGAGTTTGGTAGGTGGAAGGATCAGGTGTTCTGAGTGTTACAGGTGTATCTTGGCAGACACATAGCTGAGCAGGTGCAAAGCATATCGGTAAGTGTCCCTCAGCTCGGGGGTCAGGACACATTTCTGCCTTGGGTGAGTTTAACTGAGTGGCAGGGACAGGGGATGCCACTAAGCAGACTTAAAGAAATTTTATTTAAATCAACATATTTCTTGCTTTTAATCTGTCATCTGAATCTCTCTCCCCATGCAAGAGATGTGATTAGCAGGGAGATTTCAAAAGCAATGCAGTTCAATAGAATGGAAAACACCTGACCTGCATCTGATTCCATTTGGGATCTCTGTAACAGCTGCAAACGAGGCCAAGCTGAATTCCATCAGCATAGCAAGCTCTCAAGAGCCCCTTTGGAATATGACCAGAATACAAAATACAGCTCAGCTCCTTGCTTTGGGCAGCAGGAGAGCCCTGTGAGTGCGAGAAAGAGGATGTGTGTGAGAGTGATTTGGTGGCTGAAGATGAAGTGGTGCTGCTTCAATTTCTAAGGACGAATTTGTTGAGGCCTTGATGCTTGATGAGTCTGGGATGCTTTTAGTTTGGGGAAGAAGGGTGAAATGCCTGCTGGGATTCCATTTTGCAAGCAGTTTCTTTTTTATAATGACAGGAGTTGATCTGCTGCAGTGTGCTGTTGGTAAAAAATGGCTTTTTTGTCCAAAGAGCTGGCATGCTTCTTTATTTGTTTTTCCTCAGGAAACATTGATTTCTTGCACACTCTCAGGGAGATTTACTAAACAAAGCAAATTCCTCTCTTCTCTGTTGTCCACAAAGAGACTCTGGAAGTGGGTAAAAGAATTTTAGCAAAGTGAGAAGAATAATGCACTGAACTATTTTCAAAAGTAGAGGGGTTGATCTGTGTGCAAATCTATGTGTAGCTATGAACACACACACACACACCCGTGTGCAGGTGCAGTTAATGAAGCCCTGACCAAGCCCTGGCCACCTCTGTGGACAGATGCCTGTGCCAATGTTGTCAGTTTCCTCAGCCTTTCCTTTTCAAATCTACTAGCCCAGGTTCCTTTGGGGATGGTGAAAATCTCTGCCTGTGACTTTAGCCTTCAGTTGCCCTCAGTCTCTCTGTTGGATCAAACCCATTCATTGTCTACCCTCCCTGTTCTCTGATGATGTGTTTGGTCTGTGGCCTCTGCATCCTTGCATGCTACAAATGGTGCAGTCCCCAGCATGCCCAGGGGGATGCCCAGAGCATTACAGATGGTTATTCCAGGGCAGGATGGGGAGGCCTGATGCATTCAATCATCTGCTGCTGCTTCATTTCCCTCCAGCCACCTGGTGGAGGGAACAACATAAAAATTGTTTTAAAGATTGTGCCTTGGCTTGGACACTCCACAGTGCTTTCAGTGTCAGGAGCATAGAATCATAGAATGGTCTGGGTTGGAAGGGACCTCCAGAGCTCATCCAGTCCAACCCCTCTGCAGTCAGCAGGGACATCCTCAACTAGATCAGGTTGCCCAGAGCCCTGTGGAGCCTCACCTTGAATATCTCCAGGGTTGGAGCCCCAACCACCCCCCTGGGCAACCTGTTTCAGTGTTCCACCATCCTCATGGTCAAGAACTTGTTCCTAACATCCAATCTAAGTCTGCTCTCCTCTAGTTTGAAGCCATTGCTCCTTGTCCTATCACTACAGGCCTTTGCAAACAGTCTCTCTCCATCCTTCTTGTAGCCCCCTTCAGGTACCAGAAGGTCGTTATTAGGTCTCCCCAGAGCCTTCTCTTCTCCAGGCTGAACACCCTCAGCTTCCTCAGCCTGTCCTCATAGCAGAGCTGCTCCAACCCCAGATCATTTTCATGGCCCTCCTCTGGATCTGCTCCATCAGGTCCATGTCCACCCTGTGCTGAGGGCTCCAGAGCTGGATGCAGTACTGCAGGTGAGGTCTCAGCAGAGCAAAGTGGCAGAATCCCCTCTCTGGCTCTGCTGGCAATGCCTCTTTTGATGCAGCCCAGGATGCAGCTGGCTTTCTGTGCTGCAAGCTCACACTGCCTGCTTGTGTCCAGCTCTCGTCCATCAGCACCCCCAAGTCCTTTCCCACCCTGGTGTTACAGCTGAGCCTGGCATGGGTTTGCTCTGCTGCTTTGTCACGGTGAGAGATGTGTCTGCTTTCTCGCCCACATTTCCCCTTGGCATAAACACGAGTGCAGTCTTTGCTGGCTCCCACATGAGGACTTGTGTCCCGGGCACTAGCAGGCTGTGGCGTCTGTGTGCCAGGGCTCTCTGCTGGTAGTGCTGTGGCGGCGCAGTTCTCAACTGCTGTTTTGGCACATTATAGCCAGAGAAGGGCTTGCAGTGGTCTATTACTGCCTGCCAGCGGTTTTCATCTCTCTTGCTTAGTGACACAGGATGCACAGCTTGAGTCTCTGTAGCCTGTAAGGCTTTGTTTTCATACAAGATGCAGTGCTGCAGCTGAGCTTTGCAGCTGCTGAGGAGCACCAGGAGCAGCTGCCATGTCCACAGCCACTGTCACATCTCTTGGTTTCCAGATCAGCAAGGACTGTCTGTTCGGCTCAACTAATTTGTTCAACTCCACTAATTTTTAACCCGGTGGATTTGTTTTCCTACCATTTTAAAAATCACATCTGAAGATAAAAGGAAACTCTGCCAGAATCCAGATTAGTTCCCTTATCAAATCACAGGTAAGAACTGATGGAGTTCTTAGTGGAAATCATGAGAGAAGTTGTGAAGAGAACAGAAGCTAAGCCTGGTGTCTCCTCACCTCTGGAAATCTGAGACACAGGTGTGGTGAGACACAGGTTTGGCACAGGTGTGGCCCCGCTCTGATAAGAAGGGTTTAAAAAGATAGCAACTGCTTCCCTTTCCCCTCAGCTTCAGTCATGCTCCCTTCTGACTGCTTCAGATGACAGAAGTAGAGGGGCTGCTCTCTGTCCTTTTAGAGTAGCTGCTGAACTCTGTCCCGTGTCAGCTTGAGCTCCCTGGACAGGACTTCCTCTTGGACTCAAAGACAACTTCTGTGTCAGGAAGAGCCTTGGAAGAGAATGGATAACTGCAGGAAGCAGAAGGGTGGCAGGCTGTCGGCTCGTCCTGCCGCCAAGAAAGGAAAGTGGAGCCGGCTGGGAGGAAAGGTTGGTGTGCGGAGCCTGTTCCTGCAACCTTCTTACCGAGGACTCCTACAGACCCCCTGGGAGCCACATCAGCTTCTGCTACCAGCAAATTCTCCCCAGGAAGAGAGTTTTGCTTGTCTCCTTTTCTGCCTCCCTGACACTCCCCACAGCTGGTGAGATTTGGAGTTAGAAAGGAGGAGAAGGGCTGGTCTGGGAATTTGCACCCCCCTGCAGGTGAAAGGGAAAGGGTTGAGATGGGCTTGAGACCCTTCTGCTCCATTAAGTCTGTAGTCATACGAAGCACGAGTGCGGTCTGCAGCTGGGATCTTTGGAGCCCCAATGCAAGGGCCACGATTCTGTTAGAGTACTGCTAGGGGTGCCTTTTGCTTCTCAATAAGGAGTAATTGTCTCTGCAATCATGCAGGAGCTTTTGTTCTAGAGATGCCTGCTCTCCGTACAGCATCTCCACCCTAACTGAAAGCCAGAGATCCTTCCTTGCACTTATTTTATACAAGAGAATTATTGCTGGTGTAGGTGATTTTGATTACTGCAGCGCCAAGGTGCGAGCAGGGGAAAGGCAGCACTGTGTGTGCCTGCAAGGCGTGCAGAAAGAGAGACTAAATTATGTTGTAGAATAAAATACCCAGAGATGGTGAGAGTGAGCAACAGGCAGGCCTCTACTGTGGAGCTTCTGAGCGCGGCCAAAGCAGAGCTTGGAAACGCAAGCAGCCAGAAATGCAGACACCTGCCTGTGTGTGTGGAGAGGGCTGGGGATGGGAGAGATGGCGCTGGGGTGCCTGGGGGGCGAGGTGCTCTGGGCTCTCACTTTGGTGCTGGGGGTAGAACCTGAGGAGCTAGTGGGACTGTACCTGAACAATGCTTTTGAGGTGTCATTGTTTTTTTTTCCTAATAGGAATGCAGATAGATAGCTCTACAGTAGTGGCAAACTGCTTGGGCAGAGTGGGCAGCACAGGAAGAATAATGGGGTTTGGGTTTGTTTGTTGTTATTGTTGTATTTTAATTTCTATTGAATTAAAATTTTTAAATTCCTAATTTCTAAATTAAAAAAAATTAATAAAAAAAGTGTGCTTTATTTTTTTTTTACATTTTATTCTTTAAAAGGTTTTTATTTTTGTTTTTTATTTTTACTTTTTATTTTTAAAATGGTTTATTTTTGTTTTTATTGTTTACTTATTTTTATTTTTTAAAATTTTGGTTTATTTTTGTTTCTATTTTTTATTTTTGTTTTTGTTTTTATTTTAAACTTTTTTATTTTTAAAAATGTTGTTTATTTTTTGTTTTTTACTTTAAAAAATAGTTTACTTTTTAAAATTTATTTTTATTTTTTAAAAAGGGTTATTTTTGTTTCTATTTTTTTTTTTTTACTTTTTTATTTTTACTTTATTTACTTTAAAAATTTTTTTTTTTAAAAAAGTTATATATATTTATTTGGGTTTTTTGTTTATTTATTTGTTTTATTTTTAACTTCGTTCCAGGGCTGTATCCAGAAAGAAGCCAATTTCCCTGTGCTCGGCCAGGTTAGGGCCGCATGGGGCAGCGCCTGTGCGTTGGTATTTATGACAGCTGCAGCGTGGAACTCGCGGAACAGGCAAACTCTGACACGCGTCTGAAGCAATTTGACATTTCTGTGTTCTTCATTACCCGGAGCAGAGCCGTGAGGAGAAGCAGTGCTTTGGGCAAGGCCAGCCCCTGCTGGCTAGCACCAACCTGGCAACGTGGGGTGCTTGGCACTGTTGCCGTCAGTTCTTTTGCCGATTGAGGACTGAGCACGTCTGTGTCAGCTGCAGAGCTTGCTGGTGAGGTCCCGACGATAGCGCAATGAACGCCTACAATAATCAGCTGGTCCAGTGTCCTGCAGTGCCACCTAGCCCCTGCTGCCTCCATGGGAGAGCAGGAAGTTTAGAAAGATTGAAGAGCTACTTTGCAAAAAGTCTTGCCCCTGCCTCCCCTCTTGCCCTTTTTCATTTAAAGACACAACAATCCAACCTCGGCAGGAGATTTTAGAATCATAGAATGGTAAGGTTGGAAGGGACCTCAAAGCTCATCCAGTTCCAACCCCCTGCCATAGGCAGGGTCACCTTCCACTAGTACAGGTCACTCAAGGCCTCATCCAACTTGGCCTTGAACACCTCCAGGGTGATTCTGTGCTCCACAACCTCCCTGGGCAACCTGTGCCAGTGTCTCACCACCCTCACTGTAAAGAACTTCTTCCTAACATCCAGGTTCAATCTCCCCTCTCCCAGTTCAAACCCATTGCCCCTTGTCCTGTCATTACAAGACCTTGTCAATAGTCCCTCCCCAGCCTTCCTGTAAGGCTACTCTAAGGTCTCCTGGAAGCCTTCTCCTCTCCAGGCTGCAGAGCCCCAATTCTCAGCCTGTCCTCATAGCAGAGCTGCTCCAGCACTGGTAGTCTGAGAATCATTGCTCTGAGGAGGAAAAACTGGGAGCAATGGAGATCATTCTTCTTCAGAACGTTAGTTCCCTGCTCAATGCAAGCATTAAGGAAGCAGCCGAGCCGCTGCATGACTGTGACATACTTTAATGATCTGATTCATCTCAAAGTGATTCAGAGACTGTTGTTAGTAGTGCTGCTGGGAGCTGCCGTCTCTGTGGTAAAGCTGGAGCAGTTAGCGACGTACTACTGGTGCTTTGTGGCATTTCATAGCATTCACCAGCTCACAGTAAGGCAGCAAGTGGAGTTCTGCTGGGGTGCTGAGATTGGCATCTCTGCTGCCCCAGGAAGTCATGCAGAAGTGGCTTCTGTCAGTAGAATCAGAGCAGACTGCTGAGGGGAAACCAAAGCTCTGCTGCCTACCCTGCCTGCGCACGCCTTGGAGAGCCAGAGCTGCTGCTTTCCTCTTCCTCCTGCTTCCCTGATTCTTCACTGGGTGAGAGGAAGTTGATAAACTTGTGTTTGGAGAGCAGCTGTGGCGAGTCAGCAGTTTGGCTGTGCTCCATGGAGAGTCATGGTCCTGGTATGGGGCAAAAGGTTGAGACCTTAGTGAGGAGGCAGGGCGGGAGCAGCATCCCAAAATCAAGTTGGATGCAGGAGGTTAGTGAAGGGTAAGAAACACATCCTTACACCCACGAACTCTGCCAGCTTTGCAGGGTGCCTTTATGTGCCTCTCAGCCTCCTTGCCCTACCTGCCAGCCAAACCTTCTTCATCACTGTTGCAAGATAGATATTTTTTTTTTTTTCTCTCCTCATGCTTTTGGTGCTTTTTGCTTGCTGTTCAGATGATCTGACTTATGTGCTAGACTTTCTTCTTTATCAGAAGTCTTTCCTTCCTTGTTTTTTGATCTTTTTATATATGAACAATTTTGTTTGAGAAGGCACTGTGGTGGGTTTCAGCTTCACTCAACAACAAATTGTCTGAGCACTGTACACAAATAGTTTGGGTTGGAAGTGGCCTCCCAAGGTTGTCTAGTCCAACCTCTCTGCAGTGAGCAGGGACATCCTCCTCTAGATCAGGCTGCTCAGAGCCTTGGTCAGGCTGGTCTAATGGTTAGCCACAGCCTGTCTGCTCCTACAGATCATCTGCAAGGGCACATTAGAGCCTCTGGGTAAGTTTTGCAGAATGTATTGTGCTAAACAGAACCCATCACTAAGCCTTGTGGAGCTGTAAAGTGCTATCCACAGGGATCTAAGGAATCAATATAAGGATCTTAACCTGCCCTTGCTTTGAGAGAGTGATCTGCCAACTCTGTATCTAACCAAACAAGGGATGAGGCATTCCTGGGGAGGCAGAGAGCTGCCATCTTTGCTTGCCCATAGATCAGAGGTTTTTGAGTGACAAGGGTCAAAACTAGCTTAAAAATGACCTGACTGAAGCTGTCAGGACAGTACCTATAGTGGTGCTCCTCTATAGAGGATAGTCTTGAACCTATCAGAAGGGACTCTGCCATCAGATGTGGTGTTCAGTGTGTTACTGTAGAAGCTAAAAGGTTCCTTATGTTGTCTGGGTGCTATAACAGCCTATAACTGCATCATCCAACACCGAATGGAAAGTAAAACAAGAAAAGGGAGTTAAGTTGTAGCATTTGGGAAAACAAACCAACCCCCAACAACCAGCCCTAGCAATTCACAATGCAAAGACAGTGGAGCTACATTTCACTTTGCACATGCGATTCAAATACTCATTGGAAAAGTCAAAAAATAGGACCAGTTTTGAGACCCCTTTCAGTATTTTTTGTGATGTTTTTGTTCAAGTTCTATGAAGGACTACAAAAAGAGGCTTAGCTATAGAATATGGAACACCTGCATTGTGTGAATAAGTTGTGATGTGTACATGCATCTCTTTATGCAATATCCTCTACCACTGCCTGCTTTGGCTTTTCTAGAGTAACTGGGATGCAGTTAGGATGCAGCTGTGTTATGTGATGCTCTGCTTGCCTGAGATGAGACACTTAGGCATTCAGTGCCTGGGCACTGATCAATAGGCAGCATGAGAGTGCTGAAACATTGGAGCTTAGTAGCTAGGGAGCAGGCCTAGGAGCAAGTGCTGGAGCTCCTATCCTCTTTTCTGTGTTCACCCAGTGTTAAATGCATACCTTGCTTTGGGAATGGAGCCCCCAGCTCCTTTGCTGTGTGGTAAGCGAGAGAGATGCCAGGTGCCTGTGCCAGCTCTGTGCTGTGAAGGTCTGGGTGCTTTTCTTGAAGGGCTGAGCTTTAATCTGCAGAGCTGAGGGAGCTCAGGTTCCCAGTTCCCTGTCATCTAAAAGGTGGTTATGCAAAAAGCAACCAGTTGCCCCAGCAGTATATTTTGGAAGAAGCTTGGCTTTTTCTTTAGGATTCTGAGTTCAGCTGCCAACATGTGGTAGCAGGGACTAGAGCACATCAGGCAGATCAGATTATCTGGGGTTATTACATGTCAGAATGCTGATTTTCTGTCTCTGTCAGACTGCAACAGAAGTACAGAACCACAGTGCCTTGGTTGGGCTAGCTTGGAACACGCTCAGCAAGGAAACAAAGATTGTCCTGGTAGAAGAGAGAGGCAGCTTAGACGCACTGAGAATTGTGCAGCATCTCTCTTTGGATCACATCTTACAGCGTCAATTCCTGCCTCCTTTGCAAGTGTGGCATTGCACCTCACTTCAGGCTTCTTTGGTCCTGAGTGCACAGCAGATTTGCTGTTTGGCTCAAGTCTGGTCACTTTGGTTTCTCATATCATGATGAGATGTGCAGGTGAAAAAATACATCTTTAAATTGCCAGCTTTCACTCAGCAGTTGCACTTGTCTCCTGTGTTTGTATATTGCCTCCAATAACATGGACCCCCGCTTCCTGCTGCAGCTTCTACACGTACTAGAAAGTAATGCAAATAACCTGAAGATGCTGCTGATGGAAAACCCTCTGAAACCCAGGTACACAGCACAAATTCCTGTTACTGGGTACTAGCCCTTTTAACCCAACCTGCACTGGCTTCTCTTGAACTGTTTGTGCTGTAAGTTTGTAATAACAGCTACTTGCCTCTTCGTTAGCATCAGAATGAACGTGAATGTTCCAGGTTGAAAGTCTCTATGTACATTGCTTGGGTGCTCAGGGAGACCTCATCACTCTCTATCTACCTGAAAAGAGTCAGTGAGGTGGGGTTCAGGCTCTTCTCTCAAGTAACAAGTGACAGGAGGAAATGGCTTCAAGTTGTGCCAGAGAAGGTTTAGATTAGACGTTAGGAAAACTTTCTTCACCAAAAGGGTCATCAACCGTGGAACAGGTTGCCCAGAGAAGTGGTGGAAGCATTCAAAAGTGATTAAAAGGTACGTGTGATGCTTAGAGGTCTGGTTTATTTTCAGGGGCTTGGAGAAAATGCAGTCTCTAGTATTTAAAAGGCCATTTCATACTTCCTTTACAAAGGATAGTCCTGGCTAATGTACTCAGGGTGGGACCATAATGACAACCTGACGTGGGTAAAAGCTCTAGATATAATCCAAAATGACAAGGTGTCAAAAAGTGTAATGGGCAGCCAGGGGTGGTGTAGCTGATGAGGAGACAAGAGTGTGATGTGCCTTGAGTTTAAGCTGGGCAGCCCTGCTGTGAGACATGCTTGAGAGCCCTATTGGCTCCTGAGTTGCTAAGGAGCCTTAGGAAGTGCATGAGGGGAAGTTGAGGGAGAAGGTTAATTTAAACCAGAGTTTCTGAATAGCAACACAAGCAGACAGCCCCTCAGAGATGAGCATCACCTCTAATATATCCATTACTCCTCTCTCACACTGCTGTGCTTTTGTTCCTGTCCCCAGTGGAATGCTACAGCACTGTGCCCAGTGCCCAGCACCGCTGCTTTTGTAACTGAGTCCTGGAGGAGCTGGCCGAAGCTCTCAGCTACTGCCTTCAATGCACCAGGTAGTTACTGGAGGATGTACTTGGTTCTTGGGTTGCTAATATATGGTGGATGGTGGCATTACTTTTCTTTGAACCCTTTTCACCTCTTTCTTAATCTAGGAACACACATAAGGCCACACTGTCTGCTTTAGACAGTGATCACTGAAGATGCACACTGACTGATGCCCTGACTAGTTAGGTGTGGCTGACCACAGTTAAATTCACCAGTCCCTTTGGTGTGAGGTATCTGAGAAAACCAAGCCTTGCAGCAGGCTGCTTAAATGTGAACAAAGGAGTTGTCTAGCTTCAGACAGCTGCATGGGGAAAGTGTTCCTGCTGTTTCAGAAGAGATCCTACAGCTGCCATTCCAGCTGCTGTCACCAGTAGTAAGAAGAATCTCCCTTCTCCTCTGTATTTACAATTTAGTTAAAGTTTAGTGCTCTTACAGGGCAAGACTCGGACTCTTGTGCCTGCCTGCAGTGGGGATATATGCAGGACTGTACTCAAACACCTGAACTAGAACACTTCAGTTTCTCAGCTGGTATTAACCTAAGCGCTGTTGAAACATTTCAACACAGCTCAGGGCAAGCCAAGCCTCACAAAGAGCTGACCTGACTGCTGAACAGCTTATATGCCTGTTAGGACACTTCAGGCTGGGCCCTTCAATCTGGAGTTAGAATCATAGCATTATTTTGGCCTACCTGGTTTTTCAACACTTGGGGACAGTGACTTCAGCACCTCCCTGGGCAACCTACTGCAATGCCTGACCACACTCCTTCAGTGAAAGTTTTCCTAATACCCACTCTGAACCTTCCTGGTACAGTTTCAGACCATTTCCTCTTGTTCTGTCACTTGATACTAGGGGCAAGAGAACAACTCCCACCTCACTACAACCTCCTTTCAGGAAGTCACCTGAAATAATAGGTTAGAAAAGGGAACTTTCACAAGGACACTGAAACGCTGGTGAGAGTAAGTTGCAATGTGGAACAACTTCATTTTCTGAAGGGAAAGAGAAGGGAGCCTGGACAAATGCTATTGGTAGCTCTTGCAGTTATGTTTCAAGATGAGGGGGGATGAATCCAGATCTTAATGTGCAAGTGACATCAGCTAGGTTGGAAGAGACCTCCAACCTATCACCCAGCCCTATCCAATCAACCAGACCATGGCACTAAGTGCCCCATCCAGTCTTGTCTTGAACACCTCCAGGGATGGGCACTCCACCACCTCCCTGGGCAGCCCATTCCAATGCCAATCACTTTCTCTGGCAAGAACTTCCTCCTAACATCCAGCCTAGATCTCCCCTGGCACAGCTTGAGACTATGTCCCCTCGTTCTGTTCAGTTCCGTTGTCTGTCCCCAGCTGCAAAGAGCAATGAGGTCTGCCCTGAGCCTCCTCTTCTGCAGGCTGCACACCCCCAGCTCCCTCAGCCTCTCCTCACAGGGCTGTGCTCCAGGCCCCTCATCAGCCTTGCTGCCCTTCTCTGGACACCTTCCAGGACCTCAACATCTCTTTGAGGAGCCCAGAACCATATGTCTGTCCCTAGAATGTGGATCTGTTTTAAATCTCTTTATTTTAGTGAGCTCTGGGCACAGCAGATGTTGGAGTTAATTTAGCAGGTGGACAAGTGTGGGAAGAGCTGAGGTGCTGCTTTTCTTTCCCAGTTACATCAGTCAGTACAAGAACAGCTATTCCCTCCCCTTTTAAGTCTCCTTTAAACATCACAGGAGCGAGGCACGCCCAAACGTGATGATCTCAGGGCATGTTTGGCAGTTTAGCAGAAATCCTGTGGGATTCAGTAGGTTTGCTTTGCTATTTAGGGCATGGATGATAGTGCCGAGCCCCTTACAGAGGGAGCTTTTCATTGCTTCACAGCCTTTAAAATGGTGGTGGGACCTCAGCTGGTCCCCTGAGCAGCACCTGGACTCTGAGATGGTAGGAAGGAAGTAGCTTTTCCCACCTGCACAAACTGCTCCTGCGAGTTCCCAACAGGGAAGCTGGTGGGTTGGGGAGCTGGGGTGTGGAATTGCCTCGCCCACGCATGGAACGATTAGCCCGGACGAAATTACTTTGCTGGAGTCCCCGTCACGTTGCATGCCCAGGGCTGAGTAGTGGCTTCGCTCTTTCTAAATGCAAATGCACACTCTTAGAGCAAAGCAGCTGCTGGGCTCTGGCACTGGCTGCAGGCAAAGTTTTCTGCCTGACTCTGTCGCGCTGGCACTTTACTATGCAGGACGTGAACTTGCCTCCCTTTCATGCTGCCTGTCTTCACAGATCATCCTGCAGGCTGGGCAACAAGTCGTGTGTGAGGCTGCAGCTCTATGAGGATCTTACCTCTCTGCTCCCGGCAGAGTGGGATGTGCCCTTCACCCGGACCGGTTTGTTTGCATGCGGCTAACGACAGTACCGGGAAGGGCTGGGGCATGCTGGGCTTTGCTGATGTAAGGGGCTCCGGCAATTTTCATTCAACTCTGGTTGGCTGCGAGCTGGCAGAGAGACTCGGATACGCCTTTAAATCGGATGAGCTCATCCCTGCTTGCTCGCTGCTCGCTTTTTTTTTTTTTTTTTAACACACCACTTCCCCCCNCCCCCCCCCCCCCCCCCAGTGCTTCAGAAGGAGTCTGCGGTGCCTGAACAAACGTTTAAGGTCAGCGTGGTAATTCCCGCACCGCTGCAATTCTCTGGGTGCAGGAATCCCCTTCCATACCTCGTAGCTCCTCCTTCCACCCTTCCCACCCCTCCCAACCCAGGCTTCTCCCATTTCCAGCACCACCACAGACCCTGCTCTCCCCTTAAAGAGAGAGGAAGAGCAAAAGGAAGAGGAATGTACCGCAGCAGATTTGGTAATTGACTCTCGCTATCCTGGTGGGAGGTGACCAGGCAAGGTACTGCATAGCTGCCCGGGCCTCACGGCTGTGAAGCGGTCTCAGGACAGAGGAAACTCCAGACCCTGTCGCTGTCAGAAGTGAAACTACTCGCCCTGATCAGTCGCTTGGTCCCTTCCCCGCCCTCCCACCGTGTGCCGTGCAGGGATGCGTCCAGCCAGCAGAGGACGGGGCAGGACTCCGTGGCTGTCAGTCAGCAGGCTCTGCCCGGCTCGGGACTAGCTGATCCCGAAACAAGGACTGGCACCGAGCAGAGCAGGCAGCGTCGGGGGTGCCCGGCCGCGAACGCTGCGTTGAAGCTAGAGCTCAGCATCGTCCTCCCTCCGGCCTCGGCGCAGGGCACCCCCGCGCTACCTCCCCGTTGCCCGCTAACTTGGGCGCCGACGCCAGCTCCGCCTGCACGGCTGCGGGTAGGATGGGGGCTGTGGCATCCCCCCTCTGCCTCGGGGGCAGCCAGCCCCTTCCTCTTCCTCTTCCCGCCGCCGAGCCCCGCGCTGGAGCTTCTCTGGCACAGCCTCTCCGCGATGACCTGCCAGGGGCGGAGAGCCCTCCCCGGAGCGCTTGAGCGCGGGCCCAACTTCGGCACCGCGGACGGCTTCCGGCGGGCCGGAGCCCACCGCCCCGCACGGCTCCCGGCTCCGGACGGGCCGAGTAGCGTTGCCGCGGACGGCTCCCGACGAGCCCCACCACTGCGGACGGCTCCCGGCTCGCCGAACGCCAGAGCCCCGGGCAGCCGCCGGGAGCCGAGCTTCAGCACCGCAGACAGCTCCCGGTTACCGGCGGGCGGGGGCCATCGGCGGCCGGCCCCGAACCCGCTGCACGCCTCGGTGAGCGCTGCGCCGTGCCGGCAGCCCTGCGCTGTAGCTGCATCGCTCCGCTCCACCGGGAAGGACGCCGAAGACACCCCCCGCTACCAGCCGCCTTTCGCCTGGTGCCGGCAGAGAGCTGCTCTCGGGGCTCGGAGGCTGTCTTCAGCGGATCGGCATTCACAGGCTTGGCCGGTGCCTGGTTGCTCTGCTGTATACAGACCCTGAGGCGTGCTGCTGCCGAGTTGGAAAGAAACCTCACCTCTGGCGTACTGTGGAGGAGTATAATAAACCCTATACAGCCATCCAACTCAGCCCAAGCCTCCCTGCAACCAACTTTACCACCCCCCTAACCACGAGAATTCCCTCCTTTCTTCCTCCTTCCATGCTTTTTCCTTTGGAGACTGTAGGATGAGGCATCTCCTTCTACCCGGCTCAGGGTAAAAGCTTACCCCGAGGGCAGCAGCACACATCTGTCCGGGACTGAAAGGTTTTGTTCCAGTCTCTACTACAATCAACCATGGCAAATGAACTTGTGATTCTGAATGTTTATGACATGGTGAGTATGAAAGAGTTCTGCTTTTGGAGGAGGGGGAGGGCTATGGGGCTGGCTGGCCATCTGTGCTTGAGGTAGGCAAATGTATGAAGAAGAGGCAAGCACAGGTCCTCAGAAAGGCTGATTCTCACCCTACCAAACTGCTCATCCAAGCACATCATGTGGGGGTGTCTAGTGGGACTGTGTATTGAAGGACTGTCTGAAAAGCACACTTACAGTGACTCGAAGCAGCCTCTTCCAGAGGTGGTATTGGTAAAATTGAGAAACTTGGTGTAAAATCCTTCCCTAGACTTTGGTTTTAAGTGTTCAATGGTCAGTTGCTTGGCAGCCTGAAGCTGTTCTCCAAGCAAAAGGTCTGGGCCCCCAAGCAGATGGTAGCTACTGCTTGGCAGCAAGAGACTGGCACTGCAAATGCAGACACAAAAGTTTCTTACTAACGTTCCGAGGAGGATGCAGGCATTGTGCTGCCCTTTCCTTTTCTCTGCTGTCCTCCCTGCACTTTCTTAAACTTGTTCTGCAGCAGACTGTGGTCTGAACTCTTCTCTCTCAGCCACTGTTGAGCTGTCCCAAATCAGTGAATGTTTTGCTAGGGAGCTGAAGGGATGCACATACTGGGTGGACATGGTCTTTGTCTTGCTTCCTGTGTTGGACACCAAAGATGAAGGCCAAATGAATTATTGGAGAAGGGACTTGCTGTTAGTAGTCACTGTGTTCTGAGGTGGTACCCAGGCACAGTGAACTGAACTGAGGTCATCAGTTTAACTCAGAGTGAGGGATTTTTGATGCTCAGCAAGCCATGGCAGCCCTCATGTGTGAGTACTAACTCCATGAGCTAACCGCTCCGTACATAGAAACCATTCTATTCCATATGGCATCTGTTTGACTACCACCAAGTCATGCCTGCTTCAAGCCCTACACTATGATTATTGAGGCTGCATGCTTTTCCATTGCTGCTATGATTTTAGCACCACGGAGCTTGGAGTGTAGCCATGCAAAAGCTGCACTTTGTTATGCTGTGGATTGCAGGGGAACTGGGAAATGAGCACATTGAATGGCTGCTGGAAAACTGGCCTTAATGGGAAAGAAAAAAAAGGGGGTGGGGGGGTGGGGAAGGACAGCTGGGCATAACGATTAACTGGATGTACAGCTCTGCTTTCCTGACAAGGAACATGACCCCTGTATGGCATCTGGAAGCACTTATGCTGCAGGAAAACTTACCCCTAGGGCAGAAGTTCAATTATGAGCTTTGTGTAACTATGAAATACCCATTCTGTGCAGCCTTGTGCAGTCAAAGATTATAGTCATTTATCCTTTTACCCACTGGATGTGTTCCAGGCTTCTGTATGAAAAAAAAGTGCTCTTGTTTAATGAGGTGTTTTGCACAAATAGCTAAAGCAGGTAGATCTATTTGTAGAGTTATTTTCTTCAGCATAAAAGACTTGAACAACAATTACTGCCTATTCCAAGTATTCAAAATCTCATCGTTGAAAGAAACCTCCCTCAGCCTCAGTATGCAGGGTGATTATATCCTGCTGCATCTGTTGCTAAAGAGCTTGCACACACCTGCACTGTTATGAAATAGACAGGGCAGGAGGACTTTGCTACTCAGCCAGGACATTTCAAAGAGCAAATATGCAGATATCGAACTGTGATTTAAGGTCTAAGAGTGAATACAAAATAAAACCATGGATCAGGGGGGTGACCATGGATGAATCTTTTCCTAATCTGAATCCAGCTCTAGCTCCAGGACTAAGAATCATAGAATGGTAAGGTCAGAATGGACCTCAAAGCTCATCCAGTTCCAACCCCCTGCCATAGGCAGGGACACCTCCCACTAGTACAGGTCACTCAAGGCCTCATCCAACCTGGCCTTGAACACCTCCAGGGAGGTTGTGGAGCACAGAAGCACAGAATGTGATCTTAATCACATTGGCTGATTCCGTGCTCCACAACCTCCCTGGGCAACCTGTGCCAGTGTCTCACCATCCTCACTGCAAACAACTTCCTCCTAACATCCAGTTTCAATCTCCCCTCTGCCACTTCAAACCCATTGCCCCTTGTCCTGGCATTACAAGCCCTTGTCAATAGTCCCTCCTCAGCCTTCCTGTAGCCCACTTCAGATCCTGTAAGGCTACTATAAGATCTCTTGGAAGCCTTCTCTTCTCCAGGCTGCAGAGCCCCAACTCTCTCAGCCTGTCCGCACAGCAGAGCTGCTGCAGCCCTCTCAGCATCTTCATGGCCTCCTCTGGACTGGCGCCAACAGTTCCATGTCCTTCCTGTGCTGGGGGCTCCAGAACTGCACACAGGACTGCAGGTGGGGTCTGTTAACTTGCTCTAAGCCAACAGCTTTGGAGACCTGCATGAAATAGTTCAGACTACAAAGTCTATCATAGAACTTGCTCTCATCTGTCAGTTTTCACTTTGCCTTCAGAGGGATACATCAAATTCCCCTTCATAACTTGCAGCTCTCTTCCCTTTACACTGCCTTAATAAGATGTTTATCATGGATCAAGTCTTCCTTAGATCAGAGAGTCAGCTTTTTCCAGCCAGGATAGGGTATCATCCTATTTCCTCATCACTTGCAGTCTTTGTGGTTTACTTTAGAATAGTTGCCTCAGCCACTGTACATTAATAAATGTTGCCTACTTAAATCAGACAGAAGAGTAACTGAAATTATTGCCTAGGTTTAAATCTTGAGCAAGCAAGCTAAACTCATTCCACTAGAAATAGTTCACTTGGCAGAGATTCAAGCTGGGGGTTCTCATAATATTTTCAGCTTATTGCACAGCATATTCATGCTATCAAATTAAAAGCAAAGATATTTGTACCACTGGTATCCCTTTTTTATTACAGATATGGTTGTCCTGGATTTCCACTATCTTTACAGCTGATAACACACAAAGCTGTCATTTTGATCTGCTCCTATTTTTGTGTGCTCTTTCTGCTGAGGAAAAGGAGCCCCTGAGATGTGCTGTAGGGCAGAATGAGAGCTCTGGTCAGCAGGGAGCAATGATGTGGGGTCTGTTTGGATGAGAGGGGTGAGTGTCTTTCAGAGCCTTGCCCAGTGTTGTTCCATCGATTCCATAGGCATTACTTGTCTTCCTCTCTGGAGTGAGTGAGAGGGAAACCAAATTCAGGTCATGGTAGGTGCACTGGCTCTGAGATTTTCCCTGTGACTTCCAGTTTCACAGAGGTAGCCACAACAGAATTCTTTATAGCGGTCCTCCCAGCAGCTGCTTGTGAGGAAAGGCATAAAGAGAGGGTCTGTATGGCCACAGAATAAATGCATATAATGAGTGCTTTAAGCCAACCTCTGATGCAAAATAGTATTATGGAGGTGGGAATTGCTCCTGTTTTGCTCTTTCAAGCTGTGTAGTTTTCAACACTTTGCTTTGACATCCATTGCTTGCACGTGATTTGGAGATGATGACCTCTCAGCACAGTCTTAACCATTCTGGTATCCTCTTTTGGCTTCTTGTGTGAGTGGAAAAGAGGAAGGGAGGCTCTTGGCTGCTGCAGTTAAATGCTTTGGGACTGGAGGAATAGAGATGCTTAGTACCACTAACTTTGGTACGTAAAGAACCTTTGAGTTTGTTTTAGAAGCAGCAGCAGCAGGATTGCAAGAAGAGCACTTTGTTCTGTGAAGTGATTGTTGTAAGCACTGGATAGAATGTGGAACATGTCATTATCTCTGGAGGAAAGAACAATTCTGTTTACTCACAGAAGTGTCAGCTTGTTTATGATTACTCTTAGTAGCCAGTTCGGATTCTCTTGGCTCACTTAGTCAGAAGAGTGAGAAATCCTACTGTGAGTGGTGGTCCCACCTCTGCACTACTCACTGATTGCTTGTGAGCTGCTCTGTGTGGAGGTGTAGAGCATTGCCTGACTCTGGCATTCCAGGAAGCCACATGGAAGTAAGGGAACTTTTGTGTTCCCTTGACAGGGAACTTGACAGCTGCACTGAGGGGTAGAGATGCTCCCAGTCAATAGAGTGGCTCTCAGTCTGGAGAGACCAAGTGACAGAGGGTCATGAGGATCTCTTCTTTCTTTCAGAGGGTCACTAGGGTCTCTTCTTCCTTTTTCCTTCTTCATATGTTGGCCAAGCTCAATGTATTTAGCAAATAGAGAGCAAACTGCAAAATACTGCCTTGGGGAGATGTTAATTAAGTTCTGGAAGCTCCTAATACGTGTGTATAAAAATGTTATTCTAAGACACAATCACCACAGTTTAAAACACATTAAGTGAAATGTTTTCACTCTTCCTCAAAATATTTGCCAGTCACCTCTGGCCAAAATTATTTGTCATATGTGAATCATTTCACCTTTCTAAAACCTACTGTTCACTCAAAAGTTTGCCATATTCTTGGAAGGGCTTGGTAGTTGTATCCTATTCCTGTCTATTCTGTAGCCACTCTCAAAGAATTCCCTCTTCCATGAATAAGAACTAAAGAGTATCTTGAGTGGTTTATCTTCTTCACAGGCTTATTGTGGGGCTAAGGTAGAAGGCAAATCTGTAAATTCCTGAATGAAAAGGGGAAGGTTTTAGCCTTGGAGCTTTACATTGTCACCGACTCTTCATCTATCCAGAGCCTTATTCATTGTGCTTTTTTCAAACCATGTCAAGTAGAGCCTCGTGGAAATCACAGCATGATGGTGAGACAGCAGGTGCCTGGTGTCTAGGGATAGGTTCCCTGCAGTGCTGTAACATGTCCTACATAAACCTGCGTTTGTTTCTAGGAGTAGTTGAGTGTAGTAGGAGGGATCAGGCAGCTTTCACATGCTTGTTTCCTCTGCCTTCTAGAGCTCTTAGCTGGCCTTCTGTGCTGCTCTCTTTGGGCTGGGCTTTTATGGGTAGAGCTGAGCTTAGACAAACTGTCCTTATGTCACATAATGAGTCTGGGGTTTATCATCGCTCAGGTAAAGTAACGGACCCGCTGCAAAACCTGTAACAGTGATCTCATATTGGCTATTATGATACTCATTATGGGCCAAAGAGCTCCTTGGGCAGACTCTTGGTTGAGAGGCCAGGAAGAGCAGATAGGACCAATGCTGCAAATCAGCTAGGAGGCAGAGAAAGCTGCTCTCACTGCAGAGTCCTGAGCCCAAGACCCGAGACAGTTATCCAGACTGCTTCACTTTTCTTGGATGCATCATTTCCCAGTGCAGAGGCTCTTGAATTTGAAAATAATAATAATAAAAAGTGCTGGCAAATGCAGTGGTAGTGCATCAGAGTTTCTAAATAAATCAGGCTGAGCAGTCCGGCACTATGTGCAGGTGAGGCCTTGTTTCTGCTGCCCTTTTCCTCCTAGACTGCTGTGTCAATTTAACTTGAGTGACAGCAGGCTGCCCTCAGGCAGGCTACTCAAGGATTGTTGCCTTGCCCTGCCTGAGCTGGGAAGGACAATGAAAGCAGTTTGGTGCTGCAGAGCACTGTGGTGCACTTGTTGCCTGGCTCTAGCCTCTGAGCAAATGATGAAATGCAGGTAGCTATCCTCCCTTGGACCTTTGGAGAGAGGAAATCAATTGGAGGAGAAGAGACAAAACCGAATATGCTGAGCTGCAGCTGGGTCCATTTCTTCCTGAAGGAATCCAAATTTGCATCTGATCTCAACTAATTAAGAAACTAATGAGTAATTGACGTGGCCTGGGTTAAGAAGTGCATGCTCAGGTATGCCCATTGATGCATAATAGATGGATTTCAGTTGTCTTAGCAACAACCTGTGGATGTGCTCCGGGCCAGGGGAGCAGTCTGTTTGGGTGTTGTCAGGGTGACGAGCTGACTACTTGTCCATGCTGCTGCTGATCTCCAGCATTGCAGTTCCTTAGCTGACTGCTCTGTGCTTATGCATGAGAAGTTTCAAGAGCTGTCTGCTGACTGTACAGAGAACCTCACCTCCCGCTGCGGCGTTCATCCTCTCTGCAAGCTCACTGAGCAGTGCCCTGTGGACAGACTGACACCAATTCACAGGGTGATGTGGCAGCTCTCTCTGCTGTTCGTCCTGCATGCACCACCACTGCTCCACAACATGCAAATAGAAGTGATTGAGGAGAACACAGTGTGCAATAAAATCTGAGCTCTGCTTCAGGAGCAAAGCTTCACAGCTTCTGTCAGTAGCTGAGTTCCCACATCAGTGCTCCTGAGTTGGTTTCTGCAGATAGCTGTTGGAATTACTGTCTCTAAAAAACTCATTTCAAGGCAGCCTGAACTCTTGTGGAGTCAGAAGTCTTATGGGCCAGATTTCAGGTGTAAGCCCAGAGCAAGGTAAGGTCAACTCTAAACTAGAGATAAAGAAGACTGCTGCTGCCACTGTAACTCATCCATTTATCCATCTGCAGGCAAATTCACAATCCCCTGGCCTGTCTCTGAGCACCTCTGAGACAAATTATTGTTTCCCTGCAAGAGTTCAAGAGGGACATAGAAGTGTTTGAGGGAGTCCAGCTCAGAGCCACAAAAATGCTGAAAGGAATGGAAGAGCTCTTTTAGGAGCAGAGCCTGAGAGGGCTGGGGCTGTGCTGCTGGGAGAGGAGGAGCCTGAGAGGTGACCTCAGCAATGGGTATCAATATGTAAAGGTGAGTGCCAGGAGGCTGGAGCCAGGTTCTGCTGGGTGATGCCCAGTGACAGCACAAGGGGTGCGGGATGGAAGCTGAGGTATAAGAAGTGTCATGGAAACATAAGAAGGATTTTTTTTTTTTCCTGTGAGGGTGACAGAACACTGGAACAGGCTGCCCAGGGGGGTTGTGGAGTCTCCCTCTCTGGAGATATTCCAAACCCACCTGGATGTGTTTCTGTGTGATCTGATCTGGGGGGTTGGACTGGATGAGCTTTGGAGGTCCCTTCCAGCCCCTGCCATCCTGTGATTCCCTTTGAAACCATATGGAAGCTGATTTCCAGTGCATTTCCTCAGCTGCTTTTTGGGATTTCCCTAAACAGAAAGGCAGACTCCTTTTAAAATATGACACTTCTGTGAGCAAGATTTAGCTTCTGGCTCATTAGGCTGTCAAGGTTCCTAATGTCAGTTGGCTATTGATTAGAGCAAACAAACCAACCCCCCCCAGTGCTGATGAAAGCTGATGTGTTAGCAGTCCTGGGGCTGTCACTCTCCCACCAAACAAATCTATGCTGGTGGTAGCGAAGCAGAGCCATGTGCCCTTTGTGCCTCCTTCTTGGTTTGTAGGCTCACGGCTCAGCTGCTCACCCCGCTTCCCCTGAGGCAGCCCACAGGGACCAGTTGTGCCTGTGGTAGGAACTTCTGCTGGGGAGAGCTGAGCAGTAGTGGTAGAAACAGAGACACTGAGTTGGAACAGCTGTCAGAGCCATCTCCAAGGGTGGCAATGGGCAGGTATAGAGCTGTGCAATGAACCGAACTTCAATGGCTGTCCTAGGGCTGAAAGCTGTGTTAGTGACCTGGGCTGCCCTTGCTCTGCTTCTCTGCTTGTTTCAGTCTCTCTTGTTCCTGTCATCATGCCAAGATGGTGTAGCTGAAGCTGGGCAGGGAGGCTGAGATCAATCAATACATAAAATCTATATTTCTGCTGAGGAGGAAGAGAAGTAAAATTTACAAGTCTGGTGATCCTTTCTCTAGGAAAAGGGCTCAAACTGAGGGGGAAAAAAAATTGCTTTGTACCATTCTATGTAAACACTAGGTGTTCTTCAGTGTGCACCATCTAGAGAAGTGAGAGCAGAGCTCTCTGCCTCAGAGCTCTATCTAACCTGCATGTGAATCTGTGAGGCTTCTCACCTGGGAGCAAAACATGAGCCTATGTCCTAAGAGTGGAAAGTGCTTTTATTTGCTAAATTAGTTTTTCATCAATGAATCTTAAAGTGTCTGGAACAGCAGTGATCACAGAATCACAGTGTGTCAGGGGCTGGCAGGGACCTCCAAAGCTCATCCAGTCCAACCCCCTGCCAGAGCAGGATGTCCTATACCAGATCACACAGGAACACATCCAGGTGGGTTTGGAGTATCTCCATATTTTTTATATATATATATACATATATATGTATGATAAGGGAGGAAGAAGTGTTGTGGGTTACAAATGCTCTCTGCTAGGTAGGAGTGCTGATCTGTGGCAGGTACAGGTCTTTCAGGAAGTATCACAGTATCAGCAAGGTTGGAAGAGACCTCAAAGATCAAGTCCAACCCATTACCACAGACCTCGAGACCAGACCATGCATGTTTCAGCCTGCTTAGTGCCACCAGGTGGCTGGGACGCCATGTGCCCACCGATCCGCGCCTCCGAGAACGGCTTGGAGGGGCACAGAGCTGGCTGGCCCTTCAGCTGCTGGTCTGCTGCTGTGTGTTCATGCAGCCTCGCTTAAACCCACAAGAATCTACCAACCTCTATGCTGCTCTCTTCAGTGCATCTTCTACTATTGATTGGTTTATGTGGCATGCTGATGCAAGGGAAAAAGCCTCCTAGGTGCTGATGGCAGACTCAGGGTTTAAAGTGCAGGAGGAATCTCCTGTTGCCCCCTAGAGTGAATTACATGTTTGCCATAGGTTAGCTTTCCCTAGGTACGTGATCTTCTGGGTGTCTGTGCTTGGCTGCCTTATCTCTGTGTTTTGCCCTGTTGGGGACTACATAGATGATGTTATGATTGCTCTGTATTTGTCGTTTCCCCCAGCTCTGGACTCGCCTGGTGAATGTGAGAAGTGACAGAAAGAGAGGACCAAGAGGTGAAGCACAGAGCGAGTTCAGTGAGTCATTAGCTCTGTCATGATCCTGCACTGTGCAGTACATGTGGCAAGAACCTCAGCAGGCTGCTTCTGGCTGCATAAGGAGAGGCTGAGGTTGTTGGTGTTTCCAGGGCCAAGGTGCTTCCTTAGTAAGCCAGTCGTGTAAAAAGGAGAGGCTGCATTCAGCTTCCTAAGCACAGATGTGAAGGGCCACTTGAGGTTACCTGTCTGACCTCTGGCTCCCCCTCAGGAAAGGTCCAGGTCCCTTCCCCATGGATCTGGTTTCATCGCTAGCAACTTTGAGGAGACGTCTTGAGTGGTTTAGGGGGGCTGGGGTGGCAGGAGGTGCCTGGGGGCTCTGACATCAGTGCTGCTGCAGTGCTGTGGGAGGGTCAGGACTGGTTCTGCATTTGACTTCTGCTACCTAGTGTGCTGATGCATATGGAGTGACAGTGACCTGAGGAGCTTGAACACAACTTTCCCTTCCAATTAGCCTCAAACCAGCACAGAGATCTGCCACAGGAGACTGCAGGTTTGGTTGCTCTGGAGCCCTTCTGGCAAACTTGTAGGCTTTGTTTGAAACACTCACCAGAGGACAGGAGGTTTCCAGTGGACTGTAGGTATTCCAGGAGGGTGCCCAGGCTGAAGCCAGGCGATAGTGTTACTCACACTTGTTCTCTGGCCCCCTGAATGTGCACTCTGTGGGAAAGGAATCCTTCTATGGAAGAGAACTGCTTCGGCAGGAGGGAGCAAGGATGCCTGACCCAGGCGCACTATGCGTGAGCGATCAGGCTGCTTCCTTCTGAGGCAGGTGGGCAGTGAAATCCCCTCTGGCAGGCTGGGGTGGTTGGAAAGTTGTTTTGGACTCTCCTGGACTCCTGGTTGTGATTACCAGGTGCAAGCAGAAAGCACTTGCTGCTCTGGTAGAAGAGCAAGCAGAGGCCAACCTCTCTCTTCCCTTCTGTTGCTTTGGTTCCACTCAGGGCAGCGTTAGGCAGATCTCAGGCTTTGCTGCCCTCAGAGGATCTCTTCTGCCCTTTCCTCCCTAACTGAACACCTACCTTGGAGAGTCAGGCCAGCAGCCAGTTTTTCTGAGTCTGCCCCAGCACACAGGCTGGTGCATTTCCAGAGTCTGCTGTGGAGGCACTTGTGGAAAAGCTGGGAAGAGAGTGCTGAGGTTTCCAAAGCTGTGGAGGGCAGCTCTCCCAGCATGTCCCAGCTGCAATCCACCCACCATCTGTCCCCAGTTCTAACATTCATTGTTCTTGATTGCAGTGCCATTTGCTGTGCCCCTCTTCAGTCTCATTTTCGTGGCTGCTCATTATCCAAGACAGCTGGCTGTCTTCTCTTTGGCAGCTCTTCAGGATGTGGAATAGACCTCTTCTATTTTCTGCTGCTGGAGCAGTGTGCCTCATGTGCTTGCTGCTCTGAGAATATTGGGAGCCAGTGCACTGAGGAATGGGTTGTACTGAACCAAAGCAGAACAGATTAATTTCAGTGCAGGCCAAGAAAACGTGGGGGCAAAACAAATGGGTCCATTCCAAGCTCGGGTGTTCTGAGGACCAGAAGTTCTTTTGTTAGATCTCATATGATGAGCAGTAGAGCTGTGACTTCAGCTGAGCAAAACCTCTGGAAGGCTAAATAAATGCAAACCACAGGGATCCACAGATGATTTCAGTTGGTTTTATTGCCTGAGGTGAGTTCTGCCTCCTCCCTTGGGCAGAGTGCTGCTGGCAGGAGATGGACTGTATCATGGTAGCCAGAGACTGGCAAATCCAGGCAAGCAGAGGGTATCCCTTGAGGGGAAAGGGAGGACAGAAAGGCATTTGTCTCAGCACCCTGTTAATTGCCTTGGTTATATGTTTCCCCCCTGGTTGCTGGGCATATTCTTCTGTCCCTTGTGTTCAGGCAGAGCTAATGGGAGGGAAGACTTCATCTGAGTGCTGAAATGAGGAAAAGCGCTGGGGAGGGAGAGAGAATCCTTATGCTTTTCTCCTTCATAGTCTTCTTCATTGCCTACTTCTGAGAGAAAGGCCAGAAAGCAGGAAGCAAGCTGAAGCCCAAGTGACATTCCAGCCTTCAAAGGAAGTTGTGCTGGGAGGCTTCACACTCCCATCTGTGGCTTTTCAAGTGCCGTTTGCAGTGCGGTGGGCTGTTGAAGTGCTTCAAGGATTCCCTTTGTAATGTGTGATTGGGCTGCACTTCGATGCTCCTTGCAGCTGCTAATTTGAATATTCCTGATACAGTTACAGCTGTCGTTGGCTCAAACGTGTTGATACAAAGGGAGATGTTAAAGCGAGTGTAAGGAACAACTTATCAGTCTCTAACACATCAGGTGCTTAAAAATCTTGTACTCATACCTCTGAACTTGAATTCTACTTCCTCATAGCCACAGGTCTTTGAAGCACAATTCCAGCTGTCCCTTACCTCTCCTGAGATCTCAGAGGTGTCTCGTTAAAGCTGATGTTAAAGCCTATTAAACACACAAATGCAGCTCCTAATGATGCATTTCATTTAGGTGAGTAGTCACCAGGAATTGGCAGGGTTCATTTCTGCTCCAGTCCCTCAATGGCGTGGGTAGAGAAAGCCACCTGGAGAAGTGCAGGATAATAACCACCACCTGTGCTGGGAGACAGAAGGCAAAGAGTCTTGGAGGGGCTACTGACTTCCAGGGTCACACCAACCTTGTCACCTTCTTATCCTGCCACCTCCCTCCCTCCTGCAAAATGCAGACTCAGCTCCCCGAGCTCGCAGATGGGAGGCATCTGTCCTTGAGCTCACAGTGTCTCTCCAGCTACTCAATTATTCATCACCACAATATCCCTTGTGTCAAGCATCTCAGCTGCCCGGGCAGCATGGAGATCTGTTTAATCAGCCGAGGCAGGGAGTTACCAGTGCCCTGCTGCTCTGTGTTGGTAAGGTTGTTCTGCCAAAGAACTTCAGCAGCCAGCAGTTACCTCCTCTGAGCCCCACACCAGCCAGGAGGGCAGTAAAGGTGCAAAGTGGGAAACCAGAGGGGAAAGTGGAGGTTGTCCCATGGATCCTGCAGCAGAGCTGGTGCTGTGCCCTTGGACTGTTTGGAGCTGTGATGCTGCTGCAGCTCAAGTATCTTGCCCATTAGGAGCACCTACTGGGACAAACACACAAGTATTAGCTTCCTGGGAAGATACCTGGAAGCTCTTAAATCCCTGGGGCACAACTGCTTTCCCGTGAGTGGTGACTGCCTGCCTGTTGTGCCTGTCTTTGGCATCTTGCTTAAAAGGTGCTCTTCAGTGTCTTTGCGACACTACTGGGTTCTGTGTTCTCCTGCACCTTTCCTTCTGTCCCAGGATGCAAAGTGAAAGGAAGGATGTGATGGATCTGACAATGCTATACTGTCTCAGTTTGTTGCTAATTAGCACAGCCAGGGTCAGCCCCACTCATTTATTCTCTGCTAGGACAGCATGATTGTGGGAGACCAACTCTTACTTCAGTGCAACAATAGCTGGAGATGTCTTTTTCCCTCCTTTCAGTTCAAACATAGGATTGTGTTCAATAGCACCACCAGGTTCTGTGACCAGTGCAAGTTCTTTGGTCATGTGGCAGTCAGAAAGCTCTTGGCAGACTGTGTCATGCTGCCAGCAAACCTTGGACCCTAGCTCGGAACAACCAAGCCTTGGCTTCAGTAAAGCACTGCATGCTGAGGGAGAAATACCAAAGTCCTGGTTCCCACCTCAATCACACTTCCAGCACTTTGCCTTGGGTCCCCTGACGTGTAGAAGGGCGAGAGAGCTCTCGAGGAGCAGGGGCAGATGCTTGTGAGTTAAAATCCTAACTGCTGCTTGGCGCCTCCCTGGACTGCTGTGACTCGCCCAGGAATGGGAGGCAGCAGCAGGGTTCCTGAGTGGTGGGCTGAGAAACAGCACCCACCCAACCTGTGCCCAGGTCGCTGCTCTGTTGCAGCTCACTCAGGCTGGCTTAGCAGCTGTCCCTGAGCTTCATGTTAATCAGGAGGTGGTGGTGCCCCTGCTTTCCCCACCGGAGCCTGTCTGGGGAGGGTGGGGAGTTGTTGCAGGCAGACAGCCCTGACATCTGCTCCTGGCCTTGGCTTTTGCTGCCCTTTGACCTCATATAGCAGATGAAGCATTTGGATGCAGCTGCTACTTCTGTCATTAGTGCCCAGGCTTCCTAGGAGAAGAGTGCTGGCTCTGTGACAGCTGAAATCTGATTCAGAGGAAGATTTTTACTTGGGCTTGTACAAAACCAAGGGAAGAGTGAAGTAAGGGGGAGGGAAAGGCAGCACTCATTTTGCTATTCATTTAATTCTGTTGGGAAAGCCCAAGCAGTTCAAGATGATGATGTGCAAGCTGCAGACACATCTGTCATGGTGTGGCGAACATTGTTCAGGGTACTGAGGATGCAGAGACGGTGGGCAGGAAAACAGCACAGCCCTGGGGGACTGTGTGGCATGCTTCTTCCCAGGACACATTAGCTCCCAGTGCCAGTTTTGTGCTTTGCAGCTTGCTGATGGCACTTGGAGCTTAAGGCAAGTTGAGTTTCTCCATGGTGTGCTGCCATTGCAGGTGTTGGAACAGGATACTCGAGACCTGCCTAACCTTCACTCGTACACATGATCCTTTCCCAGCCTTCTCTAGTGCATTTCCCAGTGTTTCTCTGGGGAAGGAACAGTTTGTTGTTCTCACTCTGCAGCTGAAGTGCTGACATGCAGGAGGCCGATGTGTCTGATTCTAGAATGTGAGGAAATGGGATGAAGCTGTGTCAAAGGAAGCTGAGACTGGACCTTAAGAAAAGGCTCTTCACTAGCAGGGTGGTTGGTCACTGGAATAGGGTCTCCAGAGAAGTGGTCATGGCGGCAAGCCTGTCATAGTTCAAAAAGCATCTAGAGGATGCACTTAGTCATTATGGCTTCATTTTAGGTAGCCCTGCATTGAACTGGAGTCAGTGACCCTTATGGATCCCTTCCAACCTGTGCTGCTCTATGATCAGGTGCTCTGTTGCTCTTGGCTCTTGGTGTGGAGTTATGTTCATGAGGTGGTTCTTGCTCTTCACCTGGGTCTGCTGGAGATGTCCCAATTTCTTTTGGAGTGCTGTGATAGATGTCTCAAAGTAAATTGTTTTACTGAGACCTCCCAGTTTACCTGTGCTCCACTTTGCTCAGGTGGCTTCCAGCACTGGGATGAGCTGTGGGCCAGAAGCACTCTCCCAGCACTCAGGCTTTTTGAAGTGCAGGCTTTCTGCTGCTGTTGTGAGTTCTGGCTCAAAAGGAAGCTCCTAGGACTTCATGTTGCACTGTGATGCCATCAGGAGCAGAGATGGCTCTTCCCAATTTCATTTACAGAGCAACTCTGCTAATAAAGCTCAAGAGACTATCTGGAAAGATGTCACTTAGTAAACAGAAATAGAGGAGCCAGAACATGAAAGATTAATGCCAGCTCCTCCTTTCCCTGTTCCACATGACTGTACAAGCTTGGGACAGAGGTAGGAAGCGGTTATCAGAAACTGTCAGCCCTGGCTCTGTCCAGTGACAGGAAGATTGGATGCTTGTTAATCTGTGAGAATGCATCTCCTGCTTTAGAAACAACTTTGCTCTGGGGCAGCCCAAAGCCCTTAGGCTGGCCAGAGCTTGTGGGTTATGATCTCATCTGATGGCAAATAGATGTGCACATTTTCTTGTGTTGTACTTAGGACTTGTCAAAGTAACATAGAACCTGGGGGTAAGGGGTGGCAGGAACTCAGCTACCTTACATGGTTGGGTTACAGGAGATGGGAGTCAGGCACTGCATGCATGCAGGTGCTGAGGGGACAGCTCGGCAGGCTGTAGGCTTTTGGGAAGAGCTACTCCAGCAAAGGAGGGGGGAGGAAAGCATCTGCCAGTAAGTGGATAAAGATGCTCTGTGCTGCTTTTAAGAAGCAGCAATCATCTTTATAACTTTGGCAGGTGGCAGTGGGGCAGGAGGGGAGGAGGAGATCCAGAGAATTGTGTGGGTGGCAAAGAAATTAATGCTAATGAATTGGAGGAGCAAATCCACAGTGAGCAGAAAGCTTTGGATTTCTGCCCTGCTGGATACAAATAAGCACAGGAGAATTCCTTTTGCGTGCAGGAGCTAATTGGGACGTTAGAATGGGATCTCAAACCCTGTGCTTGATCTGTTAGAATGTGAGCTCAAACCCTGTGCTTGATCTGTTGCAATGGGTTCTCGGACCCTGTGCTTGATCTGTTGCAATGGGATCTCAGACCCTGTGCTTGATCTGTTAGAATGTGAGCTCAAACTCTGTGCTTGATCTGTTGCAATGGGATCTCAAAGCCTGTGCTTGATCTGCTAGAATTGGATCTCAAAGCCTGTGCTTGATCTGCTAGAATTGGATCTCAAAGCCTGTGCTTGATCTGTTGCAATGGGATCTCGGACCCTGTGCTTGATCTGTTGCAAGGGGATCTCGGACCCTGTGCTTGATCGTTCCCAAGGCTTGCCCAGAGTCTTTCAGATGAGTGTTTGAAATGCCTCCCCTCTTTCTCTTCCCATCTCTTCTGGGAAATAAAACCTCTCTGTTAATGTTGTGGTTTCTCAAGTACCATTGTGCTGTGATGGGAGAAGTCATTTCAGTGCTTCCTTCCAACGTGTTCATTCTCCTTTGTGCAGAAGAACACACAAACACAGTCAGGCTGGCTCACACCAAGGGCCCATGGTGTCCAATATTGTTAGTCTCTCCTCAGTACCTGCTCATGGCCACTATGAGAGGCAGAGCAGCACAAACGTCTGTGACATTTCCTCCTAACCTTCTCAGGCCTGGGGCTTCCCTGAGCTTCACCTCTGTCTCCTCACTAATCCTCAGAGGCTCTTTCTTCGATTCAGTTCTCCTGAAGAAAGGTAACCTGTGGTACCCACATCCCTTGCCAGGGAGCTTACAGGTCTACTACCTTGTGCTGAAAAGCCAACTCATTTCCCCCTTTTTCTTCTCTCTCTTTTTTTTTTTAAATGAGTTCATTTTGGTAGGCTTCATATCTGACAGTAGTCAATTCCCATCCACTTTTCCCTTGTCACTTGCCAAACTCCACCATATCTCTGTGCCTCATGACACTTAATGACCCTTAGCTGGAGTAGGTAATCAAGTGTCACAGGACATCCCCTTGTGGAAGTCCTGTTGACCTTTACCCAAAAGATAACATTTATAGCCTGCTAATGCCCTTTTAGCTCTTCTGCAGTTTAGTCTGGTCTAGGTGCCAGGCTTGCAAACTCGTAACTGCCTCCCGGGGACCTCTGTCTGAAGACCAGCATTGTGCTTGCTACCTCCTGGTGCTTAGGTGCCAGGCACATTGCACATGAGTGGCTGCCCATGACTGTTAGCAATTCAGATGCTCTGTCCCCCCCGGCCCCTGTTACTCCCGGGTGAGTGACATTCCGCACCCGGGACTCTCCGGGGCTCATTCTGTCTGTATCTTGCACTTACCCATGGCTGCTTCAGACAGAGCCTTTCCTGGTCCACTCACTCTTCCTGCTCTTTCTAAAAAGAAAAAAAAAATATGTGAGAAGCTGAGGCATGGGAATCTCTGCAGTTTTGTGTTGATGGAAACAGGAAAGCTGTGATGCAAAGATGTGGATCTTTGCATCTTCTCTGGATCAGCCATGCCAGCTCTGAGCTCTTTCGCAGACTTACCCTACAGACTTGTCTGCTGGAGGAAGGGTTGAAGAAGTAGGTTAATGTTGCTGGAAAGGTTTATCCTTGTGGGGTTTTGTTAGTGTGGTGGTAGGTCAAGTGTTTTTTGGTTGGGTGGGGGTTTTTTTTGGTGTTTTTTTTTTTTCCCCCTAATTTAAGGTCTACTTGGGAGCTAAAAGCTTCTTTTCTTTTTTTTTTTCTTTTTTTTTCTTTTTTTTTCCTTTCTTTCCTTTTTTTTTTTTTTTTTTTAAAAAAAAAAGCACAGAGTCCTGAGGCAATTTGGAAGAGGAATGACCAGTAAGAGAACTCCGCCTGCGGTGCTCTTTGCTGGATGCCTTGGGGTTTTCCCACCCTAGTTTTTGTTGGTTCCTGTTATCTATGTTGTTTATATGACTTAAAGTAAGGTTTGAGTGTCTCAATGCCAAGCAGTCCCAGGCTCTGAAGAAACAGCATCTGTCAGCTTGCAGAGGCTTAGATATTTTTAAGGCTTTAAAACTCCAGACTGATTCCTGTTCACATCATCCAAAGAAGTATGCTCTTCTCCCTCCCAGCTCTCTGATGAACATGGTTGGGAGCCCTTCTCTTGGAGACCGCTTTTTTCCTTTCCCACTGGCAGCAAGACAGCAGTTCAACGTCGGGCTGACCTTGCTCACATCTGCTGTGCACTGTCACCTGCTCAAACAGATGACAAAGAGCCTGTGCTTTGCTGAGTTGGAAAGGCAAGCAAAGCAGGTATTTGCAAGCATGTGTGCACAGGCCCCAGTGGCATTGGTGCTCAAGTGAGGTAGAAACCATGGCTGCATGAGACAGAAATGAAGCTCACATCGGTGTGCCGTGGCCTTTGTTTGCGGAGAGGAGGGAGCTACGTTGGTGGTTAGTGGTTATCTACCCAGGTGGCTTTCATGCTTTGCTCTCTGGAATTTGCTGCTGCTGAAGGTAGCAGACCAAGCTGTGTATTTATTCTTGTCCTCCAAGGTGCATTTTACATTGTGAACAACAATGTAAGCCGGGAGAGAGTTACCACATTTGCATCTTCTGTAACTTGTCGAAGAAGGCTGCCCTCTGAGCAGGGCTAACTGCTGCCACAGAAAGCACAGGCACTGCCAGGCACTCACAGCACTCCTGTGCAAGTGGCTGTGGGAAAGGATGGTTGGGGGAAGATTGTTCCCATAAGGAGACTTGCCAAGGGCAGCTCTGTAGTGCAGCAGTTTTGGTGCAATGCTGAGCCTGTTTCTAGGTTTGATAACCAACATGTGTGTGTGAGGGGAGGTGGATTGTCAGTCTGTCCATGGTTGGCTATATGCACACTCAGGTTTGCTTGCAGGGCACCTCCTGTGAAGCAGAGATAAAATGGGCTGTTCTCTGGGGCTGCAGACTGTATTTGTGTTTGCATGTGTGATGTGTGAGCAGATCTGTCCTATTTGCTTGTGCAAACCCTACCTGTGCTCTCTTGTGGGGTGAAGTAATGTTCCACTCTTTGCAATACGCTGGTGTTTCCCTCGTCCTGCTGTGAACAGATTATTTGTGGTAGCAGGCAGGAGCCCCAGCCATGAACTGGAATTCCACCATATTTCAGGAAGACATTTTGTAAATGGGAACAAGAGTGAGCTCTGGCTCCAGAGAAGGAGCTGCTTCTCATGTAGCTCTGATAGGATGCATGCAAAGAGCAGCTGGTTATTAACTTCATCTGATGACCCTAACCTCTTCCAAGATTGCATTTCCCACTGATGCAAACATTCCTTTGGTTGCAGTCCCCACTTAAATACAACTTTGTTCCCTCTACAAAGCTTTATACTTGTATTTTTATCCCATTTTGCTCTCTTCCCATAAGGCTGAGCAAGATTTCAGAGGTGTTAAAGTGAAATGAATTACATAAATGCTACCAACTTGTACTTCATAAAGCAAACAACAGTTTCACCTAAGATGAAATACGTCAGGCTGAGCTGCTGATCTTATTTATTTGATAAATCTGCTTTCCTCTTGCATGCATCCATCTAACTCGGGAGGAGGCAGATCTATGGGGTGTGAAGGGAATGGTCTCAGACCTGTCCATTTGTCACTTGTGTGATGCATCACTTACATGGCTCACTGATGGAGTGCCCAGATACTCCCTCCTCTGACACAGGAGTAGAAATGTTTCTTTTTCCCTTGGTCTGTGGGATAATTGCCTTAATTTATAGATTAATGACATTTCTATTCCCTACCCTATGTGAGTGAAGCTAAACAAAAGCAGCCCTGCAGCACTGAGGTACACATCTCTTGTGCAGTGCCCTGCATCTTTTCTGGCAATCATGTCCTTATCTAAGATGAGCCCAATTCTGTGCAGTTCTGCTCTTGCCCTCCTGCCCTGTGCATCATTCTGGAAAGAGTGTGGTGATTTTTCTTAAGTCTCTGGGAAGCACTTTTTTTTTTTTTTTTTTTTGGTGTATGACTTGAGTGTGGAGTCATAAAATTGCTTTGGTTGGAAAAGATCTTTAAGATCATTGAGTCCAGCTATTATCTGACTCTACCAAATCTGGGGCTGAAGTATGTCCCTCAGCACCACATCTCTGTCTCTTTTAAATATCTCCAGGGATGGGGATTCAGCCACCTCTCTGGGGGCCTATTCCAGTGTTTGAGAACCCTTTCAGTGAAGAGGCTTCTTCTAATAGGCGATCTGAACCTCTCCTGGGGCACCTAGAGGCCATTTCTTCTTGTCCTATCACTTCTTACTAGAGAGAAGAGAGTTGTGCCTGCCTCGTTACAGCCTCCTCTCAGGTTGCTACAGCCTTCTTCCAGGTAGTTGCAGAGAGCAAGAAGGTCTCCCCTCAGCCTGCTTTTGGCCAGGTGTAGTAGTGTCTTACCAGAGTGGGCTCTTATTTCTGGTGCTAACCAGAATGAAGTTGTGTTTGGAGTGTGCTGCTTGGTTCCTACAAATGAGTTACTCTCCACTTTTAAGGAAAGCGTTGGGCTGTTGCCAGAGCTGAGTAGAGCTTTGTTTTCCTACCAGGGGTATCTGGGCATCTAGGAGGTTCTTAAAAGGGCCAAATGAGCAGGATGGTTTAATCTGAGAGCAGATGTCTTCAGTACTAGGGGATGTTGTGAGCTAGATGAGACATGTGCTGTGCTTACCTCTTTCTCTGCAATAGCCTGGCTGCAGTTCAGGTTAGATGTCTGCTCTGCATGCGGAAGGACTTCTTGGCAGGTCTCTGATGGATCTGGCAGACAAAACCATTTGTGTGCCATGGTAAAAATACAGTCAGTTCTCTTGTCACTAGAATAAACAGCACTCAAGGTATGTGTGCAGTACCTGCTGGACTTCCATAATAAATACAAATGACAGAGAGGAAGGTGGGGAAACAGTTCCAGTGCAACTTACAGCATAAGGCAAATTCCCATTCCTGATTGTGCTGAATATTTCCTTATCCTCTCTCTTCCCCTTCAGCCCTGACCTCACTGGGTCCATTTCAGGTCCCCTAAGATCCATGTCCCTGAAGAAACCAGTTGGCTGGATCAGTAGGGTCGCTCCAGGTCTGTTTCTAGGTGTGAGCAACACTCAATGGGCCAGCACAGATTTAACTTAGCACAGCTGTGAAACAATTACTGACCCAGCAGAAGGGCAGTCCCTGGTGCAGCAGCAGGCTCACACATGCTGTGCTCTGTGTCTGTGTGTATGTGGGGGGCAGGGACAAAGGTATTTTCCAAGGAGGCTGTGCTGGCGTGGTTGTGCCTCTCTGTGCAAGGGTGTGTGTGAATAGTAAGCACAGAGGCTCTCCCTTTCAAGGGACAAACTCCTACATCTTATTCTGAGATGGTTTTCACCCCAAACAGTATCTTCATAGCACTAAACGCTGATGGATTGTTGCCAGGCACTGCTGCTGTCATCTTTGCCTTTCAGCAAGGCATGGCTATGCAATGGTGTTGCAGAGCTGTGTGTCAGGTGCTGCTCATTGAATAAAGACTGAGGATCCTTAGGGGAAAAAACCAGAACCACAGACACACCCAGGCTGGCACAGCCCCTCAGGAGCACCAAGCCCAACCTAGAACCCTGCTCTGCAAGATTCACCTTAAACCATAGCCCCAAGCACCACATCCAAACCTCCCTTAAACACAGCCAGGCTGGGGGACTCCACCACCTCCCTGGGCAACTCATTCCAGTCCCTGACCACTCTCTCCATGAAAAACTTTTTCCTGATCTCCAACCTAAGCCTCCCCAGCCTCAGCTTGAGGCCATTCCCCCTTGTTCTATCTCCAATTCCCTGTGAGCAGAGCCCAGCAGCAGCCTCTCCACGATGTCCCTTCAGGTAGCTGTAGACAGCAACAAGGTCTCCCCTCAGCCTCCTCTGTGTCAAACTAAAACACCCACTCTCCAAAGAGAACCCCAGACAACCAAAAAGCCATCACAGCAGCACAGCCAAACCTCCAGCCCCCAGGCAGAGCAGAGCAGATTGCATCAGAGCTCTTAAGATATCGTACAGTGTTTGATTTTCCCCAGCTGCCCTGGCATGAATGTGCCATCCTGGCACACACTCATCGTTCTGTTGCACCTCTCTCTGGGGGCAGTAAAAGCATCCTGAAGCAGTTTGTCAGCATCCCATAGCTAAGTGGCAGCAATCACTGTTCAGAGCCATGGTGGTCAGTACCTGTGGTCCTTTTCAGCAGTGCCCAAACCACTCGACACACAAGCCCTGGGGTCAGGCCTTTGAGACCAGCTTCTCAAATTCCCCAATCACTGGTTTTTTCCATTGGGTTTGTGCTTTGTGGAAGGTAATTTCCCCAGGTTGGTGTTGGGTTAGGTTGTGCAGCTACCTCTTCCTGAGACAGTTTCCCTCTCCTCCTCCTACCCTCCTTTTGTTTTCTTCAGGCCAGCAGACCCTGGGTTTCGAGGGAGAGGTGTACTTGACTCTCCATGGCACAACAGCACTTCAGCATTGCTATATTCATGTCACTTGCTTTCTGGTTTATGCCTTAACTTCTCACCTGGAGGCATTGCTGCAATGTGATCCTTTAGTAGCGGTGCTGGAACAGCAGAGGAGTGGTGCATGGTTATGGCATAATAATACAGCACAATAGCCAACTGCAGCCATGTCCTATCCCCTGTAGGAAAAGACAATATGGAAAGGTGAGATGCTATGAAATGGGCACTGTGTTTGAAGGGGTTTATTCAAGACAGGACAAAGCACTGCAGGGGAGGACAGTCTGTGGGAGCCTGTGCTTCCCAGTGTTTTTCTAAGCTGAGCTGGTTAGGCACACTGCCAGCCAGCCCTGGCTCCTGGAAGGTCTCCAGGAAAAAAAAAATCCCAGCTTATAAAGGGTTTCCCTCATCCATGTTGGGTAAGAGGTTCCCATCTCAGAAGCTTGGAGATGAATATTGATTTTTCAGTGTTTCTTTCTGCTGTTTTTTCCCCTCTCCACAGTGAACTGCTGTTAATGGCATGTAGCCAACTTCTGCTCAGGGTACTGTAAGAGATTCTGAACAGCCAAAGCCAGCACGGAGAACACTTCCCTTAGGGGCAGCAGCCTGCACTCCGCTCTTCTCTGCAGCTGCTGCTGTTGGCTGAAGGACAATCATCACCCATTGTGGCACTGATGGGGAACGAGACAGGCACCAGGAACTGCCATGTCTGCGTGGCACGTGGTGGTTGGGCTGACACAGCACCTGCCTGGAGAGCAGCTCTGGCAGTGTTCCTTGTCTTCTGCAGGGATGTGGTTTGACTGCTGGCTGTGATATGCTATTGCCACCAGTGAGAAGCCCAGGGTGAGGCCTGTGTCTGGACTATCAGCAGCACAGAGGCAGTGCTGAAGGCAGAGCTGGGAGCCCATCTCTGCTGGGCATTCTCGCTGTCCAGCGTGGAGCAGGGAGGTCTCTTCAGGTTGTTGATATCGAAGGCGCTAAACACTTCAGTGCAAATGGGGATTTGGAAAAGGACTTGCAGGATCACAGTGGTACACTTGAAAGCAGCATCCTGTTGATGAAATGTTAGTTCTGACCTTGTCTGTAGTATGTCCACCTCAGAGCAGGAGGGCAAGCCCCTCGAGTCCTTGTTTGACATTCTAGTCCTGGGACTGTGCTCTTGCTGTGGCTGTGGCTCTTGGAACATGCTTCCATGTCCTGTTTGAACCCAGGATGCTTCCTCTGCTTGCCTTTCACAGACTCACAGAATAACCAGGTTGGGAAAGACCTCTGGGATCATTGAGTCCAACCTACCACCTAACTCTTCTAATGGACTAGCCTATGGCACTAAGTGCCTCATGAAGCCTCCTCTTAAACACCTCCAGGGATGGGCACTCCACCACCTCCCTGGGCAGCCCATTCCAATACCAATCACTCTTGCTGGGAAGAACTTCTTCCTAACCTCCACCCTGAACCTCCCCTGGCACAGCTTGAGGCTGTGTCCCCTCCTTCTGTCCCTGGGTGCCTGGCAGCAGAGCCCAACCCCAGCTGGCTACAACCTCCCTTCAGGCAGCTGCAGAGAGCAATGAGGTCTGCCCTGAGCCTCCTCTTCTGCAGGCTGCACACCCCCAGCTCCCTCAGCCTCTCCTCACAGGGCTGTGCTCCAGGCCCCTCCCCAGCCTTGCTGCCCTTCTCTGGACACCTGCCAGCACCTCAACATCTCTCTTGAATTGAGGGGCCCAGAACTGGACACAGGACTGCCTTTGGGCAGTAGTTTTCTCTCGTTTATCATCTGTATGCCTCTCATTTTCCTTTTTTTTAATTTTATTTTCCTGCTGCAGATGTCAGCTTTTGCCTAGCAAAGGCAAGCCTGGCAGCCTGCAGCTTGCTCTGCAGCAGTTTGCTGTCTCCTTTGGATCTGCACAGCACAGATTGCACACAGTGTTGCCATGAATGGGATGGAACAAAAGGTGCTGCTTACTTATTTCCTTGTCTGTGATGTTCTTGGTCCTTCTGTGACATCATGAAGGGACTTCTCACCGCCTTGTGACAGCTGTAATACAAAGACTTTGTTGTCACCTCACTCTTCTACAAGTAGTTATCCATACAGAAGTTGGCAGAACTTGTTTTAGCTCTTTTCTTACATTTTCTTGATATAAAGAGATGCCCCTGCCTTGTGTATCTAGGGTACTGTTGTCCTTGATCAAAGTCTTAATGAGTGGGGTTGCAATGCATATAGGTGTGCAGTGTTGTGAGTAAGAGGCTGGAAGTTCTCAGGAGATAGTTGGAGTTGGGAATCACATCTGAAACTTTTAACTCCTCCACATTCTCCTCTAATTCTGTTTGTCAGATAGGATGCTAACGTCTCTATAGGTCGCAGTGTCTTTGGCAAAGGAAGCCACTGTGACCCACTTTCAGAAGAGGAGCTGTGGTGGGTCAGCCCTCTCCACGCCAACAACCCCCAAGCCAGTCCTGTAGATTGCTGCTTTGTGGCGGTTAACAGCCCAGCGTGGATCTGTTGCATCGTTGACCTTTGTGCCAGGGCCCCGAGCTCATCTCTGCTCCCAGTTTGTGGTGCCTTTTGTAGCCATAGCACAAGCTGCATGCTTGCATTTCCTTCCTCTGCTTCTGGAACAGAGATGATCTTCCTGCTCCACACGAGTGGCATGAGGCCTAAAGTCTAATGCTTGCAGGGTGCTGGACTGCTGGGAGGGATTGCGAAGCAGAGAAGCAGAGCATCCTGGAGCCACCTCAGACCCGGCTAACGCCTTAGAGTGCATCTTTAAGTGCATCAAAAGCACTTCCCTCAGCATCTGCCACCTTTGCACCATAGGAACAGTCCTCAGCCTCATGGCTTCCAGGACTGCAATTCCTTTCCCTTCTGGTATCACATCAGAGAGGTTTACTTCTGCAGGGGCAGACCAAGAGCTGGATGGTGATGAACTTGCTTGCTCCCCTCTCTCTCAAATTCTGCCCTCTTTGCTCTCTTTCTTTTTGGGTTTTAATCCTTTTATCTTCACAAGGAACTTCTAGCTCCAAGTTAAGCTTGTTTTCTGTTTTCTCCCACTTAATCTCTCAGAGTTTTTCTTCCCACTCCTAGCTTGGCACATTGTATCTTCAGAGAGCGGCACAGAAGGGAATGTTCTTGCCAAACTGAAACTGGAAGTGGTCTGCATGCAGCTAATAAGTTTTCAAGGTCATCTGTCTGGCTTCAGGTGGCTTCAATTAGTTTGCTGACTCTCATCTCTTCAGGATGGTTACAACCTGGCATTTTGGAGATGGTTCTTCCTTCCCCTGCCACTGACTAGATCTGGTTTGGCAGGTAAGCAGAGCTTGCGATATGAAATGATGACCGAGCATGTTTGGGCTCCTGGCAGGCCTGAGTAGCTATCAGAGGGTAACTCGAAGAAGCCCCAGTCAGGAATAAGTGCAGATGCTTCAGTCCCCCAAGCCACAAAGCTCTGCTCCTTGTTAACAGGATGAGCAGGCAGACTTTTCTGGTCACAGGTATTGATTTTCTTCCCAAAAGGCTTTGATGGCTGTACCTGTGCATTGGGTCCTGCAGAGCAACGCTTTGCTCCTGGAGGGAGGCAGCACAGTGAAGCAGGTTTCAAACTATGCTGTGGCTTGAAAGACCCTGCCTAGTGTTTTGGATGTTCTCATTAGAAACCCAAGAAAGAGGCCCCAAAGGATCTGCCTTACCTGGTCAGACATGGGCTGTTGGTGTTCCTGAGGTAGCCAAAAGGCAGGTATTTGTTTAGCTGTGCAGGAGCACTTAAAGAGTGAGCCATTGAGGAAGACTCAATGTCATGTTGGCATTTTGCTGCTGTGGGAGAGAAATGCAGGAACATAAGCAAGGGTCTAGATGAACCCCTCAACAGGAAAGTCTTCACTGCCAGCATATTTGGTGGCATGGATCTCTCTTCTGCTAGAGCTGCTTACATGGGCATGTGTAACTTTGATGGAGAAGTTATACTTGGTGATTAGAGTTCATCTTCAATAGGAAAGGCTGAAGTTCAAATCCCTGCTACCAACCTGCTGAAGCAGTGAGCTGCACTGTGCTTTTTCATGGTACAGCTGTTAGGCAATAAGCCACTCTGTGGAGGGCTTGAGGTGCTGTTACCTGCAGCTCGAGTCTGCTCACAGGCAGGAGCTTTGGCCTGGGTAAGACTGCAGTGTAGAACGGAGTGCACACACTAATGCCGTTTGCCCTCTGTGACCCTGGACAGTGAGGCAGGGAAGCTCTCCTCTTTGGAGAGAAAGACTGCTACTGGTCCACAGAAGATAATAGGGTCCTTATCAACGAGGTGTTAGTATTTCTTGATCTGAGCAGGGCCTTGCCACAGCATTAGTCCACCCCTGAGGACTTGTTCAGCAGCCCTGTTTGTTGCTGCAGTTCTGAGCTACATCTTTGCTGCAAGATGATGGCCAGAGAGCCCTGATGCCTTGCCAGTCATGGCAGGGGCCAAGCTAGCTCTGGAGCCAAGGCACCTGTGTCGTGCTGCAGAACCCTCTGGGAGCACCAAGGCCTAGGGTATTTATCTCCTTATGCTGGTGGGGTTTGGTGGTTGGTTTTGTCATCTTTGTGGGCTTTCACAAGTCACTTGAATCCTCTTTGACAGGAAGCCTACTTCCTGACCAGGCTGGTGGCTCACAGTGCCTGTAGGTGTGCAGAGTTTCAAACACGATCAACCAAGGATCACAGAAACACTTCAGTTGGCAAAGCCCCCCAGGAGCACCAAGTCCAATCACTATTCCTGCTCTGCAAGGTTCACCCTTAAACCATATCCCCAGGCACCACATCCAAACCACTTTTAAACACATGCAGGGTTGGTGACTCCACCGCCTCCTTGGGCAGCTCCTCTCAATGCCTGACCACTCTTGCTGGGGAAAAAAAGTTTCCTAATGCCCAGATGTTAACAGCATCCTAGATACTAGCAGAGAAAGCCACTTCAGACCATTCTGTCCTACAGAAGCACACTGAGGCTTTCTGGATATCTGGCTTTGAGTTGTACAAATGTTTCCTTGTGCTTTATCACTGCCAAGAATCTTCCACGCACTTAGCTAAAGTCTCTCTTCTTTTGAAGCTGAGTCTGTTACTCTTACTTGAATCCCTTCATGTGGTTCTTAAGAAGTCTTCTCCCATAATTCATGTCAGCCCCTCAGATGTTTGCAAATTTGTCATCCATAGTCACTGCTTTGCCAAGCTATTAGCTCCTCTGAATTAATTATCTTGTAAGTCAGTCTCACCATTCCCCTGATCATTTTGCTGCTGTTCTTTCTGAATACCTCTCGACTCGTCACTGTGAATGAATCTAAGGCAAAGGCTTTAGCACTTTGCTGAATTTATAACAGATCCAAGTTTCTCAAGCACATTCCCTGAGTAAATACACTTCAGTGTAACCCTGCAAATGAATGTATTCTTTCCCTAGCTTTGTATAATTGAGACTCGGGTGGTACATCAGGGCTGTCCAAACCGTGGAGAGATGGCATGTGAAGTGGTGTTCTTCTACAGGAGTCTTTCTGCAGGGCTGTCTGGGACCAGTGCTTGGCACTGGCACATGCTGCACCCATCTCCAGCAGCTCGCTTTCAGTGATTGCTCTTTGCTGCCTTTAGTCTCACCCCAACCCCTTCAGGTTGGGAAAATGGCTCATGGCTTCTCACTTGGCATTCTGTTCTTGCAAAGGGAAAAGGCTGGGCCTTCATGCTGCAGGGACAGACAACAGCTGCTTAATTTAGCCACCTGGCTGCTCTGTCCTGCAGTGGCCAGGCAAGTTTCTGCTCAGGCTCTGAAGCACAGGCTTGTGCTGCTTTGAGGCTAATTGCAATGTTTTAATGAGAGAAATTAGATCACTGGCTGTAAAAATTACAGCAATATCTGCATTACCCATTGGTTTTGCTTAGAGATAGAAAAACAAGAACACAAAGACAGGTCAGGCTCTGTCTGGCTGCCATCTGCTTTACTAGCTCTGCCTGAACCTACCTTAATTGAACTAGTCATTCTTGAACTAATAATTCTATGATTCTTCTAACACCTCCTGCCAACCTTTCCCAGCTCTCCCTGCATGTAAGGGGGATTCTGAGATAAGGGAGGGGGTGGAAAGAAGGTGGGAGGGTGGTCGAGAGCCCCTCTTGGGCAGTTTGGCTGCTGGGGAGAGGTTTTATATTTCTGTATTACTTTTAACTTGTATATACAAGTATATATATACACACAATATTTGTGTATATATATGCTTGTGAATTGTGTCATGCTGCAAATATATTGCTTCATTTCTTAACTCCCAGCTGGCTGAGTTAGCCTGGTGAATGCCTGGCTGTGTGTGGGGTGGGTAACTCCCAAACCTGCAGGAGGCTGAGGAGTGTTCACTGTCCCCTGCCAGAGTGAGCTGTGCTCGGTGCAGAGCGTGCTGGATTTGGCTGCTTGCTCGGCGTCAGGCTACAACTGTGATGGCTTCAGGCAAAAGATAGCCAGGGGTAAACTTCTCCCAGGTGTTGCTGCAGGAAAGAAGCTCTGCTTAGGACAATGCCTGCTGTCAGTGCAACAGGGTAGGCAGTGGAACAGTAATGGAGCATGCAGAAAACTCTAAGAGACTCGACATAGCAGCATGTTGAGCTGGGACTGCGCCTGCCCCTCGATGGGCTGAGGCTGCCAGTGGGACCACCAAAGGCATCCCATTCTCACAGCTGAGTCTTGCTTCTAAATTTTAATTACAAATACATTAAACACAACCAAAAGCTAACTTCTGAACTGCATGCTGTTGCCTTTCCACAGGGTGATTAATATTTCCCTCTGCCCTGCCATTCTCCCAGTGAAATCTCCTTGCGTCACAGCGCTGAAGCCTAAGTAGATTTCCAACTCTCCCGCAGCAGCAGCAGCAATTTTTAATCCACACAGAGTGTTTTGGAAGCCAGTGAAATAAGCTCTTTATGCTTTGTGATTGCAGAGACTTGTGTTGGCTCACGCATCAGGCAAATCAGAAGCACGTTATAAAGTCTGGAGAGTCATGGCAGCCTCCAAAGAAATTCCTCCTCAAGAGACAGCTGAGAAATGTATTTGGCCCAACCTGGGAGGGAGCAGAGCAGAACCTGGCTGAAGCAGAGGGGCTGCTGAGGCCGAGTTGGCTGTCACAGTCCTGTGGTGGCTTGACATCTTGTCCCTCTCAAGGGTGCAGCTGAGCATCTTGTGTCTCTTCTCTTACCATCGTGGGCTTGCATCAGGGGATTCAATTTGCAACTTGTCAATTTGGGGCTGTCATTTCCTAGGAAATTCCCGAGGCTTTTAGAGTGTTAAACTGCAAGGTGGACAACTGTGCTCAGCAGAAGCTTCTGCCACTCAAAATGCAGCAGGGTGGAGTCAGTTGAATGCCAAAAGATGCTGATGGCTCCTGCAGCCCTGCAAACATTACTCAGGGAGTAAATTCTGTCATCTGCTTCGGGGCTCTCTTCTCTCACTTCTGTAGGCCAAAGTATGGGTCAGGACTTAGAAAAATGTGTTGCAGGAAACGGAGACTCTTCTGAAGCTGCTGACTCCCTGGTTTCCTGAAGTGTTCTCCAGCTTCCCCCTCTAGTTTTGTCATTGGTGTGCTCATATTTCATGCCTAGATCAATTCAGCTCAGCACATACTGCTGAGATGTTGCTCTGATGTTTCCTGGCTTGTCTCTGCATCGATCAGACACTGCCTCTCCAACGCTGCCGTTTATGTTGAGCTCTAGCGTCACAGAGGAGCCTCCTGGCACCTGGGACATGACCAGTTGGTGCAGGTACACACAATTTTCTGCATGTTTTCATGAGGCTGCCCAGGTTGACTCCAGGGGCCAAACGCTGCTAAGGCCAGGACTGGGAAAGGACTTTCATAGAATCACAGCATGCACTGGGCTGGAAAGGACCTTTAAAGGTCACCTAGCTCAACCCCCTGCGGCACGCAGGGACATCTTCAACTGATCAGGTTGCTGAGAGCCCTATCCAACCTGACCTCGAAGGTTTCCAGGGATGGGTCATCTACCACCTCTCTGTGCCCAGTGTTTCATCACCCTCAGTGTGAACAATGTGTTCCTTCTATCTAGCCTAAACCTACCCTCTTTTAGTTTGAAACCATAAGCCCCTGTCCTGTCACAACAGAGCTCACTAGGAACTGTGTCTTTGGCTGTCTTGTGCTGAGGGCTCCAGAGCTGGGCACAGTGATCCAGGTGGGCTCTCACCAGAGGGGACTAGAGGGGCAGAATCACTGCCCTTGGCTTTACAGTGTGTAAATGCAGAGGTGTGAAGAAATGTTCTTTGCCAGTCTGGCTCCATTCCTGAAGCACTCCAGGTAGCAGCTGGAACCCCGAGTGCTCTCCACCTGGGTTTGTTGAGCCACCAGCCTCTGCAGTGAGTACCTTGGTGTCACGGTGTGTAACTCGGCCCTCCAAGAGGAAAGGGCTAAGATCAAGGCCAGCTACTAGGGCAGGCAGTCTGTTATTGGACATGTGATGGCAGGACCCATGAAGACTAGCAGAGGGTGAGGTGATTTGGCCATTTCCTGCAGCCCTTTAACAGGCTCCTTGCTTACCAGCAGTTATCAGAATTCTCTGTGCTTGTCATTTCCTCCCCCATACTCCTAGAAGCAAATCTGTGGCAGTGTGTTCATAGGGAAAAGGAAGTAATCTACTGGATTAAATGCAGGTGGTGTTTTGAGGGGAGATACGACTAAGTTAGCTACTGGCTCATCACTGGCATCCATCCTTGGGACAGATGTCTTGTCCAAAATAGTTGCTGGTCATAATGGACATTGGAACAGCCAGACTAGGTCAGAGCAAAGCTCTCCCTAATCTGGCATCCTGGCTCAGAAGGTGATCGGATGTACAAGAACATGGCAGGGATCTAGGACACAGTACTCAGAGTTTGGAACTATTTGCTGAAATCAGAGTTATTTAGCAGCCCCCAGCAGCTTCCTCTATGCTCAGCCTGGTCCTGAGAAGAGATGGTTCAGTGTCTGTTCAGTAGTCGAGGGAGCAGGTGAAGCGGAGCATCCAGTCTGTGCCGGGATACTCACCGAAGGGCTCTTACCTCCAGCCTGCAGGGAGCTGCTTTGTTGGGCTGCTCAGCAGGAAAGGTTTTGGTGCCACACCATGGGAAATAATAGTCAGAAGTAGGGAGATAAAGAGAAAGTTATTGATAGAAACTTGGATGTTACAGCATGACAGTAATGGAGTGTGGAAGTTAGGGGTTGGATGGATGGAGCTCTGCCATCTGGAAACTTCTGTGTCTGGTGGCACTTCCCATCAGCCTCTGCTCTGAACAGTCATCAGACATAATCTGCTAGTATCAAGCCTTCTGCTTCTCCAGGCCAGACCCACTTGAAACATATCAATGCAATGAAGCTTTTTAATTTCTCTTCCTTCTGGAAAGCCAGGGCATGGTTCGGCGTCCTGGCAAGACTGCCACTTCCAGCCCCATCTGAGAGATGGACAAATGAAGGGAATAACACAACTGACTCAGAGCAGCTGCTAGAACCTGAGCTACCTCACCAGATACTCTGGTCTCTGAACCAAACCAACCAGGGCTTGAATAAAAACTGGAAAATTTAAAATCCTACCTCATCAGGGACCTGCATTAAAAGCTCCTAACTTACGCAGTACAAACTAAATGCAAAGAAGTTACTCTTTGGGTTTGAGTTTTGAGTCCTAGGTATCTGCTGCTTTCATGAAGCAGCTACAGTCTGGTTGGCTTTGCTCCATGCCTCTCATAGCTTCTGAGCTGTTCCCCTTCCCTGTTGAAGGTGGAAATGAGGCAGCATGCTTCCAGCCCCTCTGTGTGGGGCTTACAGCACGATCTTGCAGGCAGGATGTAATGTAAGCATGAATCACAGCTCCCTTTAGGACACCTTGGTACTGGATTCCCTGGGTCTTTCATCTGACTCAGACCAGGCTGCAGACTTTTGGTTTTAATCTGAGCAGTAGAGAATTTACTCCACAGATGAGTATTTGCTGACTGTTGCTGCTGTTCTCGGGCTCAGAATTGCAAACCCCTTGGTGAGCAAGGGCTGCTCATGCAGGTATGTACAAACCTGGCTTCGAATCTGGCTTGGATTCTCTCTTGCAGCTCAGCAAGCGACTGACATGTTCACTTAGCAGACCTTCCTCCCGAGACAAGCCGTGGGCTGTGCCAAAGCGCCACGAGGAGTTCACTGCCTGCTCAGTCACACACTGAAGGCAGATTCTGCAGCACCCTGGAGACAGGGGTGAGGTGAGGACAGGCAGCAGCCATGATTCAGAGCTGCTTTGCATTTTGCTCTCGCTAATAGATCCTACTGAGAATTTTTCTTCACAGTGAACCAAGATACTAATCAGATCGTGCTTTGATAGCAGCCTTATGGCAATTATTTGAGAGAAGGCACTGCAAATGCCAGACCAGTCCAGCTTCTCTGCAGCCGAAATCCAGGTATGGCTGAGGCTGTCTGCAGTTCATTCAAGGAGCTCACACTGGAAAACACACTGTTTATGCGCTGGTCTTATCCCCCAGCATCTAGCACCACACAGAGAAATGTATTTGCTCCTCCAATCTTTATCTCTGGTGGGGCTTCCTCATCACTTGTGCTTCCAGAGGGGTCCTCAGCCTGGAGTGGGGCAGGGTGGGCTTCAGCGACTGTGACTCCCTGCTGGGAGCAAGAGCGGCTGGGGGGTAGGGAGGGTTTGTGATCTGGCAGGGTTCTGCACGTGTAAGGTGATCATGTCTCAGTACATTACTTCAACAGGTTAATCAAGAAGAGGTTTTAGGGGTTTTTTTTGCCTGCTTGTTTGCTTATTTGTTGTTTGAACCCAATGTAAACTTTAAAATGGGAGAAGGAAAAGCTGTAGCTGGAAGTGGTTTTCAGTTTAGCTTCCTTGTTTGAGGTGCAAAGCTTGATGCAGAGCAGCCTTTGCAGATAGCCCCAACTTTGATAACTGGCAAAAGCATTTCTAATTTAAAAAGCCTCCCTTCTCTTCCTATTAGTTACTCCTCTGAGCAAAGCAGCTGGCGTGACCTGGGCATTGCTGCTGCGAGACCTGAAGGAAGAAGGCAACCTACTTACCATCTCCTCTGGGAGTTGTTACAGCGGAGCTCTAGAAATCAGTGTTTATCTGAAGCTTTCTGAGACTACCTGAGCCTGTCTGATGAGTTAACCTATCAGATTTGGAAGCTCAAAGAACTGAGCTATGGGTCCATGGGACACAGGCAGGTGTGGTCTGTGTCATACGGGCTCCTGCATGCAGCCTCCACCTCTGTATCTTCTTCCCCAGTCAGAGCAGGGAACATTCCTGTTGCAGAGGACAGGGCAATAGAGAACTGTGGAGGAGAGCAGCAGAAGAGAAGGGTGCATCTTATCCCCAAGCACCAGACGTGATGTTGAACAGAGGGGTCACTGTTAATGCACTGTGTTGGCTGGCAGAGGTCGAGAGCTACCTGACCGAGCTCCAGTCCAGTGCTGTGATGTATTCTGAAAACAAGAGTTTGCATAATTCAAGTGAGGAGGAAAATGGAGGTTACATAAAGTCTGAAGAGAGCAGTGGGCAGGGGTCCAGCCAGGGTCAGATGGTTTGCTGCCCTCCTGCAGTAATGCATCATTTGTGGCACCACAGCTCACAAAGAGCAAGCAGCATTACAACAGTTCCTGCAGGCAGAGGGAAAAAACACAAAGGCTTTGCTGCCAGAGGTGTTTCTGGGGCTGTGCTCTAAGGGACCAGGGCTGGCCATGCCTAAAGTCAGGCTTGGGACTGCACTTCCATAGCAAAGCTGCTGTGCTCTTCCACAGTAGCAGTGGTCCCACAGAAAGCATTCCCAGGCAATTTACAGACCTACCCCAGACATCAAAAACATGTAAGCAAGCAATGTGAGTGAAGCAGCCAGAGAATGCTGCACCTCTGCTTACTTGGTAGCAGTGGGGTGCCCACTCATGCTACTGCAGCTCACTGACACCAGGGGAAGGGCAGCTTATTCTCTCTCCACCAGAGCAGCCACCAGACCCAAAAGAGAATTTTAGCTGAATGAGTCTGTCTTTGTACAGGGACAGGTGAAGAGCACTCTCTTGCCTTGGCTACAATCAGAATTCAGTTCCTCTGAGTTGCTGGAGATGCATCTCCACTGCATGGCAGCCACAGGCACAGGCAGCTTCCACTCAGCGCCCGGAAACATCACTGCTGTAGCAGCACAGCTCTGCAGCTAACCTAATAAATTCTATGGGCAGAGCTAATTATCTCCAATGCAGCACTGCCCTGGCACGGCTGTACAGCTTCCCTCTCCAGAATTAGCTTAGCTGGGGCTCGTTTGGTATCTGCACTGCTCTTCACGGTGCGGTGGAAACAGGCCCTGAGCAGCGCCTGGTGGAGGAGCACTGCCTGCTTGCGCCACACTGCAGCATCACTCTGCTCTGCACGCAGGAGAAATGAAGGCACTGAACAGCTCCTCTCCGAAGTTCGTCTTTGTCTCTTCTGAAAGCAGTGCTTGATAGTGCATGGTGCCTCTCGGCAAAATGCTGACCAGCATGGGCCAAGTGGGGTTTGTTTTGTTGTTCTGCCAAAGAGTCACCAATGTCATACAACTACTAAAAGGTGCTCCTCTGACCTAGGGCGGGGGAACAGACCTCTGTCTCTATGGTTTCATTGCCTGAAACCAACTAAGTAAAAAGTAGATGTTGGAAAGCGTGGAAAATACTTGGGGATTCTCTAACTCAAGATCAGGCAAGGCAGGTGAATTGTACCACTGGCTCAGTGTCAGTTATTTCAGCGGCAAGAGAGATAGACAACCACAGACCCTGCAGCAGCTGGGTTTGTGCAGGTTCAGACCAAGGAGGTCTTAGTACAGGTGAATGCCTTGTGTGGAAAGGGTCAGATGAACACTTTTTGGAGGCCCAGTCCCAGCCAGCTGTGCAAACACAGCCCACTTCTGTGCGCCTGCAAGGAGCCTCAGTTTGCAGGACCATTTCAAAATCACTCTTGTCCTTAAGATAGGTTGCCCTGAGGACAGCAGTTGGGGATACTCCCTAGACCCAAGGTCTCATGATTCTTTTCCACTAATGCTTCCCACTGTGGCTTTTCTCTTGCTGTAGTACTGGATAAATGAATACACCTCCACCCTGGGGATCGGTGTCTTCCACTCTGGCATCGAGATCTACGGCAGAGGTATGAAGTGCTTCCTTTTCACTACCCACAGAGCATGGGGGCAACTGTCCCACACAGCCCCATACAGCAAAGTGCTCCAAACACACAGCCTTTGGCAAGGAATGTTTTGAGCCAGATCGCTTTTCGGAGTCCACTGTGGAGTCCAGCCGGGACCTGTGCAGGTTTGCCATGAGCCATGTAGCCCTTCCTATTTCCAGCACGCAGCTGCGGGCTCTGTGGTGTGTGGCAGGAGGGCAGACAGGAGGGACCGAGCAGTGCTGGAAAACAGCTCTTCAGTGAAGAAGAGGGAGAGAGAATGGGAGAAATGGAGAAGACAGAGGACAAGTGGATCAGTGGTTGTCTTAAGACCTGCATATGTGTGTTTGCACTGATTCTGGATGAATTAATTTTGCAGTAATTATTTATGGGCTCTAGATTTCCAGGTCTTCAAAGCTGTTCTTTTGAAACAGCAGAGTTACAAGAGGAAAGAACACATCTAATAAGACTTTTGAAATGGTCTACATTGGGCTGAAGCTGATTAAAGCATCTACTGCCACAGGCTGAGCCAAGGGATCTGGGGAAACAGCTGCAGAGTGGTGAAGAGCAGAGCAGCATCACAGACCTCCTGCCTCCTCCTTCAGCATTACATGGGGGTGACTCTGGCTGCTCTCAGGGCATTGGTAGGCAGTGCCCCTGGAGTGCTGTGTTCCATTCCAAGCACAGAAGCTCTAACAGGCCTTGCGAGATGGCTCCTGTGACACAGAGGGACCTCCTGGCTTGGCCTGCATGCAGAGGCAGCAGAGTGCAATCACCTTGGTGTCCTGCCAAGAATCCCCACTTGCTGCCTGCAATCAGCCTGTCATTTTGTCCCTGCTGCTAGGAAAGACTTCTCTCACCTCCGTACCACCACTGACAGTGTCTCACAGAGAGACTAAGAGGGAGGCCCCTGGGTGGGCACAGAGAGAGTTTTCCTGGCACTGTGGCAAATGAGTGATCTTAGCATGGAGGGAGGCTGCAAAGCCTCCTTGAGCCGGTAGTAACCAGACAGAGGGAACGTCCTTCAGAGGGAAAGGGATTTTGGCAACAGCCCAGCCCCTGGTGCTGATGCTGAGCCATGCAGACAGCTGCCATAGAGTTTTCCTGACACTGGGTTCATTTAATTACTCACAGTCTGTTTCCTTCCTTGCCAGAGTTTGCCTATGGAGGGCATCCCTACCCCTTCAGTGGGATTTTCGAGATCACACCTGGCAGTGCGGTAGAGCTTGGCGAGACCTTTAAATTCAAGTAAGGGCCCTTTGCTACCTCCTCCCCTCTGCCCTGGCAGCCATCAGCATGGTCGATGTGGAGCAGGGAAGCTCTGTCCTCTCGGTCTCCCCTTCCTTTTCCTCATGAACACCCTTCCTGCATCCTCTATGTGATCCTGCTTCCAGAGCAGCCCTGCAGGTGGATGGAAGAGCCTTAACACCAAAGCAGCAGCAGTGCTGAAGTGTGCTCCTCAAGGTTTAAAAGCCTACTTACAAATCAGTGCAGTTCTTTTTCCCCATTTCCTTTGTTTGCTGTGCTCCCAGTTTCACCTGTTAGCAAGAATGGGAGTAATTGTGTGTTGCACAGGGGAAAAAACAAAGCCTTTGCCTTTTCATGAGTGTCAGCGATTTGTAGGTGCTGTGCAGAGTACCAGAAGTCATCTCCTGCACTTATTCCTGCTTTGTCACAAGGGACAAACAAGCTGCTAGAGGAGGCTGAGGGGTGCTGCATTAATGTGTTGTTCAATGTCTGCAGACTGTGGGGCTGTTGGCAGGTGGGGCTTGGCATTTCCAGACTCCTGGTTGAAGCTGAGGGTCATTGGAGACTCATACCAAGCACAGATGAGTGAATACTGGGAGAAGCCAATAGGTTTCTGCATAGTGTTCTGTCTGCTCCTTCTTGGCCTACCTCATGGAAACTCTCTTCAGTCATGGATCATAGAATGGTTTGGGTTGGAAGTGACTTCCAGAGGTCTGCCCAGGGGGATTGTGGAGTCTCTCTCTCTGGAGATATTCAAGAACCATCTGGATGTGTTCCTGTGTGATCTGCTCTGGGTGATGCTGCTCTGGCAGGGGCTGGACCAGATGAGCTTTGGAGGTCCCTTCCAGCCTCTGACATTCTGTGGTGCTAAGATTCTAGTCCAACCCCTCTGCAGCCAGCAGAGGCATCCTCAATTAGATTGGGTTACCCAGAGCCCTGTTGAACCTCACCTTGAATATCTCTAGGGATGGGGCCTCAACCACCCCCCCAGGCAACCTGTTCCAGTGTTCCACTACCCTCATGGAAAAAGCATCTCCTCTGTCTTACTGGGAATTTATGCTGTGGGATGATAGGCAGAGTGGGAGCAGAGCTGAGCCTGTCCTAGCAGAGAGCAGGAAGCTCTCGAGGCTGTGTCTCATCCCCTGCTTTGTGGGTACCGTGGGGATTAGCTGGGCTGTTTTGGTAGTGAGGATCTCCAACAGCCCCAGATATGCATGTCCATGCCTTAAGCCTCTCCTCCTTGTCAATGCCCGACGATGCCACTCTCTTCACTGTCTCTTTCCATGCCTTCTGTTGTGTGTTTTGTTTCTCACCAGAGAGTCCATTGCCTTGGGCACCACAGACTTCACAGAGGAGGACGTGGATAAGATTATGGAAGAGCTGGGCAAGGAGTACAAGGGGAATGCATACCACCTGATGCACAAGAACTGCAATCACTTCTCTGCTGCTCTGGCTGAGGTGAGCACAGCTGTTTGTTAAATTATTGCTAACTAAAAATTAATAAAATAGCCTCTTCAGATCTGTAGTAGTGCTCACAAAAAGAGACTTGGGGTCGGCACTGCCTGCCCCGCCAGAGCCCATAGCTGCATCTCCTGTCTCTGCCCTGCTCAGTTTGGGAAGCTCTTAGCTGTTAGAAGGGATGGAGTCAGGAGGTAGAGATGAAGCACATTTATCACATCTGGTCTGAACTATTTGGAGAATGAGGAGTGTCTGCATTTTTGGTTCTCTGAGTAGGTCCTGCTCCAGAATGGGAAGGGCAGCCCTGGGCTAGCATGCAGACAAGCATCACTTTGATAGCAAACACAAACAGCCCTCTGTGATAAGCAAAGGAGTAAAAGTGACTTACCAGTGCTCTGCAAACAAAACTTTGCAGTGTTCAGCAAGTGAATTTCTTATTCAATATATGTCACCTGAAACCCATTCAAAAGAAGCATTGATTTTCTCACAGACGTTTTGGTGCTGATTCATTTTCATGTCCACACAAACACTGTGAACTATATCAGAGCTGTTATTTCTCTTGAGAACTGAAGCACAAATTTATCCCAACTACCTTCAGGATATTGGATTTTTTTTTTAATTCCTGAAGATCTGATTATTCTGGTGGGGAAATGCTTTCCTCCTCACCCCCTAGATGATGTTTAGAGTGTGTTTCATTAATGGTGTGAGTGCCCAGCACTTGTGTAAATCTGAATTCAGGGCCAGGCAACAGATGAGAAGCACACGAAATGGAAGTGAGCTTCCATGGAACCTGTTTCTGTGCTTTCCATAGGTGCTTTGGCAAACACAAGGAGAGAACAGCATTCCTTACAAGAGAGTTCAACTGCTCTAGCACTGAAACTTTCATTTCTCCTCTGAGGTCCCCATCCTCATTCATCCACATCTCTCATCTTTCTTTCTGAGGTCCCCATCCTCCTTCATCCACTTCTCTCATCTTCCTTTACTCTATGGGGCAAGAGGCCTCTGCCAGTAACCTCTCTACTCACAAGTGTGGTTCATCCCCAGACAGGCCCAGTCAGGGATTCAGAGTGAGATGAGAGTCTGTAAAACAAACCCCAAACCTCTGTATTGTTGTCTGTGAAAATCCCTGGTGGATTAGAGATGCAGCAGTTCATTTGCAAGGGACCTCCTTAGGCTCTTGGCAAAAGCACTTCTCCACTGGTTTCATCCCTCCTAATTACAGAAAGACAAAATGGCTGAGTCCCTTCTGTAAATGTTAGCAAATAAAAATAGGAAGAAATTGTATTAGTGCAGAAAGTGAAGTTTCAACCTGCAGTGAGCAAATCAGTGCCAGCCACATTACTGTTCTGGAGTCAAACAATCAAATTCATACAACAGGAAATGGGAACTTGAACAGTTCTGAAGGGAATCCAGGAGAAAGCTGTGTGGTTGTTACCAAAAAGTCAACCCCCCTCTCTTTATCTGCAGCACTGAAATAAGGTCATTGCTTATGATGTGTTTTGATATGTAAAATGTCTCTCTGGGGTCCAAGCCCTAAGCACAAAGCCACGGTCCCTTGGTCCTGCTGCTGCACATCACGAACCCCTCACTGCCCCCTCCTCACCCAGCCCTTCACACACAAGTGAGAAATATTGATTAAAAACAACAAGGCTGCTTTAAAATTGTCTTTTCAATATGCCTTCAGTGAGCATCTTCACAGGAGTGGAACTCAGAGTTAAGTTTTCCTGCAGGAGCTCTCCTGATGGACTCTGTGTGCTCATTTGCTGCCCTATAACCTGTCCAGATAATAAACCAAAAGCTTCAATGGTCTGTTCTGACATTTCCCCTCCCAGGAGCAGAATTTGTTCAGGAGCTCTGTCAGTTTTAAGAAGCCCTCTGCAGGCAAGCAAGATTTTTTGTTGTCGTTGTTGTTGCTCTTGCTCTCCATATAAGCCTGTGTTTATTGCCCTGCTCTAAAGCATTGAGATTGCACAGGCAGAGCAGGACCTGGACCACTTTGGGTTCAGGAAGAGAAGACCATGGATGGGCTAAGGCTGAGGGTTAGGTGATAGCTTGGACTCAATGATCCTAGAGGTCTTTTCCAACCTGGTTAATTCTGTGATTCTCTAACATCAAGATAGAGAAAATGGGAGCTGAAATTCTTAAAGAAACAGCTGATGTTAAGACACTAAGCAAAAGTCCTGGCCCCTCAGAGTGCCTCAGTTAGCAGCATGAGAAATTCAAGTGGCTGTCTCATGGCAGATGTCTCCATCCTTTCTGGTAATCACAGTAATTTGGTGATCTCTGCATCTGGAGCTGGGTGAGGAGCAGCACAGCTCATCTGGGGATACTTCTAGAGGAAGGACTGCTTGACATGGTAGGAAAAAGTTCTTCAGCATGAGGGTGGTGAGAAACCTGGCAGGGGTTGCCCAGGGAGGTGGTGGAAGCCTCATCCCTGGAGGTGTTTAAGGCCAGGCTGGATGAGGCTGTGGCCAGCCTGATCTAGTGTGAGGTGTCCCTGGGCATGGCAGGGGGGTTGGAACTGGCTGATGCTTGTGGTTCCTTCCAACTCTGACTGATTCTATTATTCTACTCTATGTCCAGACCTATGTTCATTACTCTGCTTACAGGCAGGTAAGCTTTACTTAACCACTGGGCACAGCTTTGACCTGCTGTCCAACTCTGGAGAAACTCATTTTGCAGTGTGATTGCAGCATAGGTGCATGCTGCTGTGGCCTTGAGCCTGTCCCTGTGATGCAGTGCACCTCTGCTGAGTGCTCTGATCTTGCTGCCCACATTTAGCTGCAAGCTGCAAGAGCCTTTCTTACTCCTGCACCAGCTCTGGATTTCCCTCACTCTCTGCTGCAGACTGCTGAGCATATTCATACTTGCTCAGGACTTAGATCTCTCCCCACTTTGCCAGTTCCCTGTGGACTTGCAATGAGCAGCTGCTGGCTCAAAGAGGTCTTTTCCCAAAGCAGAGAAAGCAAGCAGAATGCCCTGGTTTCAGCAGCAGCAGCACTTCAGACTTTGTATTCTTCAAAGCCATTCCATGGCAGACTCCTCAGCAAGTGACACAGGGAAGATGCTGCACGATTGGGAGTTACTTCCTATGGGTTTCCTGAGAAATTCTTCCTCATCAGGGAACTCAGAGCTGTTTAAGAAGTGAAGAACTATGAGAGAGCATAAGTCTCTGCTAGTAAGTGCCACATACCATCTTAATCAGCTTCCAAGGAAGTTCTGATGTAAAGCAGCACAGAATTCCTTAGTGGACAGCCAGGAGAAAAAACCTGGATGTGTTCCCTGGGCGTTTGCTCAGCTTCAAGTTAGGGTCTCTGGTACAAACAGAGACTCTCTCTGTTACCTATATTTGTGTTCTTGTTCTTATCCATCTCAGCAAGCCCATGAGTGCAGCAGACATCACCACTGTTTGCTTTTTACAGCCTAGCATCTACTTTTTTTCATTAAAATACTCCAATTAGCCTCAAACCAGCACAGTACTGCAGGCAGGTAAATGCTGCTGGCCCACAGCAGGGCTTCTGGCAGCCTAAGGATGCTATGCACGTGTGGGGAGTTCAGTTAGAGCCATGGGAGCATCGAGTGAAGTCCTCCTCTTCCATCACCTGTTGTTAATCACTAGGCTGCTAACAATCCCACCTGGATACTTACAGAAATAAGTCAAAGTGGCCATCTGAGGAGTTGCAAAATACTTTTTTTTCCTTATGAGTTGTCCTGAATGATGAAAGAGGCTATTTACACTCTGCCAGATAGGAGAAAAAAAATTAGCTTTGGAACATGACAAAACAAACAAACAAACAAACAACACTTTTAAAACAAAAAGAAAAGTAATTAGTAATTACTAATTAGTAATTAATTTTTTTTCCATTATGTGAACTGTTGGATTTTCTGATTTTTCAGAAGTGAGATAGCAAAAGGACAGGAGTTCCAAACTGCTGTAAAGCAGACACAAAGGGAGAGGAATGTGTCTGTGATTTCAGGAAGAGGCCAATCTTGAAGCAAGCTCTGGGCTCTGAATCCCCCTGGAAGGACCCACAGTTCTGAGGTCTGAGCTGTGCCCTTGCAGTACAGGAGTCACTGGAGTGGCAGGGGGCAAGGAGGGGCCAGGGCAAACATGCAGTTACTCACCTTTTGTCACCAGGACTGTCCCCTTCCCCTCCCTTCTCCTTTCTCTTTCTCTCTGGCTCAGAAACAGTGATCTGCTACAAACACCTCCAGAGTTAATGACAGCAGGGTTTGGGCACATGCCTGAGACATGGTGAGGCACAGTGCAATGTCCTGCACTGATTCCAAAGCTATCACCACTTTCTCTTATTCCCAGAGAATAGATCAGAACCAAACCCTAAAGATAGTGCACATCATTCACCCCAACGTGTGATCATTCCTCAGGGGGCTCCTTAAGGCCCTTTGGATTTGAGGGATAAAAATCTCTCTAGGAAAGCAGATTGGTGTCTCATTATTCAGCCTCCTCTCACACCCACTGATCCTTTCCACCACTTTATTCCTTCAAATATTAACAGTTCTGCTTCCTTATTGCTCAGCATTTCTTCATTCAAAGGACTGGATGCAGGGGACAGCACTCAGAGACACCACCTGGGTGAACAGATAAAACTTGAACTTAGACCTGAACTAGGATTTTTAGAGTAAACCAAGCTGTCCAAAGCAGAGCCTTCTAGAGGTGTCTGGCAGGTTTGATAAACTTTTACTAGGACTTTGTGTGTGTTCAGCCAGACCTAGCCACTGAGACCTGCTCATCATCCAATAACTGAGAGCTTGCTGGGTAGAGAGAAGCTTGCTAGGGTGCAGGAGAACAAATGGGGCTAAAGATTTGTTTGCCTTTTAGCTTGCATTTTAGCAAATGTTCTCCTGCAGATCAGGCAGAAGATACTCTAGAGCAGGGAGTCCCTCAGCCTGACCTGTGGGAACTGTCCTACTTTAATTATTTACACCAACTAAGAATGTATTTCAGCAGGAGAGGAGCAGAATTCAAATGAGGCTGGTTCCTACAGGGCAAGGGGTGTGGACCTCATCACAGCCAAATGCTCATCTCATGCTNGCTGTGCCAGGGGAGGTCTAGGCTGGATGTTAGGAGGAAGTTGTTGGCAGAGAGAGTGATTGGCATTGGAATGGGCTGCCCAGGGAGGTGGTGGAGTGCCCATCCCTGGAGGTGTTGAAGCAAAGCCTGGATGGGGCACTGAGTGCCATGGTCTGGCTGATTGGCTGGGGCTGAGTGCTAGGTTGGGCTTGGTGTGGATTTGACAGTTGCTTAGAAATAGCACCCAACTGTCAGGTCCCATTTGTCCCCCGCCTTTGGCTGCAGCCAGGGATGTCTGAACTGCTGTTTCCACTTGGCTCTGCAGATGCCAGCTGGGGCACCTGCAGGTCTCGCCGAGCTGCCGGAGAAGCTGGCGCTGCGGGCTCGGCTTTCTCGCACACGGAGCCGCTCGGTGGAAGCTGCCAGTACAAGCAGGGGGCTCGGTGGGCTGCCAGCAGCTGTGCCTACTGCCTCGGTCTCTGCCTCTGCGGGCTGAGAACAGGTCACACCTTCAGAGACGTGCCAGCGAGAGCCACACACTGTACACAGGAGGTTTGCAAAGCCTAGGGAAGCCCTGCGTGGGCTGTGGTGTTCCAGGCTTTACTGTCAGTAGTCCAGCCCCTAGTGTACCCTGCAGGGCTTCCTATCCCAAATGCTCTTCTGCCTTAGGTAAGCTGTAACGAGCCTCTGAGCTCATATTTCAGGCTTGTGTCTCACATGAGCGTAGCCTTCCCTTTGAAGTTCCTTCTCCAGGTGGCTGCACACCAAAAGCCTCAGCTGTTGTTCAGTGTCAAACTCAGGCCCCACTAGGGGTATGTGACGTTTCCTGAAGGGATGGTGGCATGACAGAACCAACAATTGCTGATCCAGAACAGGATTTTATTTGTTTATGAACTGACAGGATGGACAAATGACCCATCACAGAGAAGTTTACTCCCTCCAAAACAGAAAACCTCACTTGTTCAGCAATGAAGGGAAGAAACAACCCAAGACCAAACTGCAAAATCCTAAACCCTAAAAACATCTGAAAAAACCCCAGAATTCTGCTGATGGACACAATGGATAGCAGCAGGATGCTGCAAGTTTATCATTCCAGGGTGTGATTTTTCAGCTGAGAATGGCCCTGAGGAGCTGCAGTAGGTAGGTCTTTATGTGGCTGCATACACATTGGACCCACTCCATCTTGCTTGCACTGTTTGGGTTAAACTCAGCTGCTTAATCCCATTGCAGCCAGGTTCAGCTGATGTTTCTCCATTAGCTGAGTACTGCTGGAAGCTCCAGCACATAGGCAAGGAGTGATAGACAGAGGAGCAGGCTGTAGTGCTGGTGGCATTGCCTGCCCTTGCCCTTTTGCTCCTGTGGAGGACTGTGTTTTGCTGTAGAATAGTAAGGAGGCTTCACTGCCAAGAGGCCAGGACCAGCATGACTGAGGAAGGGGAAAGGGCTTTAAGCTTTGACTTTGTCACTATCCTCCAGCTCCCCAGGTGGCCCTTTGCTGATGGGTGGGCTGATGCCCACACATCTCCCTTCTTCTGCTGGCTCTTCCTTGGGTCACTGATTCCTTCTGGCTCTCAGCATTGCTTCCACATTGGGGAGTGCTGTTTCAGGTGCTAGTGAATCTGCGTAGGAAAGACAGGCAATGCTAGAAAAGAGTATTTCCATTTAAGACAGACCTACCTTGTGCTGTTCTGTTGGCTCAGCTAATTTTCTGAAGAGTCCTACCCTAGTTTTGTTTTCCTATTATTACCTGGGGGGAAGTCTCTATTAAGGCCTATGACTGCTTGAGGACTAAACTCAACTGCATGCACACAAGGAGCCTAAACTGAGTCACTTTAAATATGCTGTCAAAGTTCCTATGGAGGAAGAACGAGAAATGCTACAAAATCCAGCAGCATTTGTGCTGCATTATTTGGCTTTGGCTCAGGTTCAGTGTTTAAGTAGAGCATATTAAATACAATTTAAAAACTTCTGCAGTAGCCTTGTGAAAATGGTCAGCTACATCATGTGAGAAAATAATCAAAGGGATCAGCACAGTTTTATGAGTGAGTCTTAAATGCAGGTGGAGAGGTCATCTACTTATAGGCACAGGTAATAACTCCATGGGAACCAGGGATCTGGATGGAGATAAAGAATTGAAAAAAAACCAAATTGCCCCCAGATCTTTTTTTTTAAAAAATACTGTATCTGAGGTTATGTAGAATGTGGCACTGGTAGGAACTGAAACAGAAGTCCTTATGGTCTGTTAGCTAAAGAACAGCCTATGCTTGCAAGTCATTTCAGCAGCTAAATGGCCCTGCTGGCTCTCTGATACCCAGTGGCAATGTCTTTGGTTTCCCACACTGGTTTTTAAATCACACATGTCAAAATAGAGTGGATTCAGAGGTCAAATTAGCAGCCATAGGTTTGCCCTCTTCTCCACGCCACTTTGGAAACTCCATGCTGCTGGAACAAGGTAATTTCCTTCTCCTCGAGGTGACTGCTGGAGCAGGGCTTAACCTGCTCTGCCCAGGCCAAGCTCATGAAGGACCAGCAGGTCATCAGCCATAGCAGCTGTCATGAGGCACAGCTCACCCTCCAACAAGTGCTTCAGTTGTGCTCGCTGGGAACCTCCTGTGACCTCTGAACACTGCATTTCTGTGGCCAGCAATGCAGCCAGCAACAGCCTACATATTTTCCCCAAATTTGTGAGCCACTTTACAAGGAGTGCCATGGGCTTGGTTGAGAAGCACTGGCAGGCCTGTCCCGCTACCCAGGGACTGCTTGGCAGACAGTGCCCAAAGCTGCTGAGGGCCATGAGCTGTTTTCCCCAGTCTCTGCCACGCTGCTGCCAAGGACTGTGGCTGGCAGGGCTCCCGCGCGTCGAGCGGCCGTGTGGGCACTTGTGCTTGTAGCTGCCTCTGACCGTGGAAGATGCTCCCTGCATTTCAGACAGCTCTTCTGAGCTGCAGGTACCTGGCCCTGCCGAGGTGGTGGTGCAGACAGGGATGACACTGCCACCATGCCTGGGTGATGCTAACTGTGCTCCTGCTCTGGCTTGCTCCGCAGATGCTGTGCGGGAAGGAGATCCCACGCTGGGTGAACCGCTTGGCCTACTTCAGCTCCTGCATCCCCTTCCTCCAGAGCTGCCTCCCCAAGGAGTGGCTGACCCCAGCAGCCCTGCAGAGCCACATCAGCCTGGGGCTCCACAAGGAGGAGCAGGGGGACATGACAGACGAGGAGTCCCCCTCCACCTCGGCAACCCCCTCAGCCTCAGGCTCCTCTCGAACCTGTAGACATACGCGGGTCTGAACTGTGCCCAGTGTGCCCTCCGATAACGTGCCCCTCTCTCTTGTACTCTTTCTCACACCCTCTCGTGCACCGTGGTTTCTCTCTTCTTCAACAGTCACCTCAGTGGAGGGAAGAGCCTTTCTGCTAAGGAGGTGAAGCTTTGACCTCTTCCCATGAGCTGCCACTACAGTTGCTTGGCAAAATGACTACGGATCCAACAGTGAACTGAGGAGCGTGGCAGCTAAGCTGGATTCTCCTCCTGGGGTGCCCATGCTCCTGGAACCACAGGGAGCTGCTAGCTCTCCCAGGCATGAGAGCATGTGTTTGGGCAGGGGGTAACACACTGTGATGTTCCTTCTCTGGAACTGTTTTAGCTTTTTATCTAGTCCCCTCCCCTGCGAGCCCAGCAGCCTCCCCTCTGTGTGGCTGGGTTTGCCATGCCCCTCTGACAAATCTCCTGCCCACACCTAGTGCAGGAAGCAGAGCCAGAGCTCAGCCTTCCCATCCCTTAGACCAGCAAAAGCCCTACCCCTTTTGTAACGACCAGGTTTCTAACTCACGGGAAGGACAAACGAAAGGTGCTGCTGTTCCACAACCACACTCTTCAGGAGCCACATTTAAGAGCCAGAATGATCACCCTGCTCTTGAAAATAATAACAAAGAACATAGAACATGAATGTCTTACTGTGGCTTTTCTTTGGGGTCGAAGAGAGGATGGGGGTAGTGCTTAGAGACAGCTAAGTAGATGCAGAGATGACCATTGGTCATATTGGTGCTTTTTTGATTTTGTGTTGTGGTTGGGTTTGGTTGTTGTTGTTTTGGGGTTTCCCCCCCAGATTCTCTGAGGAATATCTCTCCTACCTAAAATTTGCTGTCTGTCTTTGGGGGAAGGGCCTTCCTGAGCAGAAGGAGAAGAGAAGCTACTGGGAAGTTCAGTACTGCATTCAGCTTTTCCTCCTGTACTCAGAGGCTTAAATGTGACTCTAGATCCATCCTTCCCTAGCCTGTTTAAAAAATAAGTGGTGAATCCAAAGGATGTCAATGTGTTTCCTTCTCCAACCTTTGTGGAGGTGGAGGGGTGCACATCTGGAAATCATGGATGACCCTTCCAAGGCATGGGCCACTGTAATGCTTTCTGTTGTGTGCACTACTTCAGTGGCATGACAAATGGGCGTAGTTGGCTCACTGGCTTCTCCAGGCTGCCTCTTGGCAAGAATCTGGTCCTTGGGTGTATTTATACTCATTTAACAGCTGATGAGAAAGCATTAGGAGGAGGAAAGGACAAGTACACCAACTCTTTCAATTACCTCACTAGGACTTTCAGTCAGAAGATGTAGGAGAGAATTACAGGGGAAATCTAGCCTCCTCCCCCCCCTCCCTTGCAACTCCCTTTGGCTACAGAAAGGAGGATGAAAAAGTAGCAGGCACGATGCTGAGACAGGGCTGCCATTTCAGAAATGCTGTTCTCAACAGCTACTACCAAGTCAGGACTTCCACTCTCCGACCAGAAAGAACCACAAGCCCTGAAGAAGGGTGGCTGTTCCCTTCCCTTGGTTTCAATAGCATGCTAGGTCCAACCAGCTCAGGTATACAGAAGTGTGCTTTCAGGGCCGAAGGCCTTGGCTATGATGTACACCATGTCTGCACAGACACTGCTTAATGGTTTGTTCCATGTGCATGCTCTTAGTGAAGCTAAGCAGGAGGCTTTGGAGAGACCAATTGAATGGAAACACATCTCATAGGATGGCCTCACACTGATGCCTCCGTAAGGGATGCATGTCTGGGAAGCCTTCTCAACATGCCTCTCACTTTCATCCTCCAAGCAAACTGCTGCAGATTCTGTACTGAAGTCATGTTCCTTATTAACCTTGGCTGCTCACAGCCAATACTCCATTGTGAACAATTCTGCAGCTCCTGGTATCCAGTCCAGCACCAGTCTTGATTGCTCTGGCTTGTCCAGGGATGTTTAATAAGAACTTCACCCTGTTCTCCTTCCAGCTGCCCAGAAGCCATGTCACACCATGTTCTTTGCACTCCCTAGTCCCCTGCAGCCACGGTGGCTGCAGCCTAAACCAGCAGCGCTAGCTTCATTTGTCTGAAGTTCCCAGGTGCCTGCCAACAGCCAGCAGCACATCATGTGCAGTGAATTTTAGAATCTCTTTTCAGGTCCTCCTCTGGAGGGAAGTGAGGTGAGGCTTTCCTAGAGCTTTTGCCTAGGCCAGGGAAACTGCAGCCAGCAGCCCCTGGTTCCTGTCGTGGCAGCAGCCAGTGAGCCAGCATCCTCCTGTCTCTGTCTGCAGCTGGGCTCCAGCCAGAGCACCGTGTGTATGCCTGGCAGACAACCAGCCCCAGGGCAAGGCTTCACACCAGAACCCTCCCATGCTACTTCATGAAAAGGTTGTTAACTGGCTGGAAGGCAACCTGGCCAAGAGAGCTACATCCAGCCTCCCGGGGGACATGGATGTGTGCTTGAAGTAGTGGGAACAACACTGAAGGTGAGCTGTCAATGTCACACCCNAAACCCAGAATATATTCCAGCCTTCCAAAGTGTTTCTCTCCAGCCCTCTCTGTTCGAGGTGCCCAACCAAGGACCACGAGAACAAAGAGACACTGTGGAAATGAGATATGTATTGGTGATAGCTTTACCTCTGTCACGCAACAGTGTTTTAGGGTATTAAACATGAGGACGTTTTAAAAGTCTAATTTACCATTCCTCTCTGGCACGGTGTGTTTGTTTTGCAAACCTTCCTTACCCTTCTCATCATTAGAAATTTTCTGCTACGACATATAATAATATAACACCTGTGGTTAGCTACCCAGGCATGTTCTCTTGTTGGCTTACAGCATAACACCACAGCAACGTTCCAGACCCCAGCAGGTGTCAGCAGCCTGTGAATCGCAGCAGGAGTACCTCACGGCACTGCCACAAGCTCCTGACCCGTCTGACTTCAGGATTTTGGTGCCTTTTTCAGACGCTGGGGTGAGAGAGCACCGACCCTGCCTGTGGGCACCAGCAACTGCGGGTTCTGCCTCCAGCAAACAGACAGGTGGGGCACTGAGGCTGAAGGTGAGGGCAGCCTAGTGCTGGAGTATTGCAGTCAGAGTACAAACTGCTCCTAGGGAGAGCTGGGGTGAGAGGAAAGAGCTAAGTACCAGCCTCTGGGCTCAGCAGCCCGGCATCTGTAACAGCAACTCTCTTAACCTCAGGACATTATTACAGATTTTTTTTTCTTTTTGGTCAGTTGTCTGTGATCTGAGGACTGTATGTTACTAAGCGTCAAAAGGCACACTTATCCTTTCAGAGTTGGGCTGTCCAGAGCTCCATCCCCTCTGACCTTGAGTGACTGCAGCCACAGGACCTTTACCGCCTCTCTGGGTGTGATAAATGAGACTTGCGAACTCTATGTAAGTTGCACAGAAACTCGGTTTATTAATGTTTAAGTGAATCCAAGCAAGCGAACGGCGCTGGGTGCACAGGAGAGTCTCCGCCCACCGCTGCGGTTCTTCCCTCGGGTCCCATTCCCTCTGGCAGGATGGGCGTGGGCTTCTATGCGCATGTCCTCTAGTGCCGTTGGGGTCTTCTCTGTCTTCACCTGGTGGTCGTTGTGATGAAGTTCGTAGTGTTCCTCAGCTCGCCCCTCGATCCCCCGGACTTCGCTCAGGTGCGCTGATGTTTTAACACTGTTGCAGTGAGCAGCGAACTGGTTCTAGCCAGTATGAAAGGTCCATTTCACAGTGCACCACTGCCTTGCAGAAACTCTTGTTTATGCACTCCCTTGAGGTCATACAAGGCATGCGAAAGAACAGACACATCTCAGCCCTTGGTCCGGAGATTGTTCCACGCTGACACGAATCAGATGTACACATTTCACACTGGGCAACCTGCTCCAGGGTTTCACCGCCCGTACTGTAAACCATTGCCGCCTGATACCTAGCCAAAATCTCCACTCTTTTAAGGGTTTAACCCCTTAACTCCTGTCTGGTTGCAACAGGCTCTGAGAAAAGGACTGTCCCCGTCCTTCCTGTAGGCCCCCTTAAGTGCTGCAGTAAAGTCTGCCAGCAGCCTTCCCCTCTGCGGGCGGCACAGCCCCACACTCGGCCCCACAGCAGAGATGCTCCGTTCCGCTCCATGCAGCTCCCCCGGACGCCGAGCTCAGCCGGCCCCGTGCCCAGCTGGATGCCAGAGGCCGCAGGGCGCAGGCAGCGTGCGGAACGCAGCGCTCGCAGCGCGTTGCAGCGCCGGAGGGGCCGATGCGGAGCGCGGACCTGGCCCCGCCGGAAGTGGCGCGGCCGGGCCGGAGATGGGAGAGCGCCCCCGGGGCCAATGGCAGGGCGGGGCATGGAGCGGCTGCGGAAGCTGTGGAGGGGCCGCACGATGACTTTCGGCGTCCCCCTGTTGGTGAGCACCGCGGGGAGGGGCACTGGCACCGGGAGGGAGGCGCGGCCTGGGGGCGGGTCGGTGCAACGCCAGCCCCGGGCCCGGCGGCACCCCGGAGGGGCGTGCGCAGGCAGTGCTCCGGGCTCGTTGCTGCCCTATGGTCCGAGGGTCCGGAGCCTCGAGGGCTCGGTCTGCGGGGCCTTGCTGTCGTGTGCTGCAGGACGGGGAGCAGCAAGGGGCACACCGTGGGGAAGTAGTCTAGGGGAGCACGGCGGTGGGATTGTAGTAACAGCACGGGAAGGTTTGAACTGTCAGAGGGGAGATTGAAACTGGGTGTTAGGGAGAAGCTCTTTGCAGTGAGGGTGGTGAGACACTGGCACAGGTTGCCCAGGGAGGTGTTCAGGACCAGGTTGAATCCTTGGGCAACCTGTTCCAGTGGGAGGTATCCCTGCCTATGGCACAGGGGGCTTGGAACTGGCTGAGCTTGGAGGTCCCTTCCAACCTAAACCATTCTGTGGTTGTATGATTTGTGCGAGGACTGTGCTCGCTGGAGGACGGTGCTGATGTCTCCCACGGTTTTTGGGGCTTGCAGGGTGCAGGTGTGAGCCCGGGGAGAAGGTGAAGGGAGGGCATGCGCCATGTGCTTGGCTCTGCTAGCAGTGCAGTGCTGGCATGTGGTGGTCAGGGAAAGGTTTGGAGAGCATAGTGGTATAGGTGTTTCTCACAACAAGGTGAGGAGAAGGCAGCTTGGTGTGTTTGTTTTTAAACACTACTTAAGTGCTTGTCCAACTTCTTTTAGCTTTTCATGGAATTTTAAACCACAGCGGATGCCTTGGTCTGATNTAGATGGGGTCTGACCAGAGCAGATAATCTAAACAGATGGAAAGAATGTGAGTTAAATGGATTGATAGGTTGATAGTTATTGTGCTCAAAGTGACAGCTGAGGCATAACTATGAAGAACAGCAGAGATTAGAAAATATCAATAAAACCAAAGGAACAAAAAAAAGCTTGTGCGGCAGACAGTGTAGTGGATTGCATTTGCCTATCCTAACTACCTGTGCACATTAGAGGAAAAATGAAACAACTCAAATGCATTTATGTGTAAAAATGCAGGAAGGAAGAGCATGTCAGCAGCCAGCACAATGTGGGGTTAGTTTGTGCAGTTCCTGCTTCATTTTCCATGCATACAGTCCATTTAGAAAATGTCAGAACGTTTCTTGGTGGATAAAGAGTAGGACAAAGGATAAGTACAACATTTTTATATTAGCACTAGAGATGTGGGTGTCAGCCTCCTCGTGCCTCCAGCAGCATGTGTCAGGAAGCAGTGGTCTGAAGATGGAGAATGATGCTTGTTAGAGTTAGAAAAGTTTAAGGCCATTCATTTTAAAACGACACTGCAGAGGTTCCAAAGTAAGGACTTGAACTGGAAATACCCTTGCAGTTGGATACACTGAAGTGACATTTGTAAGGAATGCAAACAGTGTTTAAAAAGCCCTAAAGAAACCAACAAACTAGTGTGGTTGTACCAGAGCTGTGGAAATCATTTGCATCAACTACTCCGCTCCCAGGTATTGCAGACTGCCTCTTGATGTAGCACCTGGCACAAAGTGGTGAGGCATAGCATTAGAGCTGGTTAGACACCCTGCTGCCTGCGTGTATCTGAAAGGCCATCCATAACTTCGCTGCTTTCATGCCTGAACCAAATTTATTTTGCTTTCTGATTTTTCCTGCCAGTTTATTTTGCTGACATTGTTCCGTAGTTCAGCACTACTGTATTAGGTGTTTAAGGTTGGATATAGTTTTAGATCACAGTCATATTGTTATTTGAGGTTTGCAGTTTCTCTTTAAGACAGTGGAACCCAGGCAGGTTAGTACTCTTCAGCTCAATTTTAACCCTGTGAAAGCTTTGGGGAAAATGTTACATGGTTAAATTACAGACGCTTAAAAGTGATAACCTGCTGGAGAAGAAAAAGCCTCCCTAGCTTTTCAGCAGTAAGTGTATCAGATTTCATATTTGATGGCTTCACTGGCATAGCAGGTGAGGAGATGCAGCTGATACACAAGAGCTTGACTTTGATTAAATTTTCTGTGTGACCTTCTGTGTGAGAGTTGTGGATTACAGAAGCATGGCAAAGATGTGCTTGTCTTTGGTTGTTCTTGGAGGATTGACAAAACATTAGAAAATGTAGTTAGATGCCTTTTGGATTGGAAGGTATCTTAGATGGGCTGGGCCTTGAAGGAGTAGTGTGGGCTGTAATATTTGAAAAGCCAGAAAAGTCATTATAGGATACAGAAACTTGTCAAAAGTAAAGCATAGAACAGGGAGGGCTCTTCCAGTCTGCTCAAAGTCCTCAGCTGGACTTTAGTTTTCTGCCTTTGTGGTGGCACTGCAGAAATGGTGAAGACAATCTCTGAAGTCTAAAGAAGAGTGACATTAAAATTGGAGCAGACATTCTGCCACCAAAGAGTGCTTGAAGGAATCGGCTAAGATGACTTTACAGAAGTTTGAGAAGTGCTATGCATCATTACTTGGTTTTCATCATACATCGAGTGGCAGTTGCTTTTCATGGCTTGGGGAAAAAGGTGCCACAATAAATGCACTTTAGATCAGGTGTGAGGAAAATGCCATTCTCTGCTGGGACAGGGCAGTTGTAACACACTGTAGGGTTTTTGAGAGGAGGTTAAACAACTGTCTGACAGCTGTGCCTTAGATTTTCTCAATTCTGCTTCAGTGCTGGAGGTAAAGACTTCAGCTTCCCAGGGCAAGGCAGACCCGTGGTTGTTCTTTTGGCCCTCCTAGTGATTTTGCATGATTTGCCATAGGTCACAGCTGAAATTTTTGAGACTGGTTTCTTTGTACTGCCTAATTTCATTCCGTCTCTGTTACTGCAGAGCTCTTTCTGCCAGAGACAGTTTTATATAGAGCAATTCTCTATTGTATTTCTTTCCAGGGTTTCATGTCTCCCTGCCTTAAAATTCTGCTGCCCAGTGAATATTTCAGAATGTTTCTGTGTTGCTGGCCAAAGGCTTCCCAAGGAGTAAGAAAATGGAGAATTGATGCAGTGCTTGTCAGTTCCCCAGTTGTCCGTTGGACGCTGAAAGCATCTCTGAAACTGAATTGTGCCTAAAGATCAGGTACAGCAAAGAAAAGGACAGGGAGTCTGCACCCAGAATCAGAAGGAGCAGCCTTTGTAACCCTTTATGCTCTGCTGGAGCTGTTGATAATACAAACAGAAATGTTTCTGTTAGTCTTACATCCCATACATCATTTTTTCACTGGTCAGGTGTTGGACTTTAGCCTTCACTACTACTGGACTTCCATCAGGGTCATATTTGCTTTTTGTATTAAAAAACAAATCCCATGGCTCCCTCCTTACACTGCATGTATGAATGAAAAACCTCTCTGCCCCTTTTTGCAAAGGCTCCAAGAGTAAAGAGGTCATGATTCAGAGAGAGAGAGAGGAGTGACTCATTATACATATGCACATGGAAATCTCTATGTTACAAATATTTCTCACTCTTTAGAGTAAATTATATTGAATCTTTGTTCTTTTGGGCTCAGGGCTGTTAGATTTCAGTGAGTTTTCTTGGTTGATCTCTAAACCTCAAGCTGCTGACAGCTTTCAGAGTAAACTGCAAATCACAGTTTTCAGTCATGCATTCTCAGAAGATAAGGAGTGTTTCCTTGTGAGCACAGGCAAGGCTGTAGGGGATGGGAATTAAACCTGCAGGAGAGCCTGCAGGTTGAGAATGTTGCCTTTAACTCTGTGAACTTCAGATGCAGTATCTCTGTGTGGCATAAAACAGTAAGCGTGCAGGAAAGAGTGATGTAACCTGCTGTGGAATATTTTAACAGCTTGAGTGCTACAGGGTGAGTAGTCTTAAAGCTTTGGTGAAGATGGTAACATCTGTGTAGGTGTTGGGATGAACTCCAGTGACCTAATAGATGTGTCTGTAAAAGTCACAGTTATGATGAGGGCCTGTGCCCCTCTGTGCTAACTTAAACAGCTTTGTCAGCTATATTGACATCTCTATTTTCTATCAAGGTCATGGGAGCCTTTTCCTTACCACATGAAGCTGAACTTGCATGTCTTCTGGATACTTGGTTCTGTTAGAGAAGACAAGCTTCAGTCACTACTGCTCTATATTCCTCAACTCTCTCTGGCCAAAAGAAATGTGTCTGTCAATGCCCTGTAGCTGCTGTGATGCTTCTGTAAGGTTTTGAGAGAGCAAAGCCCTGTAGGATTACAGCTAGTGGATCCATTGTGCTAACTTTCTTAGGAGACACTGAACATGTAAGGTAGCTTCTCTAGTGCTGGAACTAATTTTTTTAGCCAAAAGTGCAAATGGTGATTCTTAGGTCACTGAGGGAATGTGTTAGGATTTCAGAATTGCCAAGCAGTAACAGTTTTTGTGTCTTCCCACCACTTCTCCAAACTTGCCTTTGTGGTTCTGTCTCTGATGCTAAGCAAAGATCTTTCACACTCTCTTAGTTGCAAGGTGAATGTATAGCTGTAGCTCCAGTTCTGCTGTCAACATGTTACAGCGAGAAATCAAATTCTGAGGGCCTGGACTGGTGTCTTGGCAGGCACAAAATAGTCTGTGGCTCCTGATGGGGTTTTTTTATTGCACACCTGAAATAAGTATATTGCTTTATAGCTGTAGTGTTGCAAACTTCAAACTTGCAGTACGTTGCAAAATTCTCCATATCTACAGAAGTAGGTTTTGACACACTTTCATTTTTCTGTTCTTTTTCCCCTCTCCTTTTAAAAGTACCCTGCTTCTCTTTCTGCATCTTGTTTGTGTTGCTGTGCCAAAAGAGAAGAGTGAGAGATTTTTCTGTGAATAAATGTGTTTCTAAAATCTGTGTCCATCTGTGTGTGTGCACACAGACTGTACCACAATGCCATCTACTTTGCTGCCTTGAGAAGTACACTGCCACTTGGAGAAACACTTGGTCTAAGGGTGCCAGGAATGTGCATCTCGCACAGGATGAGAGAAGAGATCAGATTAGTGAGAGAGAGTCCCTGACAATGAGGTCAGTGCTTCCAGGCACTGTTAGAGAAGGTCACTGGCATCTCAAGCCCTTGTTAATGAACCCAGTTGTCTCTCAACCTTTCTGATAAACCAACCAAATAAAGCAAAGCACACATCCCCCACTCTGCCCTTTCCCAGATGTCAGGATGTGAAATTCTTTTTCTAGGCATTAGTTTCATTCAGTGGTGCAGTCAGGGTCATCTGAAAGCCACGATGGTGCTCAGAAATCTTTTGCAGATATTGTGAAATGTTAATTCATTGTGATGTGAGTCACTGAAAGTTCTACAGGACTAATGGATTGGAAAACTCTGTTCTTAGCATTTAAATGACTAAATTTCTGAGTATCTCTGTAAATACAACATTCCTAAGTAATTTCATTAAAAACTACTGAGTTCTGAGTCCTGGGGTGTGCTGGATGCAAGGCACAGTTTTCCCCATGGGTTCTGGAAGATCTACCCATAAAAGATGATACAAACACTGAGAAGCATGGAAAATTCTTCTCAGGGGTAATCACATTTCTGAGATCTGTGGCTGCCATCAGTGCCTGTGTGTAGCAACTGTTATTACATTATCTTCTGATACTGTTTGGAAAAGGATTACTACAATCAGCATTTTCCACTCTTAGATACTTCACTGTTATTGTTAACATCATTCACATTATCACCTTGATCAAACCATAAGATCGATCTGCAGGACTTTTATTAGTGGCTATTACTTCATGTAACTTTACAATAAAGTGTGATGTTTGCATAGCAGTGGATCGAAATGTTAATTTCTATTCATCTCTCAAAAGCACATTAACATTTACCCACAGGAAGATAATTCTGACTTGTAACATTTGCAGATAAATTGTGATTGCCTGTGAAAGTCACAAGTGTTACATTTGTAGCCTGGAAAGGCAATAAATACAAAACTCTTCTTGAAATTTTAAACTGGTTACTCCTAATCGTTGAGTCACAGAGTGACTTTTATGCTTCAGTGGCTTGTATTATAAATACTGGATCTCTAAGCTTATGAGGAGATACCTCACTGACTTTTGCTGTGCTGCAGCTTTGCATCTCCTGTTTGGTTTTGAATCCACAGTGGGGTGTGGAGCTGTTCCAGGCAAAACCCCTGGCACTTTGGTTTTGCTGGAGTGGAAGCCAGTGTGTTCAAGCTGAAAGGGTTGCTGTGGACTCCAGTTTGTGCAGCCTGAATTAGCTGACTTCCATCAGGCCTTAACATGCCTCAGCTCATCTTTTGAATCAATGCCTTAAACTTCTGTTTTCATTCTTAATCTTTGGGTGCTTTTTCCCGGGCAAATATTACACACTCTCCAGTAGTCCATGTTTCTGCCACGTTTCACTTTAAAGCATAAAGAATGTGTTTGCCTTGTTGAGTGCTGGTAAAATGGCTGATTTGGCACTCAGTGGAACTGAGGTTCTATGTTGAGACTCAGAAAACAAACCTAAGTACAGACTTTTATCCTTCCTCTTTGCGCGTTTAGTCCTGCTCCAAGTCTGCATCTTCTTCAAGGGATGGTGAGGGTGCAAGATTGGTGTTTACTCTATAGTGCACTTAATCTGCTTCCTCTGTCCTGTGTTGTAAGTAGGGAAGTATTACCTGAGTAGGAGTGTTTTCTTTTTGTGTTCTTTACTGCTGGTTTATTGCTGTTTTGAGCTGGGCCTAACACATCAGAAGAACACCAGCTTGGCATGATACATAAACATCTCTCATTGTAGTGTACCTTGGCTAGATTTGAACAATAGTTTTAATAAGGAATCAAAGTGTTGGCTTTTAGAAGCTCATGGAGAAAGAGAAGGTAGTGCTCAGAAAGTACAGCCTCATCACCAGGACACACTTGGGTTTCAAACAGCTGCAGCTGCAGAATGCAATTCCCTTGCCACCTGAGCAGCCCAAGCAAGGTGTGTGATGCCAAAGGACAGCACCCTGTCTGGAAATGCCCTTTTGTGCAAACTCTCATGCTGAGGAACTTAGGAGCTTCTGTCTCTTCTGCATTGTTCTTAGATTGGCTTCCATTAAACACGTTTCTTGTGCTTTCCAACCTGTTGTGGAATGGACATTTAATAAACAGTGGCATAGAATAGTAGCACAGAAAGGATGTGGACAGGTTTTGTGTCGTTTTAGTTTGGTCTGTAGCCATTCATATTTGCAGTCTTCAGAGCTGCTGCTTTGAACACTATATGGGACCAATTAACCCCAGTACCTTGGGTCAAGTGTAATTCTCCCTGGAGAGTTTGGCATGCTGTGAAAACTGTACTCCTCTGCTTTATCAGGCAGCTACAACCAGCTGCAGTTTGTACCAGCTGCTGTGCCAGGTTGCCAGCGTGGCAGCCATGCAGTCCTCTCCTGGCATATTTAATCCATTTTGAATGCAGTGCAGGTCAGGCTTTCTCCAGTTTGTGAGTTCTGGTGCATGTATTAGGTCAGTGCAGTCTGCTGTGCTTTGGAACAAAATGACTGCTAAGGGATGGGGAGGTTTAGCTTTTGGCTTCCCCGAGGAAGGCCTCCAATCTGAACTAAAAATGGTTTTCATTTGTTGTAGAGAAGAACAAAAGTTAGACTCTCCTCTGTGCCCATCGAAGGTAGGGAGAGGATTTAGTAAGTTTCTGAGGAGACTTTGCACCATTCTCTCTTCCAAGTAGCTCCACCTTGGAACCAAGTGCTGGGATGGCTGTGGGAAGACTCCCGAGAGCTGGAGCTGGCAGAGGAGGGCGCCGCAGGTTAAGATGAGTTTGCCTGGGTCTTTTCTGGGCCTGGCAGTGTGCCCTGCTGCTTTATTTAGGGAACAGAAGAGAGACTTCAGTCCTCTGGGCTGTCAAACTGCCATCTTTCACCAGTGTTGCACTGCACATAAGACAGCTCTTTAAAAAGGAAACCCCCAAACCCTGCTTACTGCGATCGCTGCAAGCTAAAAGAAAACCATTCACATGGCTGTTCTAATTTTGAAGCTCTTGATGAATAGCTGGAGGGGTTTGCAGCAGCAATCTTGAGGTTAGAAAATTATCATATACCTGCTCAGTGATGCACATCACAGCATTTTCCAGCACTGTGTAACCTGTGTTGCCAGCACTAAATACTGTGATTTGCTTAATTCAGGGATTTGTGGCATTTTGTAATCTGGCTTTCACAATTGGTACTCTGGCAGGAATGACTTTCTCAAATAACAGAGATGCCTGTAATATGGCAAATTGCTGCTGCTGCCAGGCAAACAAGTTCTTGTTGTTTTGTTAACCCAAGGAACTGAAAATGGCTGCTTTAGATTATGCAGGAGACTGAAAAAAACACAATAGGGATCATCTCTAAGTCCTAAGATCTGCTCTTAGGAGAAGAGTTAGAGTGACCGTCTCACTGTGGCTGGTGACAAATACAAATACCTCCCATCCTAAGATGTGATTCAAGAGATCAGACTGATGCCGTCTCCAACCGATTGCATAACAGACTTCCCAATGGAGAAGTGAACAAATAGAATTTTAAAAAGAATGTTATTAAAGAGAATTTTATGTCATTTTTTTACATAAAACATTTATTGAGGTTGCTGAGTGTATGTGACAGATGGTGCTCTTATGTCACATCCTATCTTTCATTTTGTTTTGGAACATGCAAGTCTTCCATGCATGCATAATTGCATTACAAGATTGTAGGGGTTTTGGGGTTGTTTTTTGTGGTGTGATTTTTTGAAAACATAAAGGAATAATCCAATGTGAGATCTTGAGGGGGAGGTTGTGCTAGCAGCGCTGTTATGCTCTTGGCTTTGGTGTTAAGTGCTGGCTAACTGGTATGCTTTATGATTTTTGCCTGTTTAAGGTAAACTTCAGCTGAAAAGGAAACAGTGAGAAGTTGTTATAATTTCATCGGTGCGCTGGAAGCATCCACAGATGATGTTCACTACCTAATAGTGGGGTTTGGTCCACATTCTGAAGCAGAAGTAGTTCCCTCACAATCAAAACGATGCAGGTATATTTGAAATTTTCATCTTCAGAGCTCTTCAGATGCCATTATCTCAATGTTTTATGGTGTAAGTAATGCATCTGTATGATCCTAAAATCGGCACGAAGAAAAATGTACCTTAACTGTCTTTGTACATGGTGTTACTTTGCCCCTTTCAGGAAAATGGAGAGTGGACTCCAGCCTGACTTCATTAGAATGTTGCTCTCCCAACTGCTTTATTTATATGGCATTGTGAATAACTTCTACTGTGTCTTTCATGCCTGGACTGGGGGATGGGACACACTGCACTTTGCTGTCTCCCTTGGTTTACACCAGGAGAATTTCTCCACTGTAGTGCCTTCTGAGCTGAGGAGTGGCTTTGCAAGGAATGTAGTCATTATCTCTCTCTCAGAGATGGGAAACTGGAAAAGTATACAAGACCTATAGAATATGTAATGCCAACAAGCTGATAATGGTGCTGGGATTTTTAATTTGAGTCTTGTCTCACTTGTAATTATTTTGACTGGTGGCTTTGCTGCTTCACTGTTGTTTGTATGTGTGCATTCTTCCTTTCAGAGATGGTTAGAGTCGGGTACTGGGAACATCTGCCCTTATAATGCAAAAGAGAGAAAGCAAACACCTAAACCAAGACCAGCATTTCCACCCAAGGAATTGTCAGGCACTGAGTCCTTTACTACCTGTAATGCTATTACACTTGCATAAATTTATACCTTCTCTTAGTAACTTTTGGACACGTTTTTCAAAAATTTAATTGACCAATCATTGCTCTCCTGGCTTGTGTAGATCAAAGCAGTTTGTGCTCAGGGCTGTCAACTAAACATATTGACATGCTGTTGATTGATGAAGTAAGTGCTGAGTAGGACTGTTTCTGGTCTGGTTTTGCAGTGGCCTTAGATGTCACATTTGATTCTTTAGAACACTGGTCTAGTAAACCTGTAAACAGATGATTTGTGCTTGGTTTTGGGTGTGTGTTCTGTGCTTTTGAAAACGATGTAATCCTCATCCTGACCTTCCAGCATTACACTGTGTAATATCTCACTGTAATTTCTTACAGCATCAATGTGCTTTGATACTAATACAGCCTAGCTGGTGTTTCATCCTAAGATAAATCAGCCATTGCAGTCCTGGGAGTGTAAAGGCAGCTGTACTGGTAAAGCCTGATAAGCAAACTACGCCAGCTCGCCGCAGTAGTTACATTGCTTGTGCTGTACGAAGAGCAGAAGTGCAGCAGAAACCACCTGGGGTTTTTCCCTTTAGTAATATAAAGGTGATATGAGTAAAATTACAGTCTCAGGCCAAAGCAGCTGAGAGATGTCTGTATATCAAGTTCTTTACCACCATCATGTGTGTAGCTGCAAATGTAAAATGCAGTGTATCATAAAGAGGTGGCTGCTGTCAAACAAGTGGTAGACTGTGATGAGACAACACGAGCAGCACATGACTTACTCCATGCAGCAGCCTTCTACTTGAGTTCCCTTAGTTACAGTGTGTATTACAGAGTTTTGAATGACCAAAGCTAAAGAATCTATTAGCACAATCACAGAACATTACGAGTTGGAATGGACCTTGAAAGATCCTCTAGTCCAGAGCAGGCCACAGTGGAGCATGTCCAGACAGGTTTTGTCTCCAGAGCAGGAGACTCCACAACCTCTCTGGGCAGCCTGCTCTGCCACCCTCACAGTGAACATGTTTTTCCTGATATCTACATGGAACCTCCTGTGCTCCAGCTTGCACCCATTGCCTCTTGTCCTATCATTGGACATCACAGAAAAGAGCCTGGCTCCATCCTCCTGGCGCTTGCCCTTCATGTATTTATAACCTTTAATGAGGTCACCCCTTAGTCTCCTCTTGTCCAAGCAGCACAGCCCCAGCTCCCTCAGCCTTTCCTCACAAGGGAGATGTTCCACTCCCTTAATCATCTTTGTGGCTCTGTGCTGGACTCTCTCAAGCAGTTCCCTGTCCTTCTTGAGCCGAGTGGCCCAGAAATCCTATTTAATTTCTGCTATTTTATTATTTAGCCTGGCCCATGGCTTTGTGAGCCACAGTGTATGTATTAAATAACAGCTGGGTTACGAGGAGCAGACCAGTTAAAGGTCTTCCACTTGTTTATACTGCATCCTGTAATGGTGCAGAGCTGTACGAGTTTGTTGTTGGGCAAACCAATTTTTAATTGATGTCAAAAGTAATTGCTGCTTTCTGCCTGGTTTAACAGCTGTGTACTGAACCATTTCTAACACACTTGCTTTTGCCCTGCCACAGCCACTCTTTGACAGCATGCTAATACACACAAAGGCAATAACCTCTGCTTTGTAGCAGCCATAAACTCGTCTGTAGCACCTCTGATTTCTGTTCATTAAGACTTGAAGTTTAACTCATTGGCTGTTAATTAACGTAAGGCTTGTTAGGAGTTAAAGAAGATCTGCTAATGAAGATTTATACTGAGGTGTCAACCATATTGAAATTCAATTACAGTTCCATCCTTGAGACTTTCAGCGTTATGTGTTGCCATATCTGTAGCTGACAGATCTGCTTTAATTGAATAATGCTTTCAGGTTCTTTTTAAGCCTTTTGAACACTTCATTTTCTGCTTCCTGTTACTCTGTTTCCTGTTGCTCTTTTTATTACCAAAATACTGACACATGAGGGTGTGTGTGGTTTTGTTTTTTTTTTAATTCATATGAATCTCTCTTTTTTCTATTTTGTATTTTGATGATTCAGTATTTATAGCATCATTAATTGTTTGAACAGTTAGGATACAAATGTGGTGCCCCCCACTTCTACAGTCAGGTTTCTAGTGACTGAAAGTTAACTTGGTGCAATGTGCTGATTTTCTGATTGTGGCCTAGTAGATGAATGTTGGTATCACAAAATGTTGGTCTGTTTCTAGTTATTTACTATATTTGTAGGCTTACTGGCAAGGCTGGGTCAGAAAGAGGCTGTGGAACCTTCAGATCCTGGCTGTTGTTGAAGGGGTTTCTGTTCTGAGAAGAGCACAGTAGTTCCTAGGTTCCAGTCCATAGTTTAGCAGCATGTAAGTGTGTGTGGTGCATTCACATGGTTCTGAGTGGTTTCATCTGCTTGGTGGGAAGTCATGGAGTCCTGCAGCTTCTAGAAGGAATACATGTAGAAGATTTGTTTATTTATTTATTTATTATTTAAATGGAATGAATATGACTTTGTGGCCTTAGTGATATGAACTTTGTATTGCAGACCTTTTGGAAAGAATTTTAACTGCATAAATATAACAATTCTGGGACGTAAGCCATTGCTGCAAATCTACTATGTAGCAAGAGAGCAGTCAGGGTTGGGTAGAAACCAGTTAGCAGTGCAGCAACAGCCTGTGATGAAGGGCTGTAACAGCAATGTGTGATGAAGCAGCATGGTGTTGGGGGTTGGTTTGCCTTTGGTTGCTTGGAATTTTTTTTCACTCAGATCCTTAGAGCTTCCTTGTACTGCCACCTTCCAGAGATGTGTGTCTAGATGTGAAGCCTTTTGGCCTTCTGTGCCTGTGCCTTAACAGAGAACAGCAGAGTCTGTCAGGTCAGAGCAGGAGCAGGAAGCCTGATTCTTCCATAGAATAACTACTTTTGTAAGTTAAAGTTGACACTACATATTTGGATTGGTCTGTATTTTGAGTGCCACAAAGATGCTGAGAGGGCTGCAGCAGCTCTGCTACAAGGACAGGCTGAAAGAGTTGGGGCTCTGCAGCCTGGAGAAGAGAAGGCTTCCAGGAGACCTTGGAGTAGCCTTCCAGGATCTGAAGGAGGCTCCAGGAAGGCTGGGGAGGGACTATTGACAAGGTCTTGCAATGCCAGGACAAGGGGCAATGGGTTTGAACTGGCAGAGGGGAGATTGAAAGTGGATGTTAGGGGGAAGTTGTTTGCAGTGAGGGTGGTGAGACACTGGCACAGGTTGCCCAGGGAGGTTGTGGCTGCTCCCTCCCTGGAGGTGTTCAAGACCAGGCTGGACGAGGCCTTGAGTGACCTGTGCTGGTGGGAGGTGTCCCTGCCTATGGCAGGGGGTTGGAACTGGCTGAGCTTTGAGGTCCCTTCCAACCTTACCATTCTATGATTTTTGAATAGTAGAAATACAGGCAGTGTTATGATAGCCCTCTGTCATAAGAAAGAATAATTTAACAGCTTCTTTATGTGGATATGAAGGTTTTCCCCCCCTCTTACTTCTTTCTTTATTATTCTCATTCATAAGCTTCCCAGATGTGGAGGGAATTGGAAGACTTTTAAGGAGGCAATAATAAAAGTGCTGGTTTGCTGGCTATGATTTCTTAGCCTGTGTGGTGATGTATCACTGCAGCACAACTCCAATCTGTTAAGAAGGTTAATGAGATCTCTTACACAGACATCAGAGTAAGTCAGTGTGGCATTGTTACTTCCCCTTAGAGTGTGAAAATGATAAGAATGAAACCTGTGGCGGTGAGGTAAAGGTTCCTTTGCTGCACTTATGTCAAGAAGCTGTATGGGGAGGGAAAAGAAGGGGCAAGAGGAGAGGAAGTGCATAGAAAATGTGAGTTGTGAAGTAGTTGCCTTTGTATAAAGGAAGAAATTCATTAAATCCAGGCTTAGAAAGTGGAAGAAGTCTTTGACTTTCCATATACTCCTCTTCTAAGTCATCTTTTTTCATTTCTTCTGGTGTCTCTTGCAAAAGTACTAGTGTCCCTTGGCAAATGAATTGGTCAGTATGCAAAGTAGTTTTTTTTCCTGGTAGTCCTCTAACATGTCTGTTTTCATTCTGTTGTTTTTCAGTTGTACCTTATTGGAGGATCTTTTGGGCTCCGTGAATTTGCTCAGATAAGATATGATGTCCACAAACTCCATGGCAAGGTAGTTGAAATGGTTTTCTTTAGTTTTCAATTTCTTTTTGCATAGGTCCTGTCACCTAAGGATTGCTATGACAAGCAAACTACTGGTACTGGGAATTTGCCTTTCAGCACTGGGCCCTGGGCTGCCAGCTAAGGCAGCAAGCAGTATAGGTAACAATAAAGGAGTTGAAATTATATTGACTTCTTGTACTGTCTGAAATGGATCAACTTAAATAAGAGAAACATTTTGTTCCTTTGTTTAGTTAAAAGTGGCAATTCTGAGTCTAAGAAGGAAGTATATAGCACATCTAGAAGGAGATTATTACCAAGATGATGTACCTGCTGTAGACTAAGAAACTGCTATTTTAAAAGGTTCTGGTTTTCAGCAATACTTGGCATTGAGTATATAATGGTAGATGGTTTTTAGGGCTTGGCTTTGCACTGGCTGAGATAGGCAGATACATTTAACATTGTGATGTGTCCTGTTCTTTCAGCTCTGTGAAAGAAGCTGAAGCTAGTCTTGGGTCAGTATGTCTGAATCTACTTTGAACACACTGGAAACCTGAGTAAGGGAAACAACTTGCCTTACTAGCACTGCTTACACCTCCCAGTGTAAAACTAGCCCCAAAACTGGCTTTCTACTGTGGTCAAGTCTTTGAGATCTTGAGTTGTTGAGAGCTTGGAGATCCCCCTGGTTTTTGTCTTAGACCCTTGTTGTGGGCCATTAGAATTTACTGTAATCGTTCCCTACTGTTCCCTGTGCTGCATACCTGGCTGTGGCCTTTGGAGCTCCACACAGCCCACTGCTGCTCAGTCCTGTATTTGACATAGCTTCACAGACAAATCTTTTCTCCAGTGCTATCTTCTAGGTATTTGCTATCAGTCCTGAACTTTTAGGAGCAGTTGGAGCCTTTAAGTTTTTCTCCAACCAGATGGGCATCACGACAGGGACAAGAGTGTCCCTGTTGTGTTTCTGTCAGTTTTTTGGTCATACTTGGTGAATGGCATTTGGCCAATCATGATCTGCACTGTGACCTCAGCTCAGGGGAGAAGCCAGTAACAGTTGTGCACATTCAGCTCTGTGAGGCTCCTCGTCCCAACATTTATAATCAAGGGAAGCATCATTGAATTAGACAGTGGTACATGAAAGCTCTGAGGGGAAGCTGGAGTTCATAAGCTCTGAGAAGCTAAAAAAGGACATCTGGATTCTGCTCTAGCTGGTATTACTTAAGGCTGCAGCATCTCTTTTGTGTTTTCATTCCCACTACAGTTTTATTTAGAAATAGTTGAAATATTAATAAAGAGCAGTGCAGTATTGGTTGAGAGCTGGCAACACCAGCTGGCAGCTCATCTGGAGACACAAATTTCAAAGTAATGTGTTCCATTAGTTTTTGCTTCTTTGAGGCATAGGAAGTTCCATGTAAACATGGGGAAAACATGGGGTTTTTCATTGTGAGGGTGATGGAACACTGGAACAGGCTCCCAGGGGGTTGTTCAGTCTCCTTCTCTGCATTCCTGTGTGATCTGCTGTAGGTGATCCTGCTCTGGCAGGGGGTTGGACTAAATGATCTTTCAAGGTCACTTCCAACCCCTAGCATTCTGTGAGTCTCAGTAGTCTCTGATATCTCAAAGGGAGCATTGTGTTTAGTGACTAAGAGGTTAATTGCTGCTTTCACTTTGCATTCTTGGGGCTCACTGAGCAAAAGCTGTGTTAGTGGGAATGTCTGTGTTCTTCATACCAAGCTGGCTTTTGAAGAGGAATTGAAGTTCCAGAGAAAATGGTAGCTTGGACATTTGAGGGAGTATGGGGATAGGATTAGGGGTGGGAGAGATGTGGAGCCTGGAACTGTAGCTAGAATGGGGCTGGAAGGGGCTGCAAAAGAATTCTGTCCTCTTGTTCATTTGGGCCATGGCTTGGAATTTTGGGCTGATGCTCAGCCAGTGTGTAGGATAGAGAGACAGAGCCTAGAGCTGCAGTTGAAGAGGGCATATTAGCATCTCAAGAACAGGGATTTTATCCATTTGGCTATCAAGGCTCTGTATATGAAAAAAAAAGGTTTCGTGTGCACCTTAATTTACTCAGGGTGGGTAGCTTGGTCTTATTCCCCTAGCACACTGAATGCTGTGGGGTTTGAAGTGAAGTTAGGCTGAGGCTCTTGATGTAAATGCCTGTTTATGCTGCTCAGAATTCTCCTGAAACTAATCAAAGATTCCTCCATTATCTATTGTTGCTAAAATGTCCATTAATGGAGAGTCATTATGTGAGAGGTAATAGTTTCTTTTCTGGGAAGAATTTATGCAAATCCAAGCTGGGATATGGAAAGCCAGGTATGCATGTGGGAAAACAACTGCAATCAGTGGAGAAGAAATGAGTAGGTTTGCATAGGCATCATTCCAAACACCTTTGTTCTCAAGTGGAAGCTAGGCCCTTTCTCTGTCTTACTTCTCATTCTGCCTGTAGCTGAATAGAGATGCTTACTTAAGGAGGTTTTTTTTTTATAGAGGATGTGACTTCTGTATGATAATTAATGGGTTTAATGTACTGTGTGCCCATTGTTGTCGTTTAAGGCATGGTAGAGACCTGATTTTGAACGTAAGAATTTCTGTCCTGGTGAGACTGCATCTGGAATATTGTGTCCAGTTCTGGGCAGAGCACTGCTTGAAAGAGTCCAGCACAGAGCCACAAAGATGCTGAAGGCAGTGGAGCATCTGCCTTGTGAGGAAAGGCTGAGGGAGTTGGGTCTCTAACTTGGACAAGAGGAGATGGAAGGGTGACCTCACTAGTGTCTATACATACTTGAAGGGTGTGTGTTGGGAGGATGGAGCCAGGCTCTCCTCAGTGATGTTAGTGACAGCACAAGGGCCACTGGGTGCAAGCTGGAGCACAGGAGGTTCCATGTGAACACAAGGAAAAACATTGTCACTGTGAGGGTGACAAAGCACTGGAACAGGCTGGCCAGAGAGGTTGTGGAGTCTCCTTCTCTGGAGACATTCGAAACCTGCCTCTCTGCATTCCTACTCTAGGTCATCCTGCTTTGGCAGAGGTTTTGGTCTAGGTGATCTCTCGAGGTCCCTTCCAAGCCCTAACATTGTTACCTCAGACACCTGGAGTGGTCTGTACTATCAGCTGTTAGTTACTGGGGAGGGCTGAGGAGATGCAGCTTACCAGCTGCCAGGGAAAGGCCAGAATGTCAGCCCATCAGCAAACCATTTAGACTAATAGAAGAGAGCTCATAAGCTCCAAACTGCTCTGCAGAGGAAGTGTAGTTGCAAGACAGGTTTGCAGGGTATGGGGAGGTGATAGGGCTGAGCAAGTTCCTCCAGGGTAGTGTGCAGCAGAAGCACTCCTAGGCAAGCTAGAATCTCTGGGTCATTCTGTCAGGAAGCAAAGCATCAGTTAGCATTTGAAGTCTGTGAATAGTTGTGTTGTGGGGTAGGTATGACAGTGTTGCTGTACTTGCCTCTGGAGTGTTTGCAAACCTTGTAGATGCTGTTCACTTTCCCTGTGTTCTCTGCAAAGTGAGTGCACCCCAAATGTGGAATGTTAAGAAGTGAGGAGAGTGTTTTCTGTCTTACCAAGGCAGCATGTGGAAGCAGTGAAGAGTCCAAATGACCAAAGGTCAACCTTTTCTCCCAGGTGAGTTTCACCCCTGAATCAGCTCTCATGCTTTAAAAGGCACATTGTGTGATACTCCAGGAGGTAAAATGCAAGTTAAGATGGAGGTACTCAGCTGTTCTTTGGGAACTCTATCCTCTGTGAGCTGTAAACCCAGAAAGAGCAGAAAAGGAGTGATGGTGGTGAGGTGAAGCTTACTCACTGGTAAGTGTGCTAGGAGCTTAAAGCTGGAGTCCTGTGTGCAGCTCTGGAGCCCCCAGCACAGGAAGGACATGGAACTGTTGGAATAGGTCCAGAGGAGGCCACAAAGATGCTCAGAGGGCTGCAGCAGCTCTGCTCTGAGGACAGGCTGAAAGAGTTGGGGCTCTGCAGCCTGGAGAAGAGAAGGCTTCCAGGAGACCTTAGAGTAGCCTTCCAGGATCTGAAGGGGGCTCCAGGAAGGCTGGGGAGGGACTATTGACAAGGTCTTGCAATGGCAGGACAAGGGGCAATGGGTTTAAACTGGCAGAGGGGAGATTGAAGCTGAATGTTAGGAGAAGGTTCTTTGCAGTGAGGGTGGTGAGACGCTGGCACAGGTTGCCCAGGGAGGTTGTGGCTGCTCCCTCCCTGGAGGTGTTCAAGCCAGGTTGGATGAGGCCTTGAGTGACCTGTGCTAGTGGGAGGTGTCCCTGCCTGTGGCAGGGGGCTGGAACTGGATGATCTTTGAGGCCCCTTCCAACCTTCCCATTCTATGAGTCTGATTCTGTGCAGATTAAGCAGATGCCTTTACAATTTCTGTGAAAGGATTGGCAGTGTTGGAACTCCTTTGCTAATCTTTTTGACCAATTAACTGGCACATTATTGCCCCCTTAAAGACATCTGCAAGATCCCAGTCTTGCCATTACCAGCTCTTCTTTACTGCATTTACTTGGTGTCTCAAAGTCCTAAGTTGTGAATTATAACTCTGAGGACCTTAGCTTTCATTTCGTGTTCTAGACCTCGGAGGTGGGAAGAGCAGCACAGAGGGTGCACAGGGGATTGCCCTGGCAGCCTTGCTGGCCTTTGAAAAAGAAAAGCATGAAAAGCAGAAGAGAAAAGGAGGCTGATGTGATCATTTGTGACACTCGGGCATTTTAGTCATTTACAGCTGCTCCAGTTAATTGAGCTCCGCAGTGATGTAAGTGTGGTGACTGTCTGTTTGTAGTCAGCATTACAGTCTCAAAGTGGTGTTGGTAGGTCCCTGCTGTTGTCCTTTAACATTGTAGCTTGAAGAGCAGCAACATGTCATTTAAATAACTTCCACTGACCTCGCTGCAAGTTCCTCCTGGTTTTTAAAGTGACAGAATGAAGCTCTCAAATGAACTGGAGAGCAAACAGAATTAGATTTGGCAAGAGAGACACAGAAAAGAAATCACAAAGCAGATACAACATCCATGGTGACCCCCTTGGATTTTCTCCCAGCCCAAAACTAAATCTGTACTCCCCAGTGCTCCAATCCTCCCTCCCAGAGCTTCTGCCATCTGCAGCCCTACAGAAAAGTCTCTGCACGCCCCACACCAGACCTGCTCCTTAGTGTTTGTCCCAGCAAGAGCAGCTCCTGCCCGGCCCGGGGCTTGAAGGGGAGGTAAGCAGCCTGAGCTGGCCTTGCAGGGAGTTCATAGAGAGAGAGCAAAGGTATGGGATTCAGTAACAATTTTCTAGTCCCTAGGGGATTTTTTTAACCCCATAGCTCCCAACCTGGGACAAAGTTGTATTTCCACTTTGTCAGGGCCTTGCTTCAATTTCTTGGCCATGGGGGTCCCTCCTGCCTATGAACTCACTGAATTTTAGTGTTTCACTTTCTCAGCCTGGGAAGGTAATTAATCCTGCTCTGCTTTCCAGGGAGCAGGAAAGTTAATTAATACAAATAGAAGTAGTTATTTAAATTCAAGTGAATATTTTAAAAAAAGTGTCCTCAGGTGAGATCCACCAATTCAGGTGTTTTGGGTTAGGGTGAAGTAGTTGAGGAGTAAGCAGGAGCAGGGATCTGACTGGTTTCCATGAGACCTCTTTACCAGGGCTGAGCATAACTGGCATTTGCCTAAGGAACGTCCAGGAAATCAGTCCAGCATTTGCTCATTATTGTAAGTGGATAGTTTAGAGGTAGTTGAGGCTGAGGGGAGACCTTGCTCTCCACAGCTCCTTGAGAGTTTAGATAATGGTTGGACTTGATCTGAAAGGTCTTTTCCGACTGAAACAATTTTGTGATTCTAACTGGTATCACCCATTGGAATGCTCTTGCCTTGCAGTCAGAAAGGACTCTGGTTCACAGACTGTTTCAAACCATTGAGTTGAGATGGTGACAGCTGCATCAGCACAGTGTTTAACTGAGGTTGCAGGGAATAAAGCTGCAGGTGACTGGACAAGACTGTGCTGTGTTGCTGCTGCACATCCATGTTGCTGTGGTTACACAAAGTAGCTCAGGTCTGTCTGCAGCAGGTCCACAGGTAGGCATGCCCTGAAATACTGCAAGTGACGTTCTCTGTTGGTTATTGCTTCTGTTTTACCTGCCTATGAGCTTCACTTGGATAGGATTACTTTGCCCAAGCTGATGATTGGTTTGTTGGTTTGGGTTTGGGTGGGTTTTGTTTTTGTGGGTTTTTTTTTGTGTGTGTGTATGTTTTTTGTTTGTTTATTATGATTGTTGGTGGGTGGTGTGTGTTTCCCCTGCAATAGTAAGTATTACAGAGTTAAGTGTAGTGTAAAAGGTTATGGTGAAGTTAAGTATGGTTTCTGAACAAGTTGTTGTCTCTCTATATGTCACATCATTTTCTTTCTTTAAATAATGCATTTTTGGAAGGTGGTTTTGTTCCGCTTCTTAATGGATAAGCATCCATGCTTGAAATCATATTATACCTTGGACTTCCCAAAGATCCTAAGTCTGACCAAAATTTGGCTTGACTTCACCATTTCAAGGAGTACTGTGAATAGGCCAGGTCATTGTGATTGGACTGGCCTGGCAAAGCCCATGGTGGTGTAGTTTGCCCTAATGACAACTAATGGACTTAACATGATTGCTGCCAGCCCAGGTCATTCTGTACACTCAGTTAGCTTCTGTCTTCTGCAGGCTTTCTGCCTGATTTCCTTCCTCCTCTAGATCCTGGTGTGCCAACACTCCCTACCAATGCTAAAGTCTATTGAAATTAACCATGTTAGTATTCAAAATACTCTTATTTGTGTTATTAGAGTCGAGGAAATGAAATCTCAACGCTTAGTCTCTGCTCGACCGAATCTAAATGTGTGCTTGTGGTGCAGTGCACTGTCAGGGATTCATCTTACTCAAGGTTCTGTTGTCTGAAGTGAGTGCCCATTTGGAGGCAGCTATCCAGGCAGGATGTGTGGATGCAAAGAGAAAAGAACCTCATAATATGCTTCATTCAAGTTTAAAATAGATGCTTGAGATGGTTGTTCTTTCAAGCAACAGAAAACTAGGGAGGCTGGGGTCAACACTTCATCAGTACCAAATTCAGGGAGGTGAGCACCATCCTTGGCACTGAAGATGTTTATATTCAGTTTGACCAGAGTGGTAGGTGAGCTAAGCCTCCACCTAACTTCAGGGGTTTGGGGCACATATCTTACAGTGGAATTTTATTTTCTCTAGAAATGCTCCTATCTATTCAACTGACTGTAGGAGGAACCTAAGTACAGACTTTTTGCTTCAAGTCAGGAATTCAGATGGATAAAATTAGATGAGGAGAAGCCTGCCATAAATATTCTTTCCCTGGAGCTTCATTGGCAAACAAGCAGATGGCTTGAAGGTAGAGGAACTCTTGTTTAATCCATTGTTTGTCTGAGGCATTCTGTGGTTCTAAAGAGTTTCCTCTGTGAGTTGTTGTTGTTGAGGTTGTGTTAGTATCCTCTTTGGTTTGAGTGTGACCAAAATCAGAATGCCTGTAATTGGTGCCTGGTGGAAAAGTAGCCCTTCTAAACTTGTCAGCAAGGGAATCATCATAGTGTCTGTGGTGGAAGTTGGGAGAATAATTAAGTATTCTCATCTAGCATTTGAACATTTAGTTATTTATAAATGAATCTTCTTGTGTTTAATTGGTTTCAGTAAGCTAATTATACAAGCACATTGTGGCAAGGGATGGATGTTGGTGATTATTGTTCTCTTCTTTTTTTAACTTAAGCAGGTTAGCTTGATCTGAGTCTCGAGTCTAATGAAGACAAACTTTGTCTAATTTACTTGTGTAAGTAGATGTAGTTGATTTTCAAAGGCTAAATTCATTAATGAGCTTTGCCCCAGGTCCTCCAGAAATTAAGAAAATAATATACTGAAATGTTGTTTGGTGCTTTAGGAAATGTGAGAAGCATAAGTTTTTGATTGCCTGTAGGTGGAGAAAAAAAGGTCTTTGTCAGTCACCTCTGGAAAGAAGTGCACTTAGAATCATAGAATGAATCATAGAATGGGAAGGTTGGAAGGGACCTCAAGGATCATCCAGTTCCAACCCCCTGCCATAGGCAGGGACACCTCCC
>WBNM01016054.1:0-35983 GCA_013399055.1 Ramphastos sulfuratus | reverse complement strand
CCTGGGCACAGCTCTGCAGCCTGTGCAGGTCCCTCTGGATGGATCCCTGCCCTCTAGCAAGTGACTGTGCCACACAGCTTGGTGCCAGCTGCACACTTGCTGAGGCTGCACTGATTCCTCTGTCCATGGCACTGACAAAGATGTCAAACAGCACTGGTGCCAGCACTGACCCCTGAGGGAGCCACTTGGCACTGGTCTGCAGGTGGACATTGTGCCCTTGATCACCACTCTCTGTGTGTGACTTCACTAAATGGAAGGAGATCTTCTTTCCAGTGCAGGGCTTAACACTGGATGTTAAAGACAGCCTGATTCCTGCCTGAAGGGTGAGCAGGTGTCCTTGTGGTGGCTTTGCTTCTGTTGGCAGGGCAAATTTTGGCACTTAGTACATCTTTTAACCATGATTTGGAATCATCCAAGGTAGTAATTTCAGTCCTGTAATACAGCACAGAAATGAAAGGGTAGCAGAGCTTTTTATACTCTCTTTTGTGGTGGGACCAGATGTTCAGATGAGAGTTTTCTTTCTTTTTCTCTGTTCAGTCCAGAGGGATTGTGTGGCAATGAGCTCTTTACCCATTCTTGAAGATGTGGAGGTTCAGATGCTAGTGTTGAGTTTATGATTTTTTGCATTGATTTCAGCAAAAACTAATCCACTTTGCTTGAGTTCAGATTACTTCCCCACTTTGAACAGCTGCTCACTGAATTTGCTACAGCAGGCAGAGATGTGTATTTTTTCCTTTGTCAGATATCCTTTTGGTTTAGCATATTAACCACTGCTCTTCTGTAAAAGGCAGATGTGGAGTCAGTCTGGGACTCAGTAAGATTTTTATTGTCCCATTCTGAGGCTGACACTCTGTGTATGCTTTTGAATGGTGTCCAGTGAGTGGATCCACCTGGACCTTTACTGCCTGTTGTCATCACAAAACAGCTTAAACCAATGTAGAGCACTCTGGATATAAAGTATTGGCCATAGCTGCCCTCTCATGCCATCTGGTATCACGTTGACAAAAAAATGAGACCAAGGCTCTATAGCCTGTTCTGATGAAATGGGGAGACTTGGAGATGCCAGAAGACTTCTATTAGTGACCTGAAACAGCTTTGGGCTCTCAGCATCACAGTGTGCTTGTTACAAGTTGGGACAGTCCCATTAAAGCTGGCTGTGATGATGTTAATAATAGTAATAGAGAGGTTATTTTGGTAATATCTGTGTTCACTGATGAAGAACAAAAGCTGTACTTTTTTTAATTTGAAATGCCTGCTTTTAAAATGAATCTTCATTTTATCTTGTAATATTGTGCCAGGATATTTTTTTGGCAATGAATATGAAATTGTGTTGTTAATGGTGCTGAGTTTGGCCAGAGACACTCAGTAATTGCATCCAGGGTTTCCATGGTAAAGTGTTTCACTGGATCTTTGTCAGGCTGTTTGTAAGGAGGTGTTTTTTACTGCAGGAAAGCTGTTACCTGTCAGCTTCCATGTATGCAGTGGTTACTGCTGCTGTAAAAATTGCAGGCCTCTTCTGCCATCCATCCTGGCATGTCACGCTGCATCCTGAAGTGTGAGTGCTGATAGGTGAGCCACTGAGTCCCCCTTGCCAGGCTTCACAGAAGTGGTTGTTGAGGTAGGGATGCTGCTGCCTGTGACCTGCTGTTTGAGCCAGAGAGCAGGTACCCAGGATGTGGGTGAGAGTTTCAAGGCACATCTGTTTCTGGGAAACATGCAGTAACCAGAACTTAACAGATTCCAGGCATTGTCAGCTTTCCTTTTGAAACCTCATCTCTGTGTAGAATAGATAAAAATTGTAAGAATGAGGGAGAAAATGTGACCTGGTGGTTAAATGGTGCATGGGAAGTAGGGGAGACCTGGTTTGTAATTCCTATGCTGTTCAGAAGTTCTGTGTTTTTATGAATTGAGTACTTAATATTGAACATCCTGAGGCTGGACACCCTTTTGTCAGGGCATTGTTCTTCCTCTGAAGTGAGGAATTTGATCTTTTTCTTTAAAACAAACAAAAACTGGTCCCCCTCACCCTGAGATGGCTAACGACTATGAGTCCTAACTGGGAGGAGGTTATCTTCTCAGGTCTCAGGGTAAGCTGTTCACTGTTCACAAACCCTTGTCTGTCTGTGGTTAGTGCTGCTCCAATTGCTGCCCAGTGCAGCATATCTCCCTTCTAAGCATCTTCTGCTGCCTTCCTCCCCTTCCCCCTTGGTTCCAGAAGTCTGTTGGGTTTGCTACACAAACAGGTGCCTGTAAATCCAGTTCTGAACCTTTAGGTGTGTGCACTGACACCTGTGTGCTCGTTGCTAGTTGCCCATCCCACATAAGTACCTCAGTGCTCCAACTTTCTCATATGCATGTGCAAGCTGAGGAAGCACTTTAGAAGACTGCCTTAGAGTACTTCATGTGGGGACTTGCATAGGCATGTCCTGAATTTCCTGGACATAAGTATGCTGCATGCCTTACTCAGGACTGTTAGTAAAGGGAGCATGCTGGATGTGTCCTGCACACGAGGCAGCTCTTTGTTCAGATGCACAGTACTCCTGCTGGGTGTGCATTGGCCATGATTTCCAAGCATCAAGCAGCCACATTAAAACTACTACCTGACTGTACTGCCCTGCATTTGGACATTCCAGGCAAATACCCACATTTTTTTACCTTATTTTTTTTTCCCTCCTAATTCATAGACTCGTAGAATGGTAAGGTTGGAAAGGACCTCAAAGCTCAGCCAGTTCCAACCCCCTGCCACAGGCAGGGACACCTCCCACTAGCACAGGTCACTCAAGGCCTTGTCCAACCTGGCCTTGAACACCTCCAGGGAGGGAGCAGCCACAACCTCCCTGGGCAACCTGTGCCAGTGTCTCACCACCCTCACTGCAAACAACTTCCTCCTAACATCCACTTTCAATCTCCCCTCTGCCAGCTCAAACCCATTGCCCCTTGTCCTGCCGTTGCAAGACCTTGTCAATAGTCCCTCCCCAGCCTTCCTGCAGCCCCCTTCAGATCCTGGAAGGCTACTCTAAGGTCTCCTGGGAGCCTTCTCTTCTGCAGGCTGCAGAGCCCCAGCTCTTTCAGCCTGTCCTCACAGCAGAGCTGCTGCAGCCCTCTCAGCATCTTTGTGCAGGGCAGAACGTATGTGTTGAAAAAAAGGGCTGTGTCCAGAGAAACCCAGACACCTGGCAGCTTTAGCTGGGATTATTGAGCTTGCCTGTGATGAAGTACAAAATAGAGTGCAAGTATTAAGACTTCCTTGTTTGAAACCATTTTTCGGTTTCACAATTCTTGATGGTGTTCTTTGTTGTCGTGATGGTTTGGGAGTTCCCTGCCCCCCCATACTGTGAAAAAATTCCCCCAGACCAGACTCAGCCAGCTGGAAGTTAAGGACTGAAGCTCTGTTCACAGCTCAGCACAATGTACAAGCAGAGACAGACACAACAGACAGGAATAGTTACAGAGATAGACAAGTTACAGGGAATACAGAAACACAATTCCCCTCCCAGAAATCAGAGTGCCCAGGAGGGGCTCCCAACCACCCTTCCACCTTCTCCCCACCCCTCTGCCTTACCCCAGGGTCTGCCTTATGTGCAAGGTGAGTTTGGAGGCTGGGCAAGGGGGGTTAGAAGCAAGAGTGGTTAGTTGGGTTACACAGTAGAGGCCAGCAGGCACAGCAGCTCCCAGACAGACCAAGGCTCTCTCTATCTTATCTATGTTTGTGTTGTTCTTACCCATCTCAGCAAGCCTATGAGTGCAGCAGATGTCACCACTGTTTGCTTTTCACAGCCTATAATATATTTTTTTATTAAAATATTCCAATTAGCCTCAAACCAGCACAGTTGTCAAGATTAGACTCAGATGAAGAGAAGGTTCTTAAGTGGAGTAACTCCTGATGCCATTGTGATGTACTAATTTTAGTACATAACATGTTGATACCTTTCAGATTTTTACATTTTCTTTACTACCAAGAATTCTGTATGGTTGCTCTAAGTCCTGTCATATTGCCACAATTAATTATCAGTGTTTTTGTCTCGCTGAAGTGATTTTTGCCTAGTTGAAGTGATTACAAGTGTGCAATTGAGCTTCAGGCAGCTCTTAGCCAAAACACAACTTAATACCCAGCTGGTTTTCCTCTCACATCCACCAGGCACCAGAAAACATCTAGCCTTCCAAACTTCTCTTGTGAAGCCAACAGCTATGGTGGCAGCAGGGTGAAGCTCAAACAGAAGTTCTGGGATCCCAGACCCTAGATCAGGGTTTTCTTGCGCTTGTGCCAAGGCACTGAAAACCCTTTGCCTTTTCTGGGTGCTGCAGAGAGAAGTGAAATGAGCTGACTTGCATGAATTAAAGTCTTTTGCATTTATAATTCCCACTGAATGAGGTGGGATTGCTTGTTAATGCTGTGTGTTTAGCCTTTATGAATACAACTGGCATAACAAGGAAACAGTAGCTTTGCTCCTCTCCTTTTAAATGTAATCATAGCAGATCTTGCAACTGTCTCTAATGCACCCATCAGAACCTCCAAGCCTTCGGCAGGCAAACGTTATTTATTAGCAACAGTGGCAAAATACCTTTGAAAAGATGATGGTGCATGATGTATTAATGTGTTGCAAATTGTGGTAATCTAAAGTACAGGTAATTTGGAAGATGAAAAGCTTTCTCTAAGTGCAAAGCATTGGAGCAGGCTTTTCTCCTTCCTGCACAACTTCACTAGATGTCAGTGTGGAAAGTAGTTTTAGTTAAATGCTGTGTGGACTGTCCACTGAGAAGTGTTAATTCCTTTAGCATATGCAGATTTAGCATGGCATTTATCATGAATTTAGCAGTTGAGGGAGTTCTCCAACTTATTTGTAGAAATGAAGCTTCAGAGTGAGGAAAGTAATTTCACTAAGTTCCCATTGAATCCTGGAAATTATTTCTGTTCAAGTAGACAGAAAAAGTCAAAATTTGTTTCAGCGCTTACAGAAAGTTTTGAGATTCATATTATGAATCAAAATGGCATTTCAAAGCATAATTAAAATTTTTTAGGGATAAAAAAAACCCAGAAGACTTTTGGGGGTTGTTTTATATTGTTGATCACTTTGAGTCAGCAAATTTTTTAATGTATGTTTTCTTGCTCTTGGTTTGTGAAAATGGAACTTGTTTGTATGAGGATGACACTGTCTGTATCACTGATAGAAATATCAAACAGCACAGGGATGAACCCCTGAGGGACACCACTTGTCTCTGCTCCTGCACTTCAAGCCATTGAGCCCTACCCTCTGGATGCAACCATCCAATTCCTTACCACTGAGCAGTCCTACCAGCAAATCCACATCTCTCCAGCTTGGTGAGTAGGATGTTGGGGAGGACTGTGTCAAAGGCCTTGCAGTCGTCCAGATGGATCACACCCATAGGTTGTGCCCTTATCCACTGACACAGTCACTTTGTCATGGAAAGCCACCAGCTTGGCCAGGGAGGATTTGCCCCTGGTAAAGCCCTGGTGGCTGCCTTGAGTCACCTCCCTGTCCTCCCTGTGCCTTAGCAGGCATCTAGTAGCATCTTCCAAGGCACGGAGGTGAGACTGACAGATTGGTAGTTCCCAGGGTCCTCCTTTCTACCCTTTGTAAAAATGGGTGTAGTGTTCCCTTTCTTCCAGTCCCCAGGGACTTCACCTGAGTGCCAGGACTTTGCAAATACCATTGAGAGTGGCTTGGCAACTACTTCAGCTGACTCCCTCCGGGCTCTGGGATGCATATCCTCAGATTGCTCAGATGGTCATGCACCTTGTCTTCACTTACAGTGGGAGGGACTTTGTCTCCAGTTGCCTCCCTAGTGCCCAGTGCAGAATGTGCTGCTGTCTCACCTTTCCCCCCTTTCTGTGATGGTGAATAAATGCATTAAATCCTCTGAGTTAAATCAGGCTGAGCCCCTCTTGCCTTTCTTGCATAGTTTGCATGGTGGATCTTCAGCATGCTCTGTGCCTTTCATCTGGGAGGTCTTACAACTGTTCTTTTCCGTGTTTGGAAGAGAGGAAAAGCTGCAGAGAATGCTTGCAACTTCCTCCCTTTGTAATACTGTGCTGCAAGGAAACCAAGGTGTAATGCAGTCCAGGAATGGCAGCTTTGAGATGTGTGCTGCAGAGGTCTGTCATTCTGACTTCAAGGTGGTTGAGCCTGTGTTTAGAACTGGTTCGTCTTTGTTTATGTAGCCCAAGTTGCTTTTCCTTGCACCAAAGGTCTTGCCATCACTTCTGGACTTAGGGACATTTATTTTCTCTGTCAGTATACTTTATTTTGTTGTAGACTGGAAGAGGTTTTGCACTGAATTTTGCTGTGAAATGAAATTTATGCTAGCATGCTCAAGAGCCAAGGTTTATGCTTTATAAATCAAATAAATAACTCTGCACCTGCAAATCAAGCTGGATGCAAAAGCATACAAATCATTGATTAAATGTTTGTGTACTCTCCTGTTGGAACTCCAAGCTGTAGAACCATGTTAGTTTTAATGACCTTCTGTGTGAGAAATCGAAGCATGCCTAGGAGCCTCTGCAGTCTGAGGTGGTTTGGACATTACACTAGCCCTAAATGTCATTGCATTTCCTGTGGCATTACCATGTGAAAATGTATGGTGCAGAGTTTGGGACCGTAGGTCTGTTTTGCTCCATCTGGAAGCAAGTAGAAGGTTTGGATTTAGAGAGGTCAGTGGTACACCATGTACTGTAACTCTGGGAACTGCTGCTGTAATAAGATTGTATATTGCTCTTTTGGAAATGTCTGCATTGATTTCTGTCAGAGGCTAGGTGAAATATTTTTCTGTTTAACTGTCTGTGTTCTGTGTAGGTCTGAGGAAAGACTCAGAGGACACAAAGCCAGGTTGTGCTTCTAATCTCGACTGCACTTCCTGGTGTTCAGCAGTGCTCCTGGCCAAGCACATGCAGTAGCCTTACCTAAGTGTTCTTCATGTATCAAACATCATAAATAATGTAGTTACAGGATGTTGTGGGGGAAGTTGCATGGAGTGGTATTGTTTTGCCTTGCCCTTCTCTGTTACCAAAGACTCTGCCAAATGGTTTGGCGTAGGTACAACCTTTGTTGTACTTTACAACATTTACAAGCTTTGTTCTTTTAATTCCTTAAGTAGAATGACACTGGGCTTGGCTGGAGCCTGTACTGCACTTCCTGAGTCCTGGAATTTATCCTCCCTTGTCTACAGCTTCTCACTCTGTTCATAAACCACAATTTGGACTATTTATGACACAGACCTTTGCAACGTTTTATGGGAGTCTTTTCTTCTTAAGGAAGATTAAAGTTGACTGACCCATACAAGATCACTGATTTTCCATTTAGGGGATTTAGGCATATGATAAATGTTTTCAAAGAAGGTATTCTGCTGGCAGAGCCAGAACTGGTTTACTCTGTTTAAAAAATGAGTGAGGAGAATAAAGTGAAGAATTTCCTATAAACAGTCATTTTGTGGGCTCTGTGTGTGTGAATGCTGCAGGAGAAGTGTGTCTGATCTATTTATGCTGATGTGAGCCAGCCAAACAAACTTAATTCATGTCCACTGCATTCAACCCATTGTCCTTTCTCATTGCCCGATTAAAAGCTGCAGTCTTCCTCAGTGGGATATTCCTTTGTGGAGGATGCTCACCTTTTAGTGAAGAATAACTTACTGTAAGGTAAAAACAGCTTCTGCTGACTTCAGGCAGTGCTCACTAGAGCAAAGTTTTGTAAGGCCTCGGCATACAAATATTTGGTCAGTACATGCCAGTCTCTGGACACAAGTACCCAGCTTCCTGCACTGCCTTATGAAAGGAGATTGTTAACAGCACAGACCTCCTCTCGTGACATGGCTGTCTCCTCACAGTTTGCTTGGGTAGTAATGGAACCTTCATTTCAGATGCAATATATTTGAGCTTTGTGTTTCACTAAACCAAATGCCACAGACAGCAAATGGGCAAACAACTAACAGCAGTTGTAACTGAGGGAGATGCTACTGGTAAAAGTGAGCTATTGGAATGACAGACCCAGGCTTATGTGTGTTGTGTCTGACTGGGAGGCTCCCCTCACAATTAGTATGAGAATCAACATGCTCCTCCTCTCTGAATGCTGTACACGATTGTCACCGCTAAGCTGCTTTGTCTTCATAGAGCCACAGAGTATTTGGGGTTGGAAGGGGCTGTTAAAGGTCACCTAGTCCAACCCCCCATGGTGAGCAGGGGCATCCTCAATTAGATCCAGTTGCACAGAGCCCTGTTGAACCTGACCTTGAATGTTCCTAGGGATGAGGCTTCTGACACCTCTCTGAGCAACCTATGCCAGTGTTTTGCTGCCCTCGTTGTAAGCAGTTTCTTACTCATACCTGATCTGAATCAACCCTCTCTTGATTTAAAGCCATTGCCTCTTGTCCTGTCACAACAGGCCCTACTAAAAAGACTGTCCCCATCTTTCTTCTAAGCTCCCCTGGAAGGCCTCCAGGTCTCCCCAGAGCCTTCTCTTCTCCAGGCTGAATGAACCTCAGCTTGCTCACCTCACAGAGAGGTGCTCCATCCCTCTGAACTTCAGGAGGGGATACTGATGGCAGGCCTTGGGTTCCTTTGTGGAAGAGCTGTAATTTCCATGTCCTGGAGGTTAAATTAGCAGCATTCACAAATTTCACAGTTGCTCTCTGTCTGTCTTATTTGCTTTTGAACTGAAATGTGCTGCGGTCTCTGAGGGTCAATGCAAAATGGTTAGGTAGAGAAACTTTTTTAGTAGCAGAACATTGAGGTTTGTAACTCTACCAGAAATATTTGTGTCACACACACAATTTTCCCTGTGCTGAAGAGACTGTGGAGAGGCCAACAGTGTGTTGCAGTCCCTGCAGGCACTGTGTATTCCTCCTTTGTTCTGAGGTGATGCTCCTTGTTTGCACCCCGAGGGGGACCTGTTTTTTCCCCATGGAAATGCAATCTATCTTGTAACTGAAAACCTGAAATGTCAGCCCTAAATGAGTAGCGGCAGGCAGGTATTAAAGGGATTTTAGCTACTTACAGCCACAAATAGCTACCTATGAAGATTTCCAAGAATAATTTTGTGCTTAACCCCTGTTACTTTCAGCCACCTAAGAGTACTTTTTAAGTCTTTATCTATGGGAACCTTTTGAAGTGCAGTATGGGAAAATCTGAAGGAACATCAAGCATGGAAATGGGACAAAATTCTAATTTGAAAACTTTGTTCTTAAATCATTTTTGAGCTGTCTGTATATACCTGTCCTTGCACTTCAAATTACTGTGATGTGAAATGAGAATGTTTCATTCATTGTTGCTTCAAGTGCTACAGTAGGGAAATACCAGCACCACCACCATGCCAGAGTGAGAAAACAGTAAAGCCTTGAAAAATGTGATTTCCAGTACTGCCTTACACACAGCTTCTTGTGAAAACTGAATCCTCACATCCGCTGTCTCAGTAGGTTTTCAGGAAAAATGCCATGTGAAGTTGTGCTGTAACTAGAAGTTCACACATCTTAGAGTTCCATATTTAGAGATGAAGCTTGAGTTTAAATGGATCTTAGGCTGAGATTCTGCCTGTCAAGGAGGAGTCCTCTAGTGCTCAAGGATATTGCCTGCTGCTCCCACCGAAATCATGGTGCGGGACACTGCCAGGCTGCCAGGGCATTTGGGCTTTGTCTGCTTCCCCCATCATATTTACTAGTGGGGATTTGTATTCCTAACTTAACTGATGATTCATTTGCCAGTAGGTAGCTGAATGGTTTTAGCTCATTTGGCAGCCTTTGTGTCGTCATGCAAGCGAATGTTGTCGTTTAAATCTGGAAAGGAGCTACTACTTTGGCACAGCCACTTTCCTGGCTCTGCCCACATTTTAAGTGTTCCCTAGTTCTGATCTGTGACTGTGGCATACTTTTCTGTCCATCTGCCTTTTCAGAATGGAAATAGCTCCGTTCTGTTCTCCTTTTTTGTGGTGTTTTCTTGTGCTCGTGATGCCGTGAAGATAGCACAGCATGATACAAACACTGTGCAAACACAACTTTGCGATAAAACTTTTGCTCAACTCTTCTGAAAACAATTTGTAACCTGTCTCCATCTGGCAACTGAGAAACAGAGCCTTGCAGTCATGCTTTAGAAAGTGCAGGTGTCTCTGTTTCTGTGCAGAGTCAAGAATGTTTAAATTATTCTGTGTGGGGAAGTATGTGTAGAGGGGGAAAAGGGTAAAAATAAGAGGAAACACATCCTTTTTTTAGGTGGATCTTGGAGCAAAATGCCACGTGCTTCAGACTGAACTTCAGTCTTCCATGTGCCTGCCTGCTGAGTGGTGAGAGCATGCCAAGGTGGTATGGTATGTATTTTGCCCTCAGGACAGGGTTGAACTAATCTTTTGCTAAGTTAATTTACTGAACAAAATTCCAGCTTCTAAAGAAGTTCCTCTTAACTTATTTACAGGATAACTTGGTTTTGCTGAGAAATTTTAATTAGCCTCCTTCAATTTCTGCATTTTTGGTCAGTATTAAAGCTACAGCATGAAGCAGCTATGAGTATTTGGATGCTGTGTCTCAGTTTTAGGTAATGTCCCTCTGTGCAGGCAGAAGGGCCAAGACGTGTCTGGGGACAGAAGGGCCTGTAAAGGAGCAGGAGCAGCAATAACTTAACTGCTTATTTCCCTTTACTTTGCACAAAGGTGACCATGCAAACACCACACTTTAAAAACCCACACTAAAGATTGCTGAAACAAAACTTGACAGTGTGGCTGCTGAGCTTTGTAAGGTAAATTCTGCTTGTGGTTAAGTCATAATGCAGCTCCAGCCATGTTCTCTTTGGTGCTTTATTAAATGAGTGGAAAACGTAGGAGGAGAAAAACTCTCTTGCTTCTTTACTTGCTGGAACATTTATTTTCCCCCTGTCCATATGTGTGTTGCAAGAATACCAAGCATAACAAATCATGCTTGCATTTGGTTCTGAATACAGTGAGGTCCACAATCACTTCTGTCAGTGAGGGCAAGCTCCAGAGTTAGCATTTCTGCATGCGTGATGGATGAGTTTGTTGTTCTGATGAAGCATGGCTGTTGTTGGAGGTCGTGGTCACAGCAGAGTGGTGATCCATCTTTCATGGGGGGCAGTTGTATGGAAGCCTCAAATGCCAAGACAGGAATGTAGCATTTAATTTTCTCGTTTGCTGTGGAGGGCCTGTGCAGAGGCAGTACCTTGTTTTACAAGTGCTTTTGTATTACAGAGAGGTGGGAGCTGTGTCCTGTACAAAATTCAACCATTTCAGAAGCTTTGGCCTAGTTCCCAAGTGCAGTTGAGTCTGGAGGTTGCAAACACATTTATTTTTGTGGCCAGATCTGGTCAGATAGGGAGATCAAACCTCTGGCCATGCAGAGATGGTGTTGGACTTGCCTGCCTGAGCATCCCTAGGAGCGGAAGTCTCAGAGCCTGCATACCGACTGGCAGGCAGTGTCTGTAATCAAGGGCAATGTTGTGGCCTAGGGACATCTTTAGAGCAGTTCCCATCACGAGATTGCAGAGGTAGTAGGTAGTAGGTGTGTATTTTAAGTACCTCTGAGGATCAGGAGCTTGTGTTGGGACAGAACCTGAAAGTGAACCTTCTCATCAACCAGGCAAATTCTGTGACACGTTCCCTCCTTTTTCTCTCCTGGACTGCTTATAGGCATTTGAATTTGGTTGTGACAGGGACAGCTGAGCCCTTTTCATTCAGATCAAGCAGCAGGAAATGAAAAGAATGGCAGCTGTTCTTCACTGGACTAGTCCTAGTTGGACTAGCATACCAAGGCTGGAGCACTAACCTCATTACCAGTGCCCTTATGCATCTGGTTTGTTTAACACTGGTTGTATTGAAGGTTTAAAAATCAGAATGTTTTCTTATGGTGGAGTTACTTGATACTTTAATTGATTAGCCTAAATACTGTGTCTGGGTACTGCTTATGTGCCTGAGGTCTGTCTGAGGAGAACACAAAGCACTCTCTAAGCATAAAATATGCTAATTATCTTTTTCTCTTTGCTTCTGCACTTAGGCCTGTGGGAAACAGATGCTGCTTAGCAAAGGGAAGGATGAACATAGCTTCTTCTGGGCTCAGAAGTTAAAACATGGAATGCATCTGCTATGGTTCACTGACATGTCTGTTCTTAGCTTTGTTCTTTGAACAAGTTCCTCTGAAAGGTGTCAGGAATCATTGGCATTGTTGGCACAGATCAGAGCTGTGATCCAGCTGTGTATCCACCAGGACGTTGGAAGTTTGACTGGTGCTCAGACAGTGAGAAACCACCCAACACTACATGCTTTACTCCTGGATGTTATGTGATCACAATTGTCTCTTTCTTGGTCTTTCTTGTTTGGTTTGTTTAAAGGCATTGTTTGGCTTGACAGTTTCAAACTCAGCAATTACAGATTCCAGCATCTAAGGCAGTGCAATTGCAGTTAAAAACCTGCTTCCTTTGTTGATTTGAAAAGTTGGGCTGTTGACTTGTCTTGTGTCAGACCTGTTCTTGCACTGTGCTCATCGTCCTGATAGCTGAACAAAGAGCACATGAACTCATTTAGAGGTTAGAAATTTTTAAGGAGAAATTCATAAAAGCAAACTTCACTTTTTGTCTTGCAGGTTGATCCAGCTTTGAAAGAAAAATTAAAACAGAACACAGTGACACTGGAATCTGAATATGAGGTAAAATAAGTTTGTTGCTTGGGGCTCATAACCTTGGCTGCCCTTGATTACTCTGGCCCCTGGTGGGTTGTACCTGTCCCTACCCCAAATTAGATCAGCCATCTGCCTTTGACTCACTGATGTCCAAGAAACCCAAGATTTTATGTAATGAAAGGGTTTGGAACATGCAGTGCTGCTTTCTGAACACAAGCCTGACTTTGAGGTCCAGATGCCAAGTACAGTGGCACAAATAAATTCCACCCCTTGTGTGGTTAACCAGTCTGTAAATGCAGAGCTGCTGTTGGCCTTAGAAGGGATGTGTAACCTGTGTATGCCAACAGTCCTGCTGCTCTGTGTGCCCGACGAGGGAGCCGTGCGCTGGCTGTGCTTGCTGCTGTGTCTGAAGCTCAGCTCTGTCTGTCAGATAACTGCTGCTCCTTTCTCACTCGCTCAGAAAATGTTCTAGACAACTACTTCACTCTTTCCTCAACCATGCAGTCTCTTCACACATTCCTAAGTTCCAAAATGGCTGGTTTGGCCAGGTTGAAACCCACAATTGCACAAATCTTCAGGCCTGCAGAAAGCAGTGTTAGGAAAATTGGGGGGAACCTCCCTGTATCCAGACACAAAAGGTAAAGCTGTTTAAGGTAACTGAGAATCTTTTAGAATTACTTGGATCAAATGTCCAGCTAACACTTTTTCTGGCTTTATGCTGAACACAGGATTTCTTTTCCCTCCTGTGCCACGTTCCTGTCCCAGGCCTTTGAGGAGCTTGGTTGCACTCTTGTCAGATGTGCAAATGGCAGCACATGGTCTTGCTGACCAAACTTCTCTGGTTTGTGATTTCTCTGAAATAACAGTAGCACTTTTTCTGCATGCCTAGTTTCACAGAACCTCTGCCTACCTGCCAGGTTTGTGCAGTGGTTTTGCCATTGTTGCCAAAGGGTTTGGGACATCCTTCTTCCTGTGAATCAGAGGGCAGGGAATTAAGATTCCCTACATCACGGTGCAGGGAATAAAAACCTGTGATCCCTAAGTACACATGGAAGGCTCCAGTGGAATCTTCTAAGTTCTGATTGCCTCAGGGATAATTGTGTCTCAAATATACTGTAAGGGTGCTTTGATTTATTTATGTGGAAGAGCCCCAAGCAATGAAAGAAACCACATCTCTCTGTTTAACTCACTACCTAACCTCAAAATCAACTGATCTGTATTCAGATGCACCTCACTTTCTCTTCAGAAGTAAATAGTTGAAGGATAATATTTAAATGGTCATAAAAGCATTAGCTTTATGGATAAATCGATGACAATAAAATGCAGCTGCCATAACAGGGTACCACAGGCCTGCTGGGTAATGAGGCTTCTTCCTCAGGGACACAAATGACAGAAGCAATCTGATTATTGTCTTCATCCATACTACAGGGAGTTCCAGGCTGAAATTCTTCCAAAGCAGTGTTTGGGTGTTAGAAGGGGCAGAGCAGTTCAGCAAAGCAAATGGATTTGCATTTCCATATAATGAAAATAGATTCAGGTTAATGTTTTGAACTCTAATCTCAAGATATGCTTTACTCTGGGCACTAACTTGCAAGCATCAGGCCTGTTCATTCCTTGCTGCACTGGGACTTGTGGAACTCCCAGCCACCATCTGCAAACTGCATAGGCTCAGCACTGAGCACGTGACCATTTTAGTCCATCTTACCTCTGTATTCTAGTGGACAAAATCTAACCTGTCACTGAGTTACAGATGATGTTTGGGAATCATTTTTTGTGGACCTCCCCCATGTGTTCTTGGCCAGGGCTTTTTAGCCTTCCTCTTCATTTTTTCACTTGTCCAAAAGACAGCTCTTAAGAATGTCTTCTAATTCTCTATATAGGTCACAGTGGAGGATTACACTGGTGGCTGTTACTAAATGTGGTATGAGAAGAGATCAAGGGCAGTTAAAAAGTTGTTCTTTTCATATGTAAAGCCTTATTTATAAGGACCTGGGGGTTTGGGGTGATGAANTGATCTTTGAGGTCTCTTCCAACCTTACCATTCTATGATTCTATTTTACAGTATCATTAGCATTGCATCTGCAGCTGTTAGTGAGGATCCCCAGCCAGCTTTTTGGGAGTGTGGTTTCCTGAGCCATGTAAATGTCTGTTGGCCCTCTATGACTTTTAAAAATATCTTTTTTTCTTCTTAGAGAGATGTCCTTACATATTGAGTACATACTGAGTCCTTTTAGAATGTCATATGGGCAATACTGCAAAAGATAAAGACATCTTTTATATTTAAAACATGTTGAAGTCTGTGCTTTGTCTCCAATGTGGTGGTGGTAGCGATGGAAAAAGTTGTAATCACAGATTGGATCAGTTTACTGTGAAGAAATTAGCATACAGACATTGTCTCACCTTCTAATTTACTAAATTATAACTTCTCAAACTACACCAAAATGACTTTGTTTCACGTGGGAGCATTTCTGGCCAGGATGCTGTTTTGAGGAAGAAGGAATTGGCATGTGCAGTTCAGACTGCATTTCTTGTATCTTAGGTCTGTTAATAATGCTTTATCTTCTGCCTTGGGACATGCTGGAGGAGCAAGCTACCTTTGCATGCCTTTCCCATTGATGGGTTCCTCTCACATGCTTTGCTGTCCTCCTGTGTCCTCATTAGTCCTTGCTGCTCCCCTTTGCCTAATCACAGCTCTGTCCACTAGTGACACTGGTACTGATGTGAATGTAGTTCTGCTGCTGAGCTGGGCCTTGTAGAGCACACTGCAAAAAATGCCAAGTGGTTGACCTGTGACAAAAGCCTAGAGTCTTTGAAAGCATAACAGTATTGTGTGAAAGAGGGGGATAAGAAACCCATCGATGTGGTATGTGAAAAACATGCCTGTAGGTGTTCAAGCACCACAGTACAATCCTTTTCAGTGCTTTAAATGCAGTCTCAGGATAGCATTCCTTTCCTAACACTTGGTTGCTGTACTTGTGTGAAATTAATAGTCTAGTACACACTAAAAAAAAAAAAAATCTGTCCTCAGTTAGCTACATCAGACCCCAAAATAAAGAACTGTTGCTTAGGGTTTTCAAGCAAATGAAAACGTCTGTAAGTAGAATTTATTAACATTTTGCAATGAAAACATCACTTAAGTTTGAATCAAATATATGATATCCAATGGGAACTAATGACAACTGAAAGCAGAGGGGAAAAATACCACAACAAAGAAAAAAAATGTGAAGGATTGCTATGGAAACAGTGATTGAGAGATTATAAAGCTGTGAAGATTGATAAAAGACACCGAGGACGTCAGAGAATTGTCTGCTCAGTTGAGCTGACAAGGATAGGGGTAAGAGGATGGTGTTGCAGTGAACTAAATGCTATAATGGGAATGTAGAATCAGGAGTAACCACACTGGCAGAGCAGCAACATCTCAGAAAGAGAAAAGGTTTGTATTTCTTCTAGAGAAAACAGTCCTTGTATTCAGAACTCCTAATGATCAAGCAAGAGGTCATTTCCTAGCTGTTGGGCTCTGATGCTTAGAGCTGCGTTCCAGGAAAGTGCTACTGCTCAGAATCTCAGTCTGGGAATGATGATTCTCTGGGAATCATCACTGGGCCAGAAAGTGATATTGGAAGTGCTCAGTGAGATTTGAGACATACCTGGGCTATATTGAGTACTTTTTTCAGTGATATGGAAGTAATTGTAAAATGACTGCTGATGTGCAAGCGACACAGGACTATTGAAACAGGAAAAGTATGGCAAGGCAGGGACAGAAAGCTGATCATCTGCTTGGGAGGCTGGCTCCATTAAATGAGCAAAGGACTTTAAAAAAAAGGCCAAAATGATTCATTTTAAAAAATGGAAATGCAGGCCAGAGTGAGCTCCAGTAGCACCGGAGAAGGCTTAGAAGTCAGTGTCTAAGTAATTCAGATTGATGTGCTGGGGCACGGAGAGCTAATTCAGGCTTTATGAATGTAAACAGGAGTGCTGGATGGTAGGAGAGGTGATACTGCTTCTGAGTGCAATACTGATGAGGCCAGGACTGAAATGATGGATCTGCTCCTGCTGTCCCTGTTTTGAACAGGCTTTTAAAAATGCACTGAGTATATTGTTCAGCTCTGAGCCCCCCAGCTCAAGACAGACAGGAGCTGCTTGAGAAGGTCCAGTGCAGAACCATGAAAATGATTAAGGAAGTTAAGCCTCTTCCTTATGAGGAGAGCCTGAGGGAGTTGGGAGTGTGCTGCTGGGAGAGGAGACTGAGAGGTGACCTCATTCATGTTTATAACTATGTAAGGGTTGAGTGCCAGGAGGCTGGAGCCAGGCTCTGCTGGGTGATGCCCAGTGACAGGACAAGGGGTAGTGGGTGGAAGTTGAGGCACAGGAGGTTCCATGTGAACCTGAGGAGAATTTTTTTCCCTGTGAGGGTGACAGAGCACTGGAACAGGCTGCCCAGGGGGATTGTGGAGTCTCCCTCTCTGGAGATATTCAAGAACCATCTGGATGTGTTCTGTGTGATCTGCTCTGGGTGATGCTGCTCTGGCAGGGGCTGGACCAGATGAGCTTTGGAGGTCCCTTCCAGCCCCTGACATTCTCTGATTCTATGATTCTGTTGGCTTGGGGCTTAAGAAAATGCTTTAACTAAATGTTTTTAAATATACTGGAAAGAATGTGGGTTGTATACAAATACCTTCATAAGAAGAGATGCTGGTTAGTGGAGATTTTGGGTTTAGTTCCAGCAAAAGTACTAACAGGTCCATTATTAATGGATGGGAACATTAGNGCTGGGCCTTGTAGAGCACACTGCAAAAAATGCCAAGTGGTTGACCTGTGACAAAAGCCTAGAGTCTTTGAAAGCATAACAGTATTGTGTGAAAGAGGGGGATAAGAAACCCATCGATGTGGTATGTGAAAAACATGCCTGTAGGTGTTCAAGCACCACAGTACAATCCTTTTCAGTGCTTTAAATGCAGTCTCAGGATAGCATTCCTTTCCTAACACTTGGTTGCTGTACTTGTGTGAAATTAATAGTCTAGTACACACTAAAAAAAAAAAAAATCTGTCCTCAGTTAGCTACATCAGACCCCAAAATAAAGAACTGTTGCTTAGGGTTTTCAAGCAAATGAAAACGTCTGTAAGTAGAATTTATTAACATTTTGCAATGAAAACATCACTTAAGTTTGAATCAAATATATGATATCCAATGGGAACTAATGACAACTGAAAGCAGAGGGGAAAAATACCACAACAAAGAAAAAAAATGTGAAGGATTGCTATGGAAACAGTGATTGAGAGATTATAAAGCTGTGAAGATTGATAAAAGACACCGAGGACGTCAGAGAATTGTCTGCTCAGTTGAGCTGACAAGGATAGGGGTAAGAGGATGGTGTTGCAGTGAACTAAATGCTATAATGGGAATGTAGAATCAGGAGTAACCACACTGGCAGAGCAGCAACATCTCAGAAAGAGAAAAGGTTTGTATTTCTTCTAGAGAAAACAGTCCTTGTATTCAGAACTCCTAATGATCAAGCAAGAGGTCATTTCCTAGCTGTTGGGCTCTGATGCTTAGAGCTGCGTTCCAGGAAAGTGCTACTGCTCAGAATCTCAGTCTGGGAATGATGATTCTCTGGGAATCATCACTGGGCCAGAAAGTGATATTGGAAGTGCTCAGTGAGATTTGAGACATACCTGGGCTATATTGAGTACTTTTTTCAGTGATATGGAAGTAATTGTAAAATGACTGCTGATGTGCAAGCGACACAGGACTATTGAAACAGGAAAAGTATGGCAAGGCAGGGACAGAAAGCTGATCATCTGCTTGGGAGGCTGGCTCCATTAAATGAGCAAAGGACTTTAAAAAAAAGGCCAAAATGATTCATTTTAAAAAATGGAAATGCAGGCCAGAGTGAGCTCCAGTAGCACCGGAGAAGGCTTAGAAGTCAGTGTCTAAGTAATTCAGATTGATGTGCTGGGGCACGGAGAGCTAATTCAGGCTTTATGAATGTAAACAGGAGTGCTGGATGGTAGGAGAGGTGATACTGCTTCTGAGTGCAATACTGATGAGGCCAGGACTGAAATGATGGATCTGCTCCTGCTGTCCCTGTTTTGAACAGGCTTTTAAAAATGCACTGAGTATATTGTTCAGCTCTGAGCCCCCCAGCTCAAGACAGACAGGAGCTGCTTGAGAAGGTCCAGTGCAGAACCATGAAAATGATTAAGGAAGTTAAGCCTCTTCCTTATGAGGAGAGCCTGAGGGAGTTGGGAGTGTGCTGCTGGGAGAGGAGACTGAGAGGTGACCTCATTCATGTTTATAACTATGTAAGGGTTGAGTGCCAGGAGGCTGGAGCCAGGCTCTGCTGGGTGATGCCCAGTGACAGGACAAGGGGTAGTGGGTGGAAGTTGAGGCACAGGAGGTTCCATGTGAACCTGAGGAGAATTTTTTTCCCTGTGAGGGTGACAGAGCACTGGAACAGGCTGCCCAGGGGGATTGTGGAGTCTCCCTCTCTGGAGATATTCAAGAACCATCTGGATGTGTTCTGTGTGATCTGCTCTGGGTGATGCTGCTCTGGCAGGGGCTGGACCAGATGAGCTTTGGAGGTCCCTTCCAGCCCCTGACATTCTCTGATTCTATGATTCTGTTGGCTTGGGGCTTAAGAAAATGCTTTAACTAAATGTTTTTAAATATACTGGAAAGAATGTGGGTTGTATACAAATACCTTCATAAGAAGAGATGCTGGTTAGTGGAGATTTTGGGTTTAGTTCCAGCAAAAGTACTAACAGGTCCATTATTAATGGATGGGAACATTAGAAGAGGGTCTTCACCCAGGAGGTTGCAGGGCTGATTGACAGAGCTTTAAGCTGGGTGTGAAGGGGAGGGCAATAATAGCATCAGGCTCTTGGGTGACAAGCTGTGGGATGACACAGCAGGGCTGGTGGGTGGGGAGCTGAAGCATGCTGGGGACACAGCAGCACACCAGTCTCATGGAAGGGAGCCAGGGACTCCCGAGGTAGCAGTAGGCAAGAGGGCAGCATCAGCCTGCAGCCTTGCAGGTGCAGCTGGTGTGCTCAGCTGGCACCCTGGGATGCCTGCAGTTAGAGATCTGTGTGTGGTCAGGGGGTGATGGTCTGGGGGCGACTGCAGAGACATGGTGGGACAGCTGATGTGCCTGGAACGTGGTCATGCATGGCTCTGGCCTCTTTAGCAAAGACAAGTCAGCAGGTGAGGGAGGCTTTGCTCTTTACCTGAGAGAGCAACCAGAAGGTGCTGAGCTCTGTGCAGGGTGGGCTGAGAGCCTGTGGGTGTGAATTCAGGGCAGGCTGATACTGCTGTGGGTGTCTGTACAGGTACTGATGAGGGCTTCTGCAGGCAGCAGTTACAGGCCCTGGTTCTCGTGGGGGATTTTAACTACCCAGGTATTTGCTGGGAGGCCTACTCAGGCAGCTGCCCACAGTCCAGGAGGTTCCTCCAGTGCATCAGTGGTAACTTCTTGATGCAGATGGTGGAGGAGCTAAGAGGGGAGCACTGCTGAATGAGGTGGGTGCCTGGGTGACAGGATGCAAAGAGTTACTGAATGCCTTCTTTGTCCGCACTGCTGGAGTCTGTCAGGAGCCCCAGAGGCCTGAGACCCCAGAGGAGGAGTTTCCCTTGGTTGATGAGGACTGGGTTGGAACATCCATAAACCCCTGACTGGGTGCACCCATGGGTGCTGAGGGAGTTGGCAGAAGTCATTGCTAGGCCACTCTCCACTGGAGCAGGCTGCCCAGGGAGGTTGTGGAGTCTCCTTCTCTGGAGACGTTCAAAACCCACTCGTGTGCATTGCTGTGTGACCCACTCTGTCTGGGTGATCCTGCTCTGGCAGAGGGTTGGACTAGAGGATCTTTCAAGGTCCCTTCCAACCCCTAGAGCTCCATGGTTTTGTAATATGCTGGTCTGCAAATAACCTGTCTAGAGAACACTGCTTTCTTGACTTAAAGTGTGCAAGTATGGAGCAGTTGTTGTTCCTCCTAATTTGATGAACCACAAGTGATTGATGTTGATTGAAGTTGTGTAGCTGTTTATCCTGAGAATTGCAGCAGAACTGTTGTAGTTGCAGCATTAAAATCAGAATAGTTTAAAAAGTAAAAGCAGGCACATGGAGAGGTGGCTTGGGAGTCTAACCTGTGTATTTATGGCCTTAAGACAGAAAGAAGTACTTGAATAAGCTCTTCTAAAGAAGACTGGTGCCATTTAATGTTCTTCTGACTTAACTGCAGTGCCAGCAGTGTGGATGGATCTTTTTTAGAACTGTGTTTTATTTTTAGGAAGGGGCAGTGTAGTAACAAAGTCGTGTTAGTGTTAAATAGATGCATTGAAGTGTGTGGAGTTAAGGAACAGCCTAGAAAGAAGGTAGGAAGAAGGTCATTCCTGAATGCCAGCAGTTGAAATCTGCAGGTGTCTTGTTGCTGATGTTATCAATACCAGAGGATTGCAGACTTTGTTGCTTTAGAATTAACAGATTAGTGTACTGAGTTGATTTACTTCAGTGTCTGTGAAGATAATAGTGGCTAAATACCTTGAGCTGTTTGAGAGATGACAAAGATCCCTTCTTAGTGACTGCTGGGGCACTACATGAGGTTGAGGCACTGTTCTTCCCCCCTTCAATCACTCCATCCCTGCCCTCTGTCAGTGCATTGTCCAGCCTAGCCATTAGTTCCCCACTGCCATCCAAGTTGTCTTTGGGGCAAGTGGAGTTTCTTGCATTTCAGTTCAGTCCCATGTAAAATGGTCTTGTGAGCTTATTTCACTGTGAATCAGTCTTCCCCACTTCGTGTTTCGTAGAGAAGGACAAAGTGATGTCAGTTTGTCCTTAATGGGAGCTGCCACAGGAGAGGGTTTTAGTTTACAGAGGTTCTGCTAGGTGTTTTACTCTGAACATGCACAGCCAAGCTGTACTTTGCTCCTTCTCGACATTTCAGAAGTCTTATGTGCTGTAGTTCAAAATGCAGTCAGAGAAACACAAGAGGGTGGGGTTTGGTGATGGGTTCTGGTGGAAAACTCCCCCTTGCAGGATGAAAGACATTGGGCCCTGGAGTTCACAATTCTACTGCTCTTATTTCTGGGATTAATCTCTGTTTGCCCCTCAGATGTTCCTAGGCATGTTTGTAACATACCTCTTTGCACAGCATATTCCTCCACTTCAGCTCTTTCTTCAGTGTTGCATTTGCACTTTTCTTATCCCACAAGACTGGTTTCTTGTAGATGGAAAGCAAAGTGAGGCAGTTAACAGTGCATCAGACAGCAAACATGGCTGGGACATGCAAATACCTGTTGCAAGTACTCTTCTCCTCACCCTTCCTCCTCTCTCCCAAACAGAATCCTTTGTACCTGCCTGCACTCCCTGCACACGTGTTCTAGCCCTAGAGGAACTAACTGATTCTTCCTTACCCTGTTAGGGTCAACACTGTGCCTTGTCTTGGGCAGGGAAAGTGGCATCCACACAACAGGGCTGATTTCTCTTCACTTATTTCCCCAAGGCAGTGTTTGGAACATTCTCTCGTGCAGCTGACTAGGTGGGAACGTGAAGCACATCTGCTGTGCTGGTGCTCCGTGGGGGACTGAGCTGTCTCTCACAGAACACAGNCTGGCCACAAGGGCACATTGCTGGCCCAGGCAGAACCTGCTGCCCACCAGCACTCCAAGGTCTCTCTCCACAGAAATGTGAAGTACCTCTGAAGTAACTTTAGTATGGTATGTGGGAGTTCAGCTACACAGCTGAGGCTGTGTATGTTCCTCTCACTGACTGTCTTCGAAGAGGTACAGCAAGACACAGATAGTTTTGAAGGAAGCTCCTGTCTCAGCAACAGGCAAAGCAGCTTTTTGCAAGTATATCCTCCTGTTTGTATGGCTTAGCTTTTTTTTTTTTTCTGGCCAATTTCATAAACACTCTCCAGAATATTCTCTGATTACCAGCATGCTTCCAGGTGATGCCCACAGGGACACTCACTCTGAATTTTAAATGCATTAAAAGATTGTCGCACAATTCTTGCATGTTCTTTGCCTCTCAGATTGTTTCTACCCAGGTGTATTTAGTGCTCAGACTTACACTGTATGGTTGTAGCCTGCACTAGCAGGTTACAGTTGGAGACTGGGTCACTGTCTGTCCTCAGAGGGTTACTGATTGAGCACAGAAATGAGATCTAAGACCACTGGAGACTGGCTGTGGAGTTCCCATGCTTCTTAACTAAATAATCAAACTTTAGAAGATTGAATGGAAAAGGTCCTTCTTTCAATACCTGACTTCATCATACTGCTGGTAAAACTTGAGTTTTGCCCAAGTATAGCTGGGAGACATCACTGAGAAACACAGAGGCTGAGGAGACTGCTGTTGGCAGTTCAGTTCACTCCATCTTGTTCGTGGCATCCTCCCAGCCAGTCACTGGAAAGCTGCTGTCCTGCTGTGCCATCTTACAGCTCCAGTGTGAAAAGAGGCTTTAAGCATGATGGAATTCAAAAGTAAAATACTCTCCAACCACAGAAAGAGCCCAGCCCTTACCTTCTAAAATTTCCTTTTAATTCTTGCAAGAACTGAGGTGGCTGGCTGCCTGCCTGCCTCCCAGGCAGAAGGCATTCTGCTTGCCTTCTCAGCTCCTCTTGGTTTGACAGAATGAAGGATCCATCAGGTTTTTGTGTGCTGTACGTTCAGCAGTGCTGCTCAGGAGTAGCTTTGCTGTAGAGTGGGGGACTAACGCTCATCAAGTGGGCAGGGGATGCCACAGAGAAGAAACTGGAGGATTGTCTTTTTTCCTGTGGGGAGTTTTCCCAGCAGCACAGATCAAGCAGTGGCCATTGATGGCACTGAAAAAGCAAGCTGGTTATGGCTGAAAGGATTGGAATTGCTCTTTTAGTATTTAGACAAAGCCATAGTTTCTACACAGAGAAAAGCATTCTGGTTCAGCATATCCATTGACAAGCAACTTCTGGAAGGGAGATGAGTGGAAAACCAGCAGGAAGGTGTAGATAAGAAATAAAAGTCCTAAACTGCACTAACCAACGTTAGTGGATGTTAGTGGAACTCAGTGAGGCCAGGAGAGAGGAGCAGTATGTGGGACACAGGATTTAACTCACCAGTTCAGAATGGCTGATCTGAACACATGCAGTTGCTTTAAACCAGTTATTTAATATCCTAGATTGAAGTTTCATTGAACATGACTGTTGTAAACCTTCTCTAGTTGTTCCTTTTCTTATGCCTGCATACTTCTGTTAGTAGTATCATAGTGGCAGGTGATCATTTCTTGTGGTAAATCTCTTCCCTGGGATATTCATCACAGCTTTTTCCTCTTGCATAAGAAACCACAGCATCACGGAGTGTCAGGGGCTGGAAGGGACCTCCAAAGCTCATCCAGTCCAACCCCCTGCCAGAGCAGGATCTCCTGTACCAGGTCACACAGGAACAGGTCCAGGTGGTCTTGAATATCTCCAGAGAGGGAGGCTCCACAACCCCCCTGGCAGCCTGTGCCAGTTTATTTTTCAGACCTCTTCAGACGTGAAAAACCACCGTGTATGACTCGTGGCTCTGGTCTGGTTTGATCCTTGTACATCTCCTTCTTTTTTGATTAAGTCTATCTTTTACAATCATTATTAGAAGGGCATACTGTGCCAAGTTTTATATACACCAAATAAATTATCCATGCTTCCAGGTATAGCTGGTCCTAGCAAGCTGTTTGAAGTAGACCTTTCTGTGGTGTCAGGATGCTTATGCAGGCATCTTCTGGAGGCGGCGCACGTCCATGTGCTTTCCCCACCAGCCACAGCACTCTCATTTCTGGTTATTTATTTTTCTCTCACTGCTCCTGCACTGTAAAAGATCCCATACCCCTTCAGCCAAGGTCACCTTTATATGGTTAAAGATCCTGCGAACACCCCCAGAGTCTGTCCTTGGCTGCTCCTCTTTTAGAGGGCGATGCTGCTGTAACTGGGACTGTACGAACTCAAGGATGACACAAAGTTGACAAGATCAAGCACTCCAAGTTGGGAAATTCCCTGGTCCTAGTAACTTGGTGAGATCTCCCAAGCTGTAATTCCAGAGATAAACCTTAGTAATGAGCACTTCTCCTTCTGGGACACGTTCATCATGGCTCGATGAAACTATCCTCTGTGCACTTTATTACTTCATTAACAGTGGAATTTGCTGAATTTTTGAGCTTTGGTCGTGAAGATGTAGCATTGCACTCATGTTGGGTGTTTCAGACTTTCATTTTGTCCTCAAGAAAAGAAGATAAACTGAAAGTGATGAACTGAGGACCCACTCCTGAGTTCTCCTGACTTCCCCCATAGAGCCTGTGAATGTTTCTGACCAAGAGGTCTGTCCTGGGGGAGCTGCAGGTGCAATGTGCAAAGGTCATCCTCTGAGGTTTACTGTGCCTTTTTAATGGCATCCTTTGCTTTAAGAAGTGAAACTGTGTGTTGATCAGGAGGAAATCATGGTGGAGCCGAACTCTGAGATGCAAACTTCTCTGCCTGAGGTTATTTTCTGTTGTTTCAGAGAGGGAGGCTGTGTCACTGGGCAGTTTGAACCCAGGGCCACCGGCGCTTGCTTTGCGGAGTGACTTGCATCGCTGTAGCATCTTCACTCAAAACTATGAGAGCATTTGGGAACATGGATTAAAATCTGTGGCACCTCTGAGGTGGAAGTAAATCCTGTTCTTGTTGGGAAAGTGGTGCCCAGGCAAGTCACTGGCACAGTTCCTTAGTATGCATCTTTTACAGTGTAGCCACTTAGGAATGTTTCTGGTCTCTCTCCACTCAGAGATTCCTCATCTGTGCCAGCTCAAGTACTGCATACTCCTCAATAGGATTAATTCATTACCACTGTGTATCTGTNATCTTGAGCTTTTCCTCACCCCAGACCCCCAGGGCCTGTTCCTCAGGGCTGCTCTCAGCCATTCCCCACCCAGCCTGAAGCTGTGCTTGGGATTGTGCCTACCCAGGTGCAGGACCTTGCACTTGGCCTTGTTGAATGTCTGAGGTTGGCCTGGGCACACCTCTGCAGCCTGTCCAGGTCCCTCAGCCCCACATTGTTTTTTGATTTGGCATAGCTGAAGGGAACAGAACCTATGGGCAAAGGCTCTCTTAAAGCAGGTCACCGTAGATTACTTAGTTGATCCATAGATGAAAGGTCTTGGATCCCACTGAAGTCAGCTAGAAAGCCTCTAATGGTTTCTTGGTCTTGTTTTTGCCAGTCTTCAGCAAAACTAAAAAGAGAAGCAGCTCTCTGGATGCTTACATGCAGAAAACATTTCCCTTCCTTCCCTCAGTGACCAAAGCCACCTCTTGTGGACACAGCATGCTGCCTGCTGACTTGCTTATTCACTAACTAAACAGTCTTTACTGGGAAAAATGCTCTTTATAATCTGAGGATTAAATTGCTAACCACATTATCAAATCTTTCATCTCAGCTATTAAATTACATCACATTCTAAACAAATTCAGTAACATCAAGCTTATAGTAAGAAAAGGTGTCCAGAAGTGGTCTCTAGGAGGGCCATGTACATAAGGCAGTAAGGCCATACCAGGGGCACGATAGAGAGAGATTTTTTCCAGTCAGGCACAAGACAGCAGATTCAGTGTTACTTCTGTTCCTCTGCATCTATACATCATTGTGGTAGTTTGAGTTCCTCAGGATATTGTTTGTGGTCTGAGACCTTTGCAAAGCCTGCCTGGTTGAGTGGATTTCCTGCACTGCATGTTTCAGCCATGGGGACATTCTTCCTGCTCACTCCTGCATCACTGAATGGCTTAGGTTGGAAGGGACCTCAGAGATCATCTACTCCAACCTTCCCACCATGGGCATCTCTCAACCAGACTCAGCTGCCTTGAACACCCCCATGGAGGAGGCAGCCACAACCTCCCTGGGCAGCCTATTCCAGAGTCTGTCCATCCTCTTTCTAAGATCCAGTGTAAACCTCCCTCAGCTTCAAACCATTCTCTCTTGTCCTGTCTCTAGACACCCTAAGGAAAAGTCCCTCTGCAGCCTTCCTGGAGGCTTCCTGCTCATCTTCTATCTGTGGATGAGTTTGCTTGCTATAATGATGGGAAGTATTTGCCTCTCTGAATAAGCAGTTCCTTTCTGTGGCACTCATCACAGAATTTATTGTGCCAGGCTGTAAAGCAAACAGGATTTTCTTACCCTGCTTTTCACCTGTGGGAAACAAAGACTAAAGTCAAACATTTTTGTAAGTGACCACCTGGAACTGACTCAGCCTGAGCACCAAAAGCTCCACAGGAACTTCTGCAGATTGCAGCTCATTTGTCATTGCATGAAGAGCAGCAAGAGTAGAATTCAAACGACTTTAAAATATTTGATTTTAAGGCTGACAGAAAATTTTGGCTTTTACTTAATATCAAGCCAGGCATTTGAAGCAGCAATGAAGAAGCTAAGTTCTCTAACATCCTTACTGGTACCTTTGCATCAGGCAGGCTGCTTGACAGGGCTCATAAAAGTCAGTGTGTGGCCAATAGTTGAACATTGTTTGATGGTCATTAGCTTTGCCTCTGCATAGCTGTTCATTTGTTGTTGTTGTTGCTGTGGAATTTACAGCTTCTGTCAGTCCTCTATGTTTTAAGAGGCAGCTTAGCTGACTTAGGAAGTGAAACAGTAGATTTGAGAGATTACATTAATAGGTGAGGGATGAGCAACTGACGGCATTTACCTGGCCCTGGGCAAAGCCTTGGGCACCATCCCCCACCACAGTCTGATCTCCCAGCTGGTGAGACATGGGTGTGATGGGTGGAGCACCAGATGGGTAAAGAACTGGCTTGATGGCCGCACCCAAAGAGTGGCTGCCAATGGCTGCATGTCCCAGTGGAGGCAGTGCCAAGCAGAGTCCCCCAGGGATCAGTCCTGGGACCAGTCTTGTTCAGCATCTGTGTGGGTGCCATGGACAGAGGCACTGAGTGCAGCCTCAGCAAGTTTGCTGACCACACCAAGCTGTGTGGTGCAGCTGACAGCTGGAGGGNTGGAGGTGGGGAGAGTCAGACTGGAGGTGAAGAGGAAGTTGTTCAGCATGAGGGTGGTGAGAGCCTGGCAGGGGTTGCCCAGGGAGGTGGTGGAAGCCTCATCCCTGGAGGTGTTTAAGGCCAGGCTGGATGAGGCTGTGGCCAGCCTGATCTAGTGTGAGGTGTCCCTGGGCATGGCAGGGGGGTTGGGACTGGCTGCTCCTTGTGGTCCCATCCAACTCTGACTGATTCTCTGATCAATGGACTACCCTTGATCTTACTTTAAACACCTAATTTTCAGCATGCTTTGCACTGTTTGAGACAAGCAGGAGAGGTGGTGCTGGTCTGATCTGATTGCATTTCACTGTAGTCTCCAGTGATTGACTCTTTAGTACATCTGAATCAGGATGCCAGTTCGTATGTATTTCAATTTACTAAAACCTGGAAGTGATTTATGTAATATCTTCATTTAGTTAGGTAGGCAGAGTCCAGGAGGCTAAAAACAAAAGAGAAAGGGAAAAAAAAACCCAAACCCAACCCCCCCAAAACCCCACATTAGAAAGAGCCAGTTAGAATGAAAAGAGGGGGGGTGGGGTGGGGGGTGTGTTTCATAGACTCAGTATTGCCCAGACTGGCAAGGACCTCCAAAGGCCATGCAGTCCAACCTCTCTGCAGTCAGCAGGAACATCCTCACCTAGAGCAGGTTGCCCACAGCCCTGTCCAGCCTCACCGTGAATACCTCCAGGGATGGGCCCCAACCCCCTCCCCAGGCAACCTGTCCCAGTGTTCCACCACCCTCATAGTAAAGAACTTGTTCCTAACATCCAACCTAAGTCTGCTCTTTTCCAGTGTGCAGACATTGCCCTCATCCTGTGGCCACAGGCCTTTGCAGTCTCTCTCCATCCTTCTTGTAGCCCCCTTCAGGTACCAGAAGGTCGTTATTAGGTCTCCCCAGAGCCTTCTCTTCTCCAGGCTGAACACCCTCAGCTTCCTCAGCCTGTCCTCATAGCAGAGCTGCTCCAACCCCAGATCATTTTCATGGCCCTCTTCTGGACCTGCTCCATCAGGTCCATGTCCACCCTGTGCTGAGGGCTCCAGAGCTGGATGCAGTGCTGCAGGTGAGGTCTCAGCAGAGCAAAGTGGCAGAATCCCCTCTCTGGCTCTGCTGGCAATGCCTCTTTTGATGCAGCCCAGGATGCAGCTGGCTTTCTGTGCTGCAAGCTCACACTGCCTGCTCGTGTCCAGCTCTCGTCCATCAGCACCCCCAAGTCCCTTTCCACAGTCCTTTTCCTTTGCCATCTGAGAGCAGAACTCTGCTTGCTGAGTTCTCCCTGCACAGCTCAGCAGGCAGGAGCTGTGTGTCGCTGACAGAAGGACTTTCACTTTGGTCTTACTCTCAGCACTAGGAAAATGAGAACTGTAGCTGCAGTTGTATCTTTGGCCTTTTTTTGTGGTGATACTGTTGCAAGAATTCTCATGTCAGTGACTCAAGGAAAAGATTGGGTTTCCCTTAGTGAAGTAGTGTCACAGTTTAACCTCGGCTGGCAATAGAGCCCCCCTCAGCCACTCTCTCACTGCCACTGGTGGGCTGGGGGCAGCATCAGGAAGGTGAAAGTGAGAAAACTCATGAGATAGAGACAGTTTAAGAGGTAAAGCAAAAGCTGTGCCTGCAAGCAAAGCAAACCAAGGGAGTCATCTGTTGTTTCCTATGGGCAGGCAGCTGTTCAGCCATCTCAAGGACAAGCAGGGCTCCAGCACACGTAATGGCTGCTTGGGAGGACCATCACTCCCAGTGTCCCCCCTTGCCTTCTTCCTCCCAAATTTACATGCCAAAGGTGTCATCATATGGTATGGAATATCCCTTTGGTCAGCTGAGGACAGGTGTCCCAGCTCTATCCTCCCAACTTGTTGTGCACTGCCAACATCAGGTAGAAAGCTCAATAAGAGATGACAAAATGCAGTGTGCATGTCTCTTTTTACAGGCTTCTCTGAGTGTCCTGTGGTTAGCTCCTGTGGGCTTTGTGCATATGTTGTAAGTGGTGATTTGTGTTTAGACTTTGGGAGTGGAGCACCTTTGGTTTAGGTGCTGGCAGCTGTGTGGTACCTTTGTGTGTGCTAAAGCCAGCATCCTTCCCTTCTGTTACAGCACAGGCTTACCTGCAGTCTGCTTTCCTCCAAGCTTCCACTGGAATCAGGTGTCCAATTCTGAAGCTGCAGCTGGAGTGGGTAGTCACTGCTGCATGGGGTGATGGGTACCTTCCCTCTTTCTCCCCCCCTCCATGTCAGCTCAGATGCCTTCCAGATGAGATGAGCTACCAGCTGATCACAGGATGTATAAAGTAGCAAAGACAATTCTGTAGAAGGACCTTTGCCAACTCCACTGTATAAAAAATTCAGTTGCTGCTAGCTTGTGGAAGTCTGCTCTGTTTGTGCATGTGTTCTCACAGATCTTCTGTGGAGTGCTGCCTAATTTCTTTTGATATCTGACTAACCTCATTGCAATTTCCTCAGTTGTAGAAGTGGCAGAAAAGTTTTACATAACATGGGCTAATAGCAGCAGGTCTGTTCTGTTACAGCTGCTGAATTATTCTGTGACTGTTACTCAGGTCCCTCAGTGTTTGCCAGGTTTTTGGAAGATTGATGGCAGGCAAATTAGAGCACAGGCTCAGGGCAGGGCTAACATTTTTTCAGGTGTGTTTTTACAGTGTTTGCTGGGATGAGGCCCTGGTCACAAAGCAGAGGCTTCACTCCCCCTGCAGTACCTATCATTCATGGCAGGCAGCACGAGCCTTTTTGGTAGCCCCGTTTCTGGCAGCGGTGCAGACCCCTCCTCGGTCCTCTCTTGGCAGAGCCCCACTGTGTCTGAGCTACTGTTGCACACTGCAGGCTGGTATGTGGGACTTGAGGCCTGTGTCTGCTGGGAAGGGGCTTCTGTGTCTCTGCCAGCAGGACTGTGAAGGTGCAGTGCACGTTTGCCGCCTTCACCTGCAGCAGCTGGACGAGGTCAGGAGGGTACCTGCTCTTCATTTGTGCTGCCTTTAAAGCTGGGCAAATACTGCACTCCTCACTGCTTCTAGGTGGGAGTGATAGGAATAGACAAGGAGTAGTCAAAACCTGGGGAGTTTCCAAGTATCTGCCAGTTGTGCCAGTTAGCCTGTCTCATGTGTGGTGCAGTGAGAGACCTCTCTGTGGTGGTTGGGTACCATTTGAAACGGGCAGCAGCAAGCATCACACACCTCTCAAAGCCACATGAATTGGAAGGGATTGTGTTGGTATTGCTGCTCTTTGTCTAGACAATGCATCTTCTCCAGCATGCTTTGTGTCTGTGCTGACAGGACTCTTCAGGTCACTAATTACTAATCTTCTGTTTGGGCTGTATCAATGCTTGTCACTCCTACTTCAGTGCTTGGCAGACTTGCAGTTGTAGAACAGGCTTGGAAAAGAAGGTGAGGGAAGAAAGGAAGCAGTGAATACAAGATCTGTTCAGTGGTGTTCAGATGCTGTAGTGCTTCCTGTCCTGCAGGTTGTTTATCTGTTGATGAGTAGCTGCAATGATGCCCACCTTAGTCATTTCTGTGGCCATGTGGAGAGCTCCCCAGGGTTGCTTTTCCCCTTACCACCGAACTTCTCTCACAGGGTAGGTCAGATGGTGTCACTGAGCTGCTTCTGCACACCCAAAACCATGTAGCACAATGCAGACTTTAAATGGTGGGACTATCACAGTGACAGTGTTGTGTTTGCTGTTTATGTGCAGAAGCTGGACAAGTCTGACCTGGATAAGTGGGAGAACATCAGAGGGCCACGTCTGGAGGAAGATTCCAGGACTGTTCAGAAGCAACAGCGAGAAGCTCTCCGTCTCAAGACAGAATGACTGAGCAAGACTGCTGTGGTGATCCCCACCCCCTCCAACAAAAAGGCACCTCTCAGGCTGAGCTGTTAAGTTTTAATCCAGTGTCAGGAACAGACTTGAGGCTGGGGTGGGCTGCACCGAGCCCTGTGTAGCTGTGAGATCAGTCCAGAAAGCAGTGTGTGATGGGAAGCTCTTTGCCTGCACCTGTTTGCAGGGAGCTCTACAGGCTGTATATACAAATCTCAATTAAAAAGTAGCTGATTGTTTTCCCAAGAGCTTTCCAGTGTCTTTCACTCCCTAGCATTCAAGACCAAGATGCTGCAACAAGGAATAGCATTTCAGGAGTCACTTGTCAGTACCAGAAGTTGTCATCCTAATGAGAACAACAGTGCTGTCATCTAGATGTGCCTGGCCCCATAAATGCTGCTTCAGGGAGCCTCTGCACGACTCCAGGCTCTTAAGCTTGCAAGAGACTCCACAGGCAGATGAGCTGCTTGGAACAGTGAGTCCATTTTGCCTAAATAATATTGCAGGAACTTGCCTGTACAGAGGCATGTGCAGAGTGTCAGCTGGGAGGTGGTCAGACACCATTAGGGTAGCTGTGGTGATTGATACCTTTGTGCAGGCAGGTCCTTGGCACTGGGACTTCCCAGCTTCAGTTGGAAGAATTCTTCCTCACTAAGAGCTGTGCTGTTCTGTGAGCAGGTGTTGGAGCAGGATTGTCCCAAACCACTGTACAGTAGCAAAGCTCCTCNACCTTACCATGCTGTGATTCTATTGGATGTATATTTGTGCACATTCACACAGAGATTTTTTTAATCTTTTGATGAATTCTTCTGAAATAGTTCTCTTTTTGTATGTGTTTTTGTGTGCTAAGTGCTACTGTTAGAGCAAACCATGCCAGCATTCAGGGGCCTTCTGCTAAGACAGGTTAGTGAAGAAGAATCAAGTTGAATTTTCCCATGAAATGAAGCTTTTGATAAGGTTTACAGCTGACTGATCAAACTCCTCTTCAGAGGAATGGAGTAGTATGGCACAGATTAACAGCAGAGTCTAGTTTCAAAGCACTCAGTGATGCCTGTGAGTAAATTCCTTTGGAAATGTCTTTGGAAGAGGCATGGTCTTAGTCTTCTCTGCAGGAGTGCCAAATACAATCTAAATGTCCTTTCAGATACTTGATTTAGGGTAGCCTCCTTGTCCTCATGAAAACCTTCCCTTAGTATTTAGTTGTCTTCACTCTCTCAGTGCTAAGGTCCAGTTTTTCTCTCAGAAAGAAGAATTAACATTGATTTTGAGAAGGTTGCAAAGCAATTCTTAAATCACAGAATGGTCAGGGTTGGAAGGGACCTCAAGGATCATCCAGTTCTCATCTCCCTGCTATGGGCAGGGACACTTCCCACTGGATTAGGTTGCTCAGAGCCACATCCAGCCTGGCCTTAAAGACTTTCAGGGATGGGACTTCCACTACCTCCCTGGGCAACCTGTTCCAGTCTCTCACCACCCTCATGGTGAAGAACTTCTTCCTAATGTCTAACCTAAACTTCCCTCTTCTAGTCTGGATTCATAAGGCATTACATGCAGTATCTTAGTCATGTTTTGTGCATCTGTTGTGGTAGCCTTGCAAAGAGCCTCAGGAAGTGTTGCATGCTACCTGAAGCAAGGTTGGAGCTGTGTTTGTGTTTCCCTCAGCATGGATGTCTCGGGTTCTAAATAAATGTACTAACAAATTCAGCTGAGCAGAAGAGGCACAAGAGGAGCAGTACAAGAGTGAGGTAGTGATAAATGTTAGAGGGAAACTTATTTCAGCAGGTCTGGAATGTAGTTGTAAATAATTGCTTCCATGCAGAACACTTTTTATGTTGTAGCTTAGGACCCAGTTTTAGTTGATTGCTTGCTGGTTGTGGGGCCCCCCCAGCCCCTCCCTGTTTCATAGGCACTAAATTTCCTGTGGCTTCTGAGGGCATATTTGGAGCCACCTTTGAAGTGACATCTCTGGAAAGTGATGGCTTCATCTCTGTGAAACACTGACATGCTGTTGGAAAGCTTCCCAACTCACTCCTCTCTTCAAGTTCCTTTGTAAGAGAGCCCAGATCTCTTGCCAGTGCACTGAAAAGAAAAGCAGTTGCTTGGGTTTGGGTTGGTTGTTTTATTTCAAAGCTGTTGACCCATTTATGAATTAAAAAAAAAAAAAAAAAANAAAAAAAAAAAAAAAAGGCAAACAAGAAACCCCAAACCCCCCCAAAAAAAACCAACCCAAACCCCACCAACCCCAAAACAGAACAGCAGCTTCTGGCAGGTGCAGTACTTTTCCTAAAATGTGCTTTCAGCAACTTTTGTCTTGTTGCCATGCACTTGGACCAGAGCTTCCTGCTTTATGCTGTGGTTTCCTTAGCCATTGCATTGGAAATAATACTTAGGGAAGGAATAGAGTCAATTAAAGTCTCTTAAGTTGCCATGCATCCCAAAGGTGCTCCAGAAGTGTGGAAAATTACAGTTCACAGCACTAGCAAGAGAGACAAACTTAATTAGTTCAGACTCACACCTAGTTTGGCTGCCTGTTTGAACTGCCCTTCAGAAATCCCTGTCACAGCACTCGTGGTTATCTCTGTGGCACCTGGGGACAGCCTTGGTGAGTTCCTGAACTCTTGTTCTAAACATCTGTGGGTGTGGGGGGTGGTCAGAGGTAATTACATGCAGCTGTCATGGTTTGATGCTTATGCATCCTCTTTGGTAACTGGCAAATGTCTGTCTGCAGGGAATGGAGAGGAGGCTTTAGCTAGAGGTGTGAAGTATGGAAGGGATAAAAGGGGGGACTGCAGAAGCCAGTTCTTCTAATCAGCCTCCTGGAAATTAGAAATAAAAGAGGGAAGTCTGTCTGGGTGTCTGCATTTATGTGCACTGAGAAAAGAGGCTCAGAATCCCTTTTCTGACAGTAAAGCAGGAAGTGTTTCTCTCTCAAAGAAACTGTGGCAAGGTTGGTCTCTGGGATCTTCCCTAAGGGAAAAAAGCAAAGGGGCAAAGAACTGGAGGGTGTGTGGGGTACCTGTCTCCAGGAAGAGGGAGAGCTCAGTGTAGCAGGTGTCTGGCTGGCTGGTTCCCAGCAGCAGCTATCTGCACCCCAAAGTGCTAACCAGATACTGGTATGAGGTCAGCCCTGTGGAGCCTGCTGACTGAGTGTGCTTTTCTCTATAGCACTTTGACTTTGCAGAGTCATGGAGGGCCCAAAAGTATCTCAGTTCAGCTGTAACACAGATGAAGGAGAGGCTCTGCAAAAGCTGTAGCTGCTGTGGTCCAAAAAAAAGGTTTCACAAACTTGCTGAACAGCACAGCAGTTGAATTTCATAGCTCCTAGGTACATCTGGATGAGCAGCCTGGTGTTACACACTGTTAGAATGAAGATGCAGGAAACAGCCTTGCCAACAGTGGTCCTCCAAGGTCTTGAAAGTGGCTCCAGCTACCCAAGTAAAAGTAGACTGTGGTACAATGACAGATGAGCAAAGGGAGATGTAGACCAGAATTTAGAATGCAGAAACTTCTGAAGAACAACTTCAATATGGCCCTTCATCAGCTGGGGACCAAAAAGCAGAGGGAGAAATCCATTTCTTCAGAGAGCAGCAGCAGTGTGCATTGCTCACTGGAGCTTGGAAGGCTTTTGCTTAGCTGTGTGTGCAGCTGTAGAGGTGAGATTCAGAGCAGCAGGTTTCACCTCCTGAAGCAACTCCACAGACCCTTGTTCTTTTTGATGAGCTGGAGCTTACTCTGAGTTGCTATGTTTGAATTTCCAGCACAGGTCCAGGGCAAATCCCATTTTTATACCTGTCCTTTCCGAGGCTTTTCTTTCTGCAAGAAGTGGGAAAGCCTAGTGTTAGGCTTTGCTAGCAACTACTTTATGTCTGCTGGAAAAAAGGAAGAATAGAGAAACACAGAGAAGAGGAGGATGATCTGAAGTCTTCAGGGAATGCAGAATAACTATTTTTACATGGAGATGGCCCAAGAGTTTTCCATGCACTCTCTTTATGGTTAGAAAGGCTGCTTTTAGTCAGTGTCTTCAGTGCAAAACGTTTTTCATCCTTCACTGGCTTAAGGTTCACCAGAAAATTCCCAACCTATTTTAGATGAGCAAAGGAGAAGGCTTTAATCAAAGGAAAGCAATTGCTCAGCTAGGCCTTCTTTTCCTGCAGGGGCTTGCAGCCAGGCCCAGCCAGCACACAGCAGCCTCTGTGCTCAGAGACAAAAAAAACTGTGTACAAGTTTCTCTTGAACCTGTCCTCACACAGTGAGCCCAAAGCAGACTTTGGCAGCACTCGAAGCAGACTGAGCAGAGCTTCTTGCAGAGCACAGGCCCCAGCTGCCTGCTCAACCATCTTGCTTCAGACAGGCAATTAAAGTTTCACCCTCACCACCTCCACGCTGCGTGGGGGGTGCCTGAAAATTAAATTCAACCAAAGCTACAGCCGGGAGTGCCTGGAAGGCACATGTGAAATATGGTTCTGCAGTGCAAAGGTACACAGGTACAGGCCACTTGAGACAGGAGGGAGCACTGTCCACTGCCA
>WBNM01016050.1:42745-60422 GCA_013399055.1 Ramphastos sulfuratus | reverse complement strand
ATCCTCATTTATCCTTCCTTTTTTCTTTTAACCTTATTTATCCTTCCTTTTTTTCTTTTATCCTCATTTACTTTCTTTTCCTTTTCATGCAGAGGGTTTCTTGTGTTCCCAACAGAAATTTGCAACTTTTATTTCTTCCTTTTTGTTTTTATTTTTTATTGAAAACTGAAAATTAAAAATTACTACTTTTGAAGTGCTTTATCCTTTTATTGTCTTCAGATCTTTGTAAGCCACTGCTTTCTCTGTTGTGGTTTTGGTTTTATTAGTAGCCATGTTATGAGAGGTCAGTTGAATGAGTTTGTATGTGTACATGCATGACTTTGGGTGCTTATTTTTGCACTGATAAAATTGATAGCTGGTAGCACTGAGCTGCTCCATAACTACCTTTTGCATATGTGATTTTGTGCCTGCAAGATTTACAGGCACGCTTACCTTAATAAGTCACTTCACTGTTGTGGCTTGAAAATACCAAGTCAAAGACTGGAAGTTCACTGGGGTTACATATGGATAATTTACCAGTGTTCAATAAGAGAGATAAATTCTGAGCTTAGGTGGATAGGAAATGTGGATTTCTGTCCTTATGTGCCTGTAAAGCTATGCCACGTGAAATTCTTTCCATAAATGTGCCTAGAAATCTGCTGCATTTGCACAGCAATTGTAAGGGGTTTAGATCTAATTCTAGAATCACAGAATCATCCACAGAATGGGCTGGGTTGGAAAGGACCTCCAAAAGTCATCCAGCCCAACCCCCTCTGCACTTAGCAGGGACAGCCTCAACTAGATCAGGCTGCCCACAGCCCTCTTCAGCCTCACCCTGAATAGCTCCAGGCATGGGGCCACAAACACCTCCCTGGGCAACCTGTTCCAACGTTGCACTACTCTCATGGTGCAGAGCTTGTTCCTGACATCCAGCCTAATTCTGCTCTGCTCTAGTTTGAAGCCATTGCCCTCATCCTGTCCCTGCAGGCCTTTGCAAACAGTCTCTTTGCAGCCTTTTTGCAGCTTGCTTCAGGTACTGGCAGGTTGCTGTTAGGTCTGCCTGGAGCCTTCTCTTCTCCAGGCTGAAGATTCCCAGCTCCCTCAGCCTGTCCTTGTGGCAGAGGTGACTTTAGGAAGTGAATGTGGTGTCTCTTTAGATTCCACATGGCCTGTGTGTTTTTATAGGAGATGCTATTTCATGTAGAAGTAGGGAGCAAAGTGATAGCAGGGTGTTTTCTGATAACTGGAAGGGTTTTTTTTAATTTTTCTTTGCTAAAAAAGGCTTAGGTATCCACTCTGAGATTAGCATAGGGACGAATTTTGTCCAATGGTCTGCATTTTCTTATACAGTCCAGAATAGTCTGACCACTTAAACGTGACTGCTTCATGTTTGTTGTTTCTGTGGTGTGGTTGGATAGTTTGCTGTGTGGTTTATCTGTTTTGGTTTGCTTTTTAATAGTGAGCATGTAGCTCTTGGTTGGAATTTTGGCAGGAGATAGCTGATGAATTACAGGAATTGGATCTCAGTTCCTAGTTTGTTCTTTATGTTGTTTTGAGCTAAAGCCATTGTGAAATGAAAGGTGGGAGACAAAAGGTATCAAGTGTAATACTTCATGTTTCTTCATATGGAAACATGCCTGTGGAGTTGAAGCTCCTGGTGATTGTCAGTGTATTCCCTTCAGCATGGCATTTTGCCTGTGGTTTTTGAATGAATCCATCACTTGCAGCAGTTTATGTAATAACTTTCTGGTGGGTGAAACCCTGGAAGANCTGTCTGGGCTGCACTCACACTGCAGCCTCATCTTGAGCTTTTCATCACCCCAGTCCCCCAGGGCCTTTTCCTCAGGGCTACTCTCAGCCATTTCCCACCCAGCCTGGAGTTATGCTTGGGATTGCACCCACCCATGTGCAGGAGCTGATCTAGTGTGAGGTGTCCCTGCCCATGGCAGGGGGGGTTGGAACTGAATAGTCTTTGAAGTCCTTTCCAACCCTGACATTTCTGTCATTCTACTCTTTTCTTTATGCTTTTTGCCAGGATCACCAGACCACAATACCTCTGCTCCTTGGTACAGTAAATGCACTCTGTAATACCTATTATGGTATAGTCAAAGGATAATTTATTGTCAGATAGAAAAATAGGTCAACACTAATGTCACTTGATGATCAACCCCCTAAGTTTAATAAAACACCTTTCTGCACAGTGCCTGGCGTTCTATTAGGACTACAGTACCTTACAGTACCCAGCTCTAGTGGGAGTGTAATTACTGAGCTGTCAAAGTGATAAGTGGGATTAATGGCAGCCTGGTGCACTTCAGTCTGCAGAGTGCTCAGAGAATGGGAAGATAGTATTATTATAAGAGAAAGTCTGGACTGGCATATTCATGGCACCCTCCTCTCCTCCCCAAAGCTCCATTTCAGTCTGCGTTACTCACCCTACACACCCCACAGCCCACCCCCCCCCCCCAGTAGGTGACATTTTTAGCAGCTGTTATTTGTGAACTAGCTCCAGACAATTTGGTAAAGGTGTTTGCTAGCCAGAGTGGGTGCTGCTTATCCTGTTTGCTGCCAATCTAGGCGGTGTTGACAGGAGATTGTTCTGTATATAACGTGCCTTAAGTGCAATTCTTTTGGTCTCGGGTACAGACCTGTTGTGTTGTAAAGGAAACCACATTCAGAAAAATGAAAACCAAAAAGCCATCATGGAACTGCTGCCTTCTAAAAATGCAGGATCACAGAATTAACCAGGTTGGAAAAGACCTTCGAGATCAGTGAATCCAACCTATCACCTAACACCTTCTAATTAACTAAGCCATGGCACTAAGTGCCTCATCCAGCCTCCTTCCAGGGATGGTGACTCCACCACCTCCCTGGGGAGCCCATTCCAATGGGCAGTCACTCCTGCTGTGAAGAACTTCTTTCTAACATCCAGCCTAACAGCAGGTCAATCAGAGCCTCACCCCTGGTAGGCTGGCACACCAGCTGAGGATGTCCCTGCTGACTGCAGAGGGGCCTGGATTGGATGACCCCTGGAGGTCCCTTCCAACCCAGCCCATTCAATGATTCTATGATACTCCTCTTCTGTTATTTCCTTACTGCTTTCACAGTGGGGTATTTTTTCTGATGCATTTCCTTCCCCCCTGGCTTGCAGTACTAAAAAAATCATAGAATCATAGAATGGTAAGGTTGGAAGGGACCTCAAGGATCATCTAGTTCCAACCCCCTGCCATATGCAGGGACACCTCCCACTAGTACAGGTCACTCAAGGCCTCCTCCAACCTGGCCTTGAACACCTCCAGGGAGGGAGCAGCCACAACCTCCCTGGGCAACCTGTGCCAGTGTCTCACCACCCTCACTGCAAACAACTTCCTCCTAACATCCACTTTCAATCTCCCCTCTGCCACTTCAAACCCATTGCCCCTTGTCCTGGCATTACAAGACCTTGTCAATATTCCCTCTCCAGCCTTCCTGTAGCCCCCTTCAGATCCTGCAAGGCCACTCCAAGGTCTCCTGGAAGCCTTCTCTTCTCCAGGCTGCAGAGCCCCAACTCTCTCAGCCTGTCCTCACAGCAGAGCTGCTGCAGCCCTCTCAGCATCTTGGTGGCCTCCTCTGGACTGGCTCCAACACTTCCATGTCCTTCCTGTGCTGGGGGCTCCAGAACTGCACACAGGACTGCAGCTGGGGTCTGAGGAGAGCAGAGCAAAGGGGCACAATCCCCTCCCTTGCCCTGCTGCCCACACTGCTCTTGCTGCAGCCCAGCACACAGTTGCTGTCTGGGCTGCACTCACACTGCAGCCTCATCTTGAGCTTTTCATCACCCCAGACCCCCAGGGCCTGTTCCTCAGGGCTGCTCTCAGCCATTCCCCACCCAGCCTGGAGTTGTGCTTGGGATTGTGCCTACCCAGCTGCAGGACCTTACACTTGGCCTTGTTGAATGTCATGAGGCTGGGCTGGACACACCTCTGTAGCCTGTCCAGATCCCTCTGGATGGATCCCTGCCCTCTAGCAAGTCGACTGTGCCACGCAGCTTGGTGCCATCTGCAAACTTGCTGAGGCTGCACTGATTACTGTGTCCATGTCACTGACAAAGATGTTGTCTTTCAGTTTGCTCCACAACCCCAGGAGTGTTTTGTAGTCTCCTTCTCTGGAGATATTCAAGACCCACCTGGATGTGTTCCTGTGTGATCTGCTCTAGGTGATCCTGCTCTGGCATGGGGGTTGGACTGGATGAGCTTTTGAGGTTGCCTTCAACCCCTAACATTCTGTGAAATGCTAAGAGCCCCTTCCTGCCATGGTGCTCTGGCCACATCAAGCCTTTGAGTTCCTGGCTGGCCTGGCTTCGCTTGTCAAGGCATTTATACCATGTGCCTGGCAGTGGGTGGTGCTGGGCACTAACTGCCACAGCTGAAGCTGCTGGTGTTCTTCTGCCAGAGCTTCCTGATATCCTGGCTAGCTGATCTAGTAACCTGCTATGCTCTTGAGCCTGAATTTGGTTTTATCAGATTGCAACAGCTTTTGCAGCTTGTGAGAACTGTTTTTCTTTAAATATTCCCTCTGGAGCCTTTTCCTCATGACTGCCTCTGTGAGAAAATCCAAACAGCCACTATGATGTATACCTTCAAATTTTGCTGGCTCCCTGGCATCTGCAATACTCAGGTAGATGACAGTGAATAGGAGGAAGGATGATTCATTACTGTTTTACTAACTGGCTTTGCCTTCTCTCTTATTTCACCCGTAATTTGAAAAAAACAAAACCAAAAAACCAAACAAAAAACTCCACCCAAAACAACAACAACAAACCCCCAAAATCATTATGTGTGATTGACAAAGTCAGGCCAGGTTTTCAGTACAATATTTCAGGCATTTCATTCCTTTTAGTGTGCTCTTCACTTCTTTGTGTGTGCAGTCCATAGGCCTCTGGCAGCTTTCCTGTTTTGCAAATATTCGATCCTGGAGAGTTCCAAAATGCCTTTTTATCTTATCAGTAAATAACAGTAATTCATGTGCCCTTGTGGAACTTCTATTAAGTAGCTGTGCTGAGGTAATACATAACCCCCAAATTTGATTTAATTTTCTGTTAAAACCAGTGTACATATGTTCTTTATGTTAGCAAAACAGGACCAAAAAAGCATCTGGGATAGCTTCCTGAATCCCCCAAAAAAATTAATAGTGCAACATCTAACCCCTATTGATAGAACCATAGAATCAAGCAGGTGGGAAGAGACCTCCAAGCTCACCCAGCCCAACCTAGCACCCAGCCCCACCTATCACCCAGCCCCAGCCAATCAACCAGACCATGGCACTAAGTGCCCCATCCAGGCTTTTCTTGAACACCTCCAGGGACAGTGACTCCAGCACCTCCCTGGGCAGCCCATTCCAATGCCAATCACTCTCTCTGGCAAGAACTTCCTCCTAACATCCAGCCTAGACCTCCCCTGGCACAGCTTGAGACTGTGTCCCCTCATTCTGTTGCTGGTTGCCTGGGAGAAGAGCCCAACCCCAGCTGGCTACAACCTCCCTTCAGGTAGCTGCAGAGAGCAATGAGGTCTGCCCTGAGCCTCCTCTTGTGCAGGCTGCACACCCCCAGCTCCCTCAGCCTCTCCTCATAGGACTCGATCATTGATATGTAAACCCCAAAGAGTCTGCACATACTTTTGTGTTTAATACAGAACTATTTTAGTTCTTTGGCTGATTTTTACCTCTTTATTTTTTTTTCCTTTTTGCTTTTGTTTCATTTGTTTGCCAGATTTGCTTGCTGCAAATTACATAGACCACCCTGAAGCCTTATTCCTCAGGCGCTTGAGCAAGCAAGCAGACCAGTACATCTTTATTGAGCACTATGCAGGAACAGGCAATAAATTCTTGCTGCTTAGTATTTGCAGTTAGGTTTTGTCATTAGGGGTGACAAGAAGAGGATCTTGGGAATATTAGCTGGGAGTATGCATATCACTGCTGAATTACTTCTAGATGTCTGCAGAGCAGAAGGCTGAGAGGGGAGCAAAGTGTCCTGGGACCTTTCCTGAGGGCTGGGCATCAGGAAGGAAGGCACAGGGACAGCCTCTGCTCACTTGTGCCCTGCCATAGGACAAGGGCAAGGGATGGAAACTGCAGCACAGGAAGTTCCACCTCAACATGAGGAAGAACTTCTTGGCTGTAAGGGTGCCGGAGCCCTGGCACAGGCTGCCCAGAGAGGTTGTGGAGTCTCCTTCTCTGGAGCCTTTCCAGCCCAGCCTGGATGTGTGCCTGTGCAACCTGTGCTGGATTCTCTGGTCCGGCTGTGGCAGGAGTTGGACTGGAAAATCTGCAGAGGGCCCTTCCAACCTCTACCATCCTGTGATCATAGTTCTGAGGCTGCCAGAGTCTAGAAGACCCACCAGATTTATCAGTTCAGGCTGCTGCTGGTGGTAGTTCTTCTTATGACAGCCTCTTTTGCTGGCTTCAATTCTTCTTCCCTTGTTCTTTATTCCTACCTTCTATGTTTTGATAATCAGGTCACTTTTTCTTTTTTTTGTTTTCCCCATCACCCTATCCTCCCTAAAGTAATAGCATAATTATTCCTCAATAAGAAAAGTCCATTCTGGTCCTACTCTGGAAGGGGGGTTGATCTGGAAGATCTCCAGAGTTCCCTTCCAACCCATAACATCCTGTGACATATCACAGGCTACTTGTAAAGTGACTTGAAAATTTGGCAGCCATTCTTATTCTTTGTCACATACAGGACAAAGTAATTACTTCCTCTGTGGAAATGCTACTGCTTTTGTTGTGTAATTGTCCAGCATCCAGAATTTAATTCACAGTGACACTTACAGAGCTTGGTTAATAAATTTGGATTCGCAGCACAGATGTTTCTCAAATACAAAATTGAAATGGTCAGAAGGTTAGCATTGTAGGATTCCAGGGAAAAAAAATGATGTCTGTGCAATTAGATATGTGTGTACACATGTGCAGTCCTTATGTTTGTAACTGCATTCTACTGTGGAGTCAATGGAATGTAACTAGTCAGTGCTGAGTGCAAGTCGGTAATGATCNCAGGTTGCCCAGGGAGGTTGTGGAGCACAGAATCACCCAATATGATCAAAGATCAAAGATCACATTGGGTGATTCTGTGCTGCACAAACTCCCTGGAGATGTTCAAGGTCAGGTTGGATGAGGCCTTGAGCAACCTGTTCTAGTGGGAGGTTTCCCTGCCTATGGCAGGGTGTTGGGATTGGCTGAGCTTTGAGGTCCCTTCCAACCTAAACCATTCTGTGATGCATTCATGTAGTGCTTTGAGATTTTACATAGAAACGTTATGGAGATGCTCTGTATTATTCCTTTATGGGCTCTGTGTTATTCCTTTGTGGCTTATCTTGTACCATAATAACTTGAGCAGCTTATGCCATTGGCAGCATTTGCATTCCACGTTGACTTGACACATTTTCTTTTATTCCTGTAGGTGCTTAAAGTGTGCAGATGCTCCCTGTCAGAAGAGCTGCCCAACTAATCTGGACATCAAGTCGTTCATCACCAGCATTGCAAACAAGGTAAAATCAGGCTTGCAGCAGGACATGGAAGCAGACAGCAGCAGTTGCTTGCAGTTCTGCTAGTGAGGTTGCATTTCAAAGTTTATCTTTGTGAAGTCCCAGAATTTATAACAGATCATTTAAAGTTCAACACTTGAGCTGCTTTGTAATTATTTTTGCTGCTGTTCTTTGCCTTTTCAGATCATGTATAGTGCAAATCTGTTTCTTCATGACACTTTTGCTATGAAGTTTTCAAGTTTGGTGGTTTTCAGATCTAATGGTGTTCAGAAATGTGAGCGTTGCAATGTAATTGTGTAACTGTACTGCTAACTGAGGTATTGCAGTTACAAACTTTTTCTTTCATTAATGGTATTGCTGTTACAAACTTTTTCTTTCATTTATGGTATTGTAGTTGCAAACTTTTTCTTTCATTAATGGCATTGTAGTTGCAAACTTTTTCTTTCATTAATGGCATTGTAGTTACAAACTTTTTCTTTCATTAATGGCATTGTAGTTACAAACTTTTTCTTTCATTAATGGTATTGTAGTTACAAACTTTTTCTTTCATTTAATGGTATTGTAGTTACAAACTTTTTCTTTCAGTAATGGTATTGTAGTTAAACTTTTTCTTTCATTAATGGCATTGTAGTTGCGAACTTTTTCTTTCATTAATGGCATTGTATTTGCAAACTTTTTCTTTCATTAATGGCATTGTAGTTGCAAACTTTTTCTTTCATTAATGGTATTGTAGTTGCAAACTTTTTCTTTCATTAATGGTATTGCAGTTACAAACTTTTCCTTTCATTAATGGTATTGCAGCTACAAACTTTTTCTTTCATTAGTGGCATTGCAGTCATAACCTTTTCCTTTTGTTAATGGTGGGCATTTTAAAAAACATATTGTTATAGCTTTGTATTTTCTTTGGAGAAGGTGATAATCTCTAGGAATGTTTTGTTGTGGCTTATAGTAAGAGGCTGTGCTTAATGCAAATGTACCCATTTGCAAGCTCCCATGATGCTAGGGTTTGGAGGGGACCTCTGGACATCTTCCAGTCCAACCCCCTGCCAGAGCAGGACCAGAGAATCCAGCGCAGGTCACACAGGAACACATCCAGACAGGGCTGGAAAGGCTCCAGAGAAGGAGACTCCACAACCTCTCTGGGCAGCCTGTGCCAGGGCTCTGTCACCCTTACAGCCAAGAAGTTCTTCCTCATCTTGAGCTGGAACTTCCTGTGCTGCAGTTTCCATCCCTTGCCCCTTGTCCTATGGCAGGGCACAAGTGAGCAGAGGCTGTCCCTGTGCCTTCCTTCCTGCCCCCCAGCCCTCAGCTCTTTACAGACATTGCTCAGATCCCCTCTCAGCCTTCTCCTCTGCAGACTAAGCAGCCCCAGGGCTCTCAGGCTCTCCTCCTCAGGCAGTGCTGCAGTCCCTTCAGCATCCTTGTAGCCCTCCCTTGGACTCTCTCCAGCAGATCCAAGTCCACCTTGAACTGGGGAGCCCAGAACTGAATGCAGTATTGCAGGTAAGGCCTCACCAGGGCAGAGTAGAGGAGGAAGAGAACCTCCCTGATCTGCTGGCCACACTCTGCTTAATGCCCCCCAGGACCCCATTGGCCTTCTTGGCCACCAGGGCTTATTGCTGCTCATGCAGAATTTGTTGCCCACCAGCACTCCCAGGTCCTTCTCCACAGAGCTGCTCTCCAGCAGATCCCCTCCCAACCTGTACTGCTGCAGTTCATTGTTCCTGCCCAGTGCAGGACTCTGTTGAACCTCATCAGATTCCTCTGTGCCCAGCTCTCGGTCTGTCCAAGTCTGGCTGCAGGGCTGCACAGCCTCCAGGTGTCTCAGCCAAGCCTCACAGCTTTGTCATGTATTAATATTATTAATGAAATGTTACTAAATGCTGCAGGAATAATCTGCACTCTCTGTTTGGAGATACTGTACTTTTTTTTTTTTAATAAGCTGTGATGCTACAATCATGACAAAATCTATCAGACATTCTGATTTGTGGTTTGCAAATTACTTTTAAGAGTCAGAAATAGAAATAAACAATGCTGACTGTGAAGTTGATATGACAAGATTAATTAAGCTGTCTGGCATAGCCAAAAGATGGCTGGATATTGATTGCCCTTTTAGAACTTTTAAAACTTACTCCTTGCCCTTTTTAGAACCTTTTAGAACTTACTCCTCATCTGCTGCCCAATTTGTTTGTCTGCATGAGCCCAGCTAGACTCACAACCTGCTGGAGGTGCTACAGCAATTTTCTGGCAGCATTCTGTTCTCTACTATGTCTCACTGACAGAGACAGCTGCAAGGGCCAGGGAAGGTAGAGCTGGAGTGATGGCAGCAGCAGCAGCAGCACTGCTGTGTCTGATTTAACAGTCACCTTGCTTTTAGTAAACCATGTCTTGTACAGAGAAGACAATTCAGCACCTCAACAAGAAATGTTAGGGCAAGAGAAGATACTGAGATACCTGTATTGATTATAATGTAACTGTGTGTTGATGTGGTGTAGGGTAATTGGCATCATGCCCAGCATCAGCATATAGACAGTTTTCTTGTATAACCTGTACCCTGTCACTGCAGCATTTCTTTTCATGATCATAGGCATCCGTTTGCAACCATAACATAGTCTGTGACATGGTGCTGCTTATTACTGCTCCTGGGCATTGTGAAGCAGGAAATCTGAGCAGAGAATCAATCACAGAATGGTCTGGGTTGGAAGGGACCTCCAAAGGTCAGCCAGTCCAATCACCTCTGCAGTCAGCAGGGGCATACTCAACTGGATCAGGGTACAAGGCAGTAGTGAAGCTGCCAATCTTTTATCTCTTCGTTGTGCTGTAGTTTACTTTAGGTTTCCTAAGTAAACTTTGGAAAAAACATTTTACCAGAATGGTCTTTTCTAGTTAAGGATTAGTTATGGTAGTACTTTAGGGAGGATAGGGTGATGGGGAAAACAAAAAAAAGAAAAAGTGACCTGATTATCAAAACATAGAAGCCAGGAATAAGGAACAAGGGAAGAAGAACTGAAGCTATCAACAGAGGAACTAACACCAGCAGCAGCCTGGACTGATGAATTTGTTGGGTCTTCTAGACTCTGGCAGCTTCAGGAATATGATGACAGGATGTTAGGGGTTGGAAGGGACCTCTGCAGATTTTCCACTCCAACCCCTGCCAGAGCAGGAGCAGAGAATCCAGTGTAGGTCACACAGGAACACATCCAGACAGGGCTGGAAAGGCTCCAGAGAAGGAGACTCCACAACCTCTCTGGGCAGCCTGTGCCAGGGCTCTGGCACCCTTACAGCCAAGAAGTTCTTCCTCATGTTGAGGTGGAACCTCCTGTGCTGCAGTTTCCATCCCTTGCCCCTTGTCCTGTGGCAGGGCACAAGTAAGCAGAGGCTGTCCCTGTGCCTTCCTTCCTGCCCCCCAGCCCTCAGCTCTTTACAGACATTGCTCAGATCCCCTCTCAGCCTTCTCCTCTGCAGCCTAAGCAGCCCCAGGGCTCTCAGGCTCTCCTCCTCAGGCAGTGCTGCAGTCCCTTCAGCATCCTTGTAGCCCTCCCTTGGACTCTCTCCAGCAGATCCCTGTCCCTCTTGAAGTGGTGAGCCCAGCCCTGGATGCAATATTCCAGGTGAGGCCTCACCAGGGGAGAGCAAATGGGGAGGAGAACCTCCCTTGATCTGCTGGCCACGCTCTGCTTAATGCCCCCCAAGACCCCACTGGTCCACTGAACTGGGGATGACCCTTTGTCACCTAGCAGAAAGGGAAGTCACTTTCACAGCTGATTAATTCTGAATTTAGTGAATCTAAATCTAGGGCAGAGAAAATGAAGGTGAGGTGACTGCAGAGCTTTGAGAGATCTATTTTGGCAAAGATATACTGCAATAACATTAGTAAACTGCCTCAAAGGTGCTGAATCCAATGGGTACACTCTTAGAGGTTTTCACAGGGCCCTATTTAATGTGCCAGGTGTTCAGTGAGGTGGATCAGCTCTGTAGAGTTTGGGCTCTTTGATGGTAACTCTTTTGAGTTGTCTTGGGAGCTGCAGATGCTGGGTAGGATGCTGGTGTTGCCCTGAAAGGCTGACCTGATTGCTTGCTATTTTTTCAAGGAATTCTCATTTTGAAAAGAATTGCAGAATTGCAGTGCAGTGCATGGGAGACTGTATGCCTAAAATCAGTGCAGCTCTCCTATGAGGACAGGCTACAAGAGGACAGGCTCTGCAGCCTGGAGAAGAGAAGGCTTCCAGGAGACCTTAGAGTAGCCTTCCAGTATCTGAAGGGGGCTACAGGAAGGCTGGGGAGGGACTATTGACAAGGTCTTGCAATGCCAGGACAAGGGGCAATGGGTTTGAAATGGCAGAGAGGAGATTGAAACTGGATGTTAGGAGGAAGTTGTTTGCAGTGAGGGCGGTGAGACACTGGCACAGGTTGCCCAGGGAGGTTGGGGCTGCTCCCTCCCTGGAGGTGTTCAAGGCCAGGTTGGAGGAGGCCTTGAGTGACGTGTAGTAGGGGGGGGTGGCCCTGCCTATGGCAGGGGCTTGGAACTAGATGATCTTTGAGATCTTCTCCCACCTTACTATTCTATGATTCTGTGATTCTATGATGCTTGAGAGTGTGAGTTTACATCCAGTCTTACTCTTTGTTTTCCCTCCTTATCCTATTGGAAAGAACATAATATAGCATGGTTCTGCAAGCATTTCTCTGCAACGGTTCTAACACTGCCTTAAAAACCACAGAAACAGAAACCCCAGGCAAACACAAAAAACAACCCCTNATTCTATGATTCTATGAAAAAACTGCAGAAGTAAGAAAGCCTCACAACCAGGTATGCTTAGTAAAGAGCTTCATCACAGGCTGAGAAACAAGGCTGCATATTTGTAGCCTCCATATCAGTGGCTGTGCCTCCTGTAATTCATGTGCTAAGCATTTGCAGGGAAAGAAACTGTGAGAGGGAACCCAACCCTGTCGTGAGGGCTGCAGTCTGCTGGCCTGAATTTGCCTTTTGATGAATCAGTTTCTGATGCCTATGCTAGAAAATGTTTCTCTTATAATAAATTGTGTTCTTCAGAAAAAAAGTAACAGTAAATTCTTCTGGTTTCTTTTCGTAATAGGATTTTTTTTCCCTAGGGGTAGGTATGTTCTGTTTTTACACTGCTACATTGGATTGGTTGTGGCACTTAGTGACATGTCGGAGTGGTGGTGTTAGGTCATAGGCTGGACTTGATGGTCTCAGAGGTCTACTCCAGCCTCAATAATTCTATGATTCTGCTATATTGTAGCTCCTTGCTTTCTGACAAGCAAGCAGTCGATAGAAGGTGAAAGCTGAGAGGGGTACCAGAAGTTGAAGTGGTTCACTTGAAGTCATGACCCTGTCAGAGTCTGAGAACCCACAGCCATGGCTGCTTTCTGCAGGGTCATCTCCCTTTTTCCTTCTGCTGCTGTGGGTTTTGGCATACCTGCTCCCTAAGCTTTTAGAGCAGACAGCAAACAAGAATGCTGTGCTTTTGAAACTTCTTATTGACAAATGCAAAAGTGTTCCAAGGAACCAGTAGGTAATTTTTCACTTTTATAAACTTTCTGGAAGTAAGCATTCTGATACCATTTAGCAGCCTACTTTGCTGAATGTTTTTTCTGTCACTGTCATAAAAGTATTTTCTTCACATCATCGAGAATGCTTTGCATGTTGTTGAGAATACTTTCTAAAATGAGAAATCTCTTTTGCTGCCACTTCCTTCTAAATGAACTTTATTTTCCAACCCAAAATCTTACAAATGTATCCTGTAGCTTCCAGACAAAACATGTAGGTAAAGCACAGAATATTAATAAACTTTATTTTCTAATCCAAAATCTTACAAATGTATCCTGTAGCTTCCAGACAAAACATGTAGGTAAAGCATAGAATATTAATAAACTTTATTTTCTAATCCAAAATCTTACAAATGTATCCTGTAGCTCCCAGACAAAACATGTGGGTAAAGCATAGAATATTCAGATGTCTCAAGTAAATAAATGTAGGAGACTGGGGAGATGCTTTCTAGCCTTATTGAAGTCCCTGTCCTGCTTCTGACTCTTTCTTTGTTGCTCTGTTGAGAAACTCCTTTCTACTTGTTTAGAGGAGATTCAGTTCAATGAATTCCTTGTCCTCATCCCTGTGTAAGCAGTACTGCATGCAGGTATCTATTTAAATATGATTTATTATTGATGTGGAGTGTTTAGACAGCAGTATACTGAAACTGAATTACTTTGTCAGATATTTAAGAGCTCCACTGTATGTGTTTTTTTTTACTTTAGTTGTTGTTGTTGTTGGAAAAGTGCTCTAACAAGCATAAAAGGTCAGGGATTCTCGTTCTCTTAAGCCCAAGGCTTTTTTAGATATTTACAGACCATGTAGCTGTCTCAGTTGTTCTGCCATTAGACCTGAGCTCAGGAGAAGAGGAGGAACAGAAGAGGAGGGGTTGTCGCTGGGTTGAGAGGGTAATTGAATTCCCAGACTCAATGAGCCTTGAGCCTCTCTGAGGAAAAGGATGTCGCTTACGCTCTATTGTGTTAGGTGCTGTGACTCAGTGGAGCTTAGGCCACAACTTCCATTCTCCTTTGCCATACAAACTGGATTACAACTTCTACTTTATAAAGGTACAATCTATTCTATTGTGTCTTCCCAGCCAGTGTTTCTCAGTTCATACAGACCGTTTGCAACTGTGTCTCTCAGAGACCAGCATTCAAATTCACTATGCACATGTAACATCAGAAGGTGGCAAACAACTATTCTGACTTGCAGTTCTCCTCTTTACATACCTTTGTATGTACCTTTGTTTTATAATACACAAGATATCTTAGTTACTTCTTTCTTTAGAAGAAAAACAAGCAAACAAACAAAAACTAAAATAAGAATTGTTCAACTAATCATAGACTGGTAAGGTTGAAGGGACCTCAAAGATTATCTAGGTCCAACCCCCTGCCATAGGCAGGGACACCTCCCACTAGTACAGGTCACTCAAGGCCTCGTCCAGCCTGGCCTTGAACACACCTCCAAGGAGGTTGTGGAGCACAGAATCACCCAATGTGATCTTTGAATGTTACTATGTTCCTCTCAATGGTGGCATTCAGGCGATGCTGAGGTATGGATGCTGCCTTGCCTTAGATCATAGAATCACAGAATGGTAAGGTTGGAAGGGACCTCAAGGATCATCTAGTTCCAACCCCCTGCCATAGGCAGGGACACCTCCCACGTACAGGTTACTCAAGGCCTCATCCAACCTGGCCTTGAACACCTCCAGGGAGGGAGCAGCCACAACCTCCCTGGGCAACCTGTTCCAATGCAGGAGAACGTTTTGCCCCCTTACCCCCAAATGAGTGCCAGGAGTGATTTTAGGATTTTATTTCTTCATGTTGATATGTCAAAGCAAGAATGACTTGGTAAAATGGATTGTGTCCAGAGAAGGGCACCAAGGCTGGTGAGGGGCCTGGAGCACAGCCCTACAAGGAGTGGCTGAAGGAGCTGGGGGTGTGCAGCCTGCAGAAGAGGAGGCTCAGGGCAGACCTCATTGCTCTCTACAGCTACCTGAAAGGAGGTTGTAGCCAGGTGGGGTTGGGCTCTTCTGCCAGGCACCCAGGGACAGAACAAGAGGACACAGCCTCAAGCTGTGCCAGGGCAGGGGCAGGTTCAGGCTGGATGTTAGGAAAATGTTCTTCCCAGCAAGAGTGATTGGCATTGGAATGGGCTGCCTGGGGAGTCTCCATCCCTGGAGGTGTTTAAAAGGAGGCTGAATGAGGCACTTAGTGCTATGGGTTAGTTAATTAGAAGGGTTAGGTGATAGGTTGGACTTGATGATCCTAGAGATGTTTTCCAACCTGGTTAATTCTGTGATTCTATGATTTTTAAGACCCATCATCATTTAAGGCTAGCACAAGCAAGTATTTCAGAGCAGCAGAAAATGCTACAGCTTCCCAGAGGCAGCTCTCAGCCTGTCCAACTTTGCTCCAAAAGCAGAACTGTGCTGGAGGAAGCTGCCCATTAGAAAGCAACAGCTGCTCACCTGCTCAGACTTTGTATTGTTCAGTGAGGTGGGCTTGGAGCTTTTTGTTCTCGGACAGCTTTGTGGTTGAGTAGTTGTGTGGGAAAACAACTGCTGGTGCAGCCTAGGCATGGGGTTATGATGTTGTGTTACGTGGCACAGGTGTAAGGACTGACTCAGCCTTTATAGTCTGGAGCCTCTAAAGGGGAACTGGGGCTGCAGAAGTGTCTCTTCTGTTCTCAGTGCTCAAAAATCACACTTTGTCATTGCAGCCCTCTGTTACCAGCCCTCATGTTTTTGTCTCAAGTCTTGAAGTACTACAGAGATTCAGCAGTTTTCTTCTTGTTCAGAAAGACTATCTTCTCCCCTATCCCTTCATCATAAAGGTAGCCAGCTCAACTGTTTCCTGACAGAGCAGGGTTTTTAAAAGTGAAAGAGCCATCAGAAATAGCCCCAAATCCCAACCCCCCTGAACTAATAAAGCATGCTGCCCTCTGGATAAAAGGTTGTCCCCAGACTGTGCAGAATGAGAGAGGAAGAGATATGAATGCCAGGAACAGCACAGAGTAGGTTTTGGAATGGGAGAGTAGGTTTTAGGATTTAAGAGGTGTGTTAATGTTTAAATGAAACCAAAGGAAATGAGTGATTTTTTCAAGAGAGAAATCAAGTTTTGCAAGGGAGAAATGGAAGAAGGAACAAACTGGAAGACAGAGAAGGATATGAAGGGATTAAAAAGGGGAATTTGAAGTTTGGGAGATTGAGTGAGTGATGGAAAAGGTATTTGTGGTAGTATACTGGAAATGAGAAGTAAGAAGTGGGTAAATGAAGGCACGAGACAAGAAGCTGTGGACTCATTAAGAGAAAATGAAATGAAGTAAAGGTTGTAGAGGGGAAAGGGTGGTGAGAAACGTAGGATTATGACAGGTGGGAGAAACAGACTTATGTTTGCTCTGTGCTAGAGGAATTAACAGAGGACGTTTATAAGCCATTGCAAAGCTGTAGCAAATCATGAGTCACAGTTCATCTGTAAAATACAGTGAGTGGAATCCTATTCTTACAAGGAAGGGCTGTGGGAGCTGGGAAGCTGCTAGACGATTGGTAATCATTATCTGAAGACAGGCACCACAATTAATCTTGAAGCACTACTTTGGGGCCCCAGAGTTTCAAAAGCGCTGCTTTATTCAGCTCTGTTAACAACCTTTGTATATTTCGGGTCACTAAATAAATAATTAAAACAAATAAAAGACTTGAAAAAAAGGGAAAGCAGTAATGGTGTTAAATTGAGGCACTGGAAAGACTGACTTTTCTTGAGCTGTCTGTTTGTACTTGGTGTAATGGAATGGCTGACAGCTGGTTTCAGTTGCCATAGTGTAATTATGTAGAATAGACTTTTGCGATGACACTATGTCAATTAAGGAATCTCTCACATTCCAGACTACAAAGGACAAAATGACAGTACAAGATATTCCTTCCATCCTTTTTCATAGAAAGATAGTGACACTGTGTGAAATTACAAGGCCCAGGATGATGACACGAGTCAAACGACGCGAAAGAGTTCTGGATTGATTAAAAATCTTCAGCTTTAGACTATGGAATATGTCTGATCGGAGGAGCTGCTGTTGTGTTTTGTTCATTTTCCTCAGAAGGTGTTTGGGGTGGGGGGGGGCCTGACAAACTGAGGGTGTTTCCTGTGTTAGATTGGAGCTGGTGTGTGTCAGTGTGAAAAATGCTGCTTATATAACGCCGGCCTTTAAATAGTGGCTCTGCGATACGTGAAAATATTCTAATCCAATACATCTTGAGTATATTGTAAAGCCATTACAGAACAGCAGCTGGGAGAGGAGGTGGATATTTTCCCATATTGTTTTGCTGTCTCCCTTTCTTTTAATTTTTTATTTCTTTTAAAACTGAACCAAGATGAAAAAATTCCCACTTCTTTCTTCTTTTCAAGCATTCCCTCTATCCAAAAATCCTGAAGTCAGTGCATTCTTAATTGCTTTTTTTTTTTTTTTTTTGGGAAGCTACAATATCCAAACACTCTGATGCATAATGAATTTATATAAAGAGCTCTTGATTGAATTGGAAGAAAAGATGCTATAAGCATTTCCTGATAGTAAATGCAATTTCTTCTGGCCTCTCAGTATTGATCCTGTGTGTTTTAATAGGGTTTGTTTTTTTTTTTTT
>WBNM01016050.1:0-42735 GCA_013399055.1 Ramphastos sulfuratus | reverse complement strand
GCCTTAGATCATAGAATCACAGAATGGTAAGGTTGGAAGGGACCTCAAGGATCATCTAGTTCCAACCCCCTGCCATAGGCAGGGACACCTCCCACGTACAGGTTACTCAAGGCCTCATCCAACCTGGCCTTGAACACCTCCAGGGAGGGAGCAGCCACAACCTCCCTGGGCAACCTGTTCCAATGCAGGAGAACGTTTTGCCCCCTTACCCCCAAATGAGTGCCAGGAGTGATTTTAGGATTTTATTTCTTCATGTTGATATGTCAAAGCAAGAATGACTTGGTAAAATGGATTGTGTCCAGAGAAGGGCACCAAGGCTGGTGAGGGGCCTGGAGCACAGCCCTACAAGGAGTGGCTGAAGGAGCTGGGGGTGTGCAGCCTGCAGAAGAGGAGGCTCAGGGCAGACCTCATTGCTCTCTACAGCTACCTGAAAGGAGGTTGTAGCCAGGTGGGGTTGGGCTCTTCTGCCAGGCACCCAGGGACAGAACAAGAGGACACAGCCTCAAGCTGTGCCAGGGCAGGGGCAGGTTCAGGCTGGATGTTAGGAAAATGTTCTTCCCAGCAAGAGTGATTGGCATTGGAATGGGCTGCCTGGGGAGTCTCCATCCCTGGAGGTGTTTAAAAGGAGGCTGAATGAGGCACTTAGTGCTATGGGTTAGTTAATTAGAAGGGTTAGGTGATAGGTTGGACTTGATGATCCTAGAGATGTTTTCCAACCTGGTTAATTCTGTGATTCTATGATTTTTAAGACCCATCATCATTTAAGGCTAGCACAAGCAAGTATTTCAGAGCAGCAGAAAATGCTACAGCTTCCCAGAGGCAGCTCTCAGCCTGTCCAACTTTGCTCCAAAAGCAGAACTGTGCTGGAGGAAGCTGCCCATTAGAAAGCAACAGCTGCTCACCTGCTCAGACTTTGTATTGTTCAGTGAGGTGGGCTTGGAGCTTTTTGTTCTCGGACAGCTTTGTGGTTGAGTAGTTGTGTGGGAAAACAACTGCTGGTGCAGCCTAGGCATGGGGTTATGATGTTGTGTTACGTGGCACAGGTGTAAGGACTGACTCAGCCTTTATAGTCTGGAGCCTCTAAAGGGGAACTGGGGCTGCAGAAGTGTCTCTTCTGTTCTCAGTGCTCAAAAATCACACTTTGTCATTGCAGCCCTCTGTTACCAGCCCTCATGTTTTTGTCTCAAGTCTTGAAGTACTACAGAGATTCAGCAGTTTTCTTCTTGTTCAGAAAGACTATCTTCTCCCCTATCCCTTCATCATAAAGGTAGCCAGCTCAACTGTTTCCTGACAGAGCAGGGTTTTTAAAAGTGAAAGAGCCATCAGAAATAGCCCCAAATCCCAACCCCCCTGAACTAATAAAGCATGCTGCCCTCTGGATAAAAGGTTGTCCCCAGACTGTGCAGAATGAGAGAGGAAGAGATATGAATGCCAGGAACAGCACAGAGTAGGTTTTGGAATGGGAGAGTAGGTTTTAGGATTTAAGAGGTGTGTTAATGTTTAAATGAAACCAAAGGAAATGAGTGATTTTTTCAAGAGAGAAATCAAGTTTTGCAAGGGAGAAATGGAAGAAGGAACAAACTGGAAGACAGAGAAGGATATGAAGGGATTAAAAAGGGGAATTTGAAGTTTGGGAGATTGAGTGAGTGATGGAAAAGGTATTTGTGGTAGTATACTGGAAATGAGAAGTAAGAAGTGGGTAAATGAAGGCACGAGACAAGAAGCTGTGGACTCATTAAGAGAAAATGAAATGAAGTAAAGGTTGTAGAGGGGAAAGGGTGGTGAGAAACGTAGGATTATGACAGGTGGGAGAAACAGACTTATGTTTGCTCTGTGCTAGAGGAATTAACAGAGGACGTTTATAAGCCATTGCAAAGCTGTAGCAAATCATGAGTCACAGTTCATCTGTAAAATACAGTGAGTGGAATCCTATTCTTACAAGGAAGGGCTGTGGGAGCTGGGAAGCTGCTAGACGATTGGTAATCATTATCTGAAGACAGGCACCACAATTAATCTTGAAGCACTACTTTGGGGCCCCAGAGTTTCAAAAGCGCTGCTTTATTCAGCTCTGTTAACAACCTTTGTATATTTCGGGTCACTAAATAAATAATTAAAACAAATAAAAGACTTGAAAAAAAGGGAAAGCAGTAATGGTGTTAAATTGAGGCACTGGAAAGACTGACTTTTCTTGAGCTGTCTGTTTGTACTTGGTGTAATGGAATGGCTGACAGCTGGTTTCAGTTGCCATAGTGTAATTATGTAGAATAGACTTTTGCGATGACACTATGTCAATTAAGGAATCTCTCACATTCCAGACTACAAAGGACAAAATGACAGTACAAGATATTCCTTCCATCCTTTTTCATAGAAAGATAGTGACACTGTGTGAAATTACAAGGCCCAGGATGATGACACGAGTCAAACGACGCGAAAGAGTTCTGGATTGATTAAAAATCTTCAGCTTTAGACTATGGAATATGTCTGATCGGAGGAGCTGCTGTTGTGTTTTGTTCATTTTCCTCAGAAGGTGTTTGGGGTGGGGGGGGGCCTGACAAACTGAGGGTGTTTCCTGTGTTAGATTGGAGCTGGTGTGTGTCAGTGTGAAAAATGCTGCTTATATAACGCCGGCCTTTAAATAGTGGCTCTGCGATACGTGAAAATATTCTAATCCAATACATCTTGAGTATATTGTAAAGCCATTACAGAACAGCAGCTGGGAGAGGAGGTGGATATTTTCCCATATTGTTTTGCTGTCTCCCTTTCTTTTAATTTTTTATTTCTTTTAAAACTGAACCAAGATGAAAAAATTCCCACTTCTTTCTTCTTTTCAAGCATTCCCTCTATCCAAAAATCCTGAAGTCAGTGCATTCTTAATTGCTTTTTTTTTTTTTTTTTTGAGGAAGCTACAATATCCAAACACTCTGATGCATAATGAATTTATATAAAGAGCTCTTGATTGAATTGGAAGAAAAGATGCTATAAGCATTTCCTGATAGTAAATGCAATTTCTTCTGGCCTCTCAGTATTGATCCTGTGTGTTTTAATAGGGTTTGTTTTTTTTTTTTTTCCCAAGTAAAAACCAGTCTCATTTGCATGCAAATGATATAATGCTTCCAAATGATACATGTGGAGATTGTCCTCTGATGGGTTTCCACTGATTATTGATGCCTGTTTAAGGCTTGCTTTTATTCCTTCTGTTGGCAATGCAGCACTTATTGACGTTTGGATGCAGGAAACCACCAAACGTTCTATCCGGTTAGATTCATTTATATCTGTGGAAGTGCACAGGGGAAACAACAAGAACAAGAAAAAGATTCTATGAACAAAGGCACGAGCAGACAATTATCTCATTAAAAAAATGTAGAAACTTTCTAGGTTTGGACTTGCTTCCTTTGTGACATCTGTAAGGAACTAGCAAACTGAGTCATCAGTTCAGCATCTAAAAATAGTACTGCAGGCAGTTAAGGTAGTTTGCATCATTCCATGTCCTGCTGTAATTTTGTCATTTTAATGGAGCCAGCCTCCCTTTAATTATGATCCTTCCTCATGTACAACATGTGGTGTGTAGCTACCAGCTTGCCAGGTCTGCATCTCGAGCCTATTTGTGCGCAGCTTGCTGCACCCTGGGTTTCTCAAACACAAGCCATCAGTAATTTTGCTCTGAATATTCTGTGAACATTCTACACCTTTGATGTCACTGCTACTTGTTTGCCCCTGTAAAAAAAAGTTACGTAAGGACAAAGCTTTCGTGTAACTAACTACAAACTATGACTGTGTAGTAATGCATCTATATAGCACAGTTTATACAGCACCACTTAGTGCAGCTTACTGAACTCTGTCAGTTTTGGTCAAGTATTGGAAAATATTTTTTTCTAAGCATGTTTGATAGGGTAGATAATTAATCATCACAGTAAAAGGAGGGTAAATGACTAAATAGAATGAATCATAGAATGGTAAGGTTGGAAGGGACCTCAAGGATCATCTAGTTCCAACCCCCTGCCATAGGCAGGGACACCTCCCACTAGTACAGGTCACTCAAGGCCTCCTCCAACCTGGCCTTGAACACCTCCAGGGAAGGAGCAGCCACAACCTCCCTGGGCAACCTGTGCCAGTGTCTCACCACCCTCACTGTAAAGAACTTCCTCCTAACATCCACTTTCAGTCTCCCCTCTGCCAGTTCAAACCCATTCCCCTTGTCCTGTCATTACAAGACCTTGTCAATAGTCCCTCCCCAGCCCTCCTGTAGGCCCCCTTCAGATACTGGAAGGCTACTCTAAGGTCTCCTGGAAGCCTTCTCTTCTCCAGGCTGCAGAGCCCTAGTTCTCTCAGCCTGTCCTCATACCAGAGCTGCTCAAGCCCTCTCAGCATCTTGGTGGCATCCTCTGGACCCACTCCAACACTTCCATGTCCTTCCTGTGCTGGGGGCTCCAGAACTGCACACAGGACTGCAGCTGGGGTCTGAGGAGAGCAGAGTCAAGGGGAAGAATCCCCTCCCTTGCCCTGCTGGCCACGCTTCTCTTGATGCCAAAGGCAGTCTGGCTGGGATTAGCAATGCTGTGTCCAGCAAGAGCAGGGAGGTCATTGTCCTCTTGTACTCAGCTCTGGTGAGGCCACGCCTCGAGTGCTGTGTTCAGTTTTGGGCACCTCACTACAAGAGACATGTGGAGGTGCTGGAGTCAGTGCAGAGGAGGGCAAGGAAGCTGTGAAGGAGGATAAATCTGAAGAGGAGCGACTGAGGGAGCTGGGGGTAGTTAGTGTGAAACAGAGGCGGCTGAGGGCAGGCCTCACGGCTATCTGTTCTGGAGAGGCGGCAGCAGCATTGGGACCAGCTCCGGCACCGCCAACAGCTGCGGCGTTTAAGGGTTCTGTTTTCTGGGCGGAGGGCGCTGGGCGGAGCCGAGGCACGCAGAGAGAGGGTGGGTGGGAGAGAGGGGCCCGGGGCGGGGAGCTTCACGCGCCACGCGAGGGACTGACGCAGCTAGGGGCGGTGCCATAGCTGCCGCGCGAGGCACAGAGGCGCGCGAGGTGGCGGCAGGCCGCATTCCACAGAGGCAGCGGCGGAGCTGCTTCACCGCGTCCCGGCCAGCAGCGCCTGCGGCCTCTGCTGAGGTATTAACATTGCCGAAGAGCAAACGGTGGTTGACTGTACCCCGAGGGGCGCTGCAGCTGTTGGCAGCTCTGCCGGCGCACTGCAGAAGTTCACACCTCTAGGGCGAACTGCCTGCGTATAGGAGTGAGGGAGCAGGGTGAGCGGGAAGCAGCAAACAGTGGTTGATTTCTTCCCGGGCAGGGAGAAGGTCATGGTCACAGCAAGGCCAAGAGGCACAGGGCAAAAGGATGTGGGAACTCGGCAGCCTGGAGAAGAGAAGGCTGCAGTGTGAGTGCAGCCCAGACAGCAACTGTGTGCTGGGCTGCAGCAAGAGCAGTGTGGGCAGCAGGGCAAGGGAGGGGATTGTGCCCCTTTGCTCTGCTCTCCTCNCACAGGTTGCTCAGGGAGGTGTTCAAGGCCAGGTTGGAGGAGGCCTTGAGTGACCTGTTCTAGTGGTAGGAACACAGCATTATCAATATGTGGCTCAAGGGCTGGTGTCTGAAGTGGAAGTTTGGGTTCTTTGACCATGGAGTAACCTTTACTGCCCCATGTCTGCTAAACTCAGATGGAGTCCAACTGTCAAAAAAGGGCAAAAGAATTCTAGCCCATGAGTTGGCAGCCCTCATTGAGAGAGCTTTAAACTAGGTTTGAGGGGGTAAGGGATGGAACCTCAGGAAGCTGAGGGCGGTACGCCAGTGTCGGGTAAAATCAGCAGCCCAACTGAGGTGCATGGACACTAACGCAGGCAGTATGAGCAACAAGCAGGGTGAGCTGGTATCCTTGGTGCAACAGGAAGGCTATGATGTGGTTGCCATCACAGACACGTGGTGGGATGCATCACATGAGTGGAAGGCTACAATGAATAGGTGAAGGCTTTTCAGGAAAGACAGGAGAGGGAGAAGGGGTGGAGAGGTGGCTCTGTAAGGGAAGCCCTTGGCACCATGGAGCTTGTGACTAATGATGAGCAGGTTGAGTGCCTATGGGTAAAAATCAGAGGGCAGCCAGTAAGACTGACAGACTGATTGTTACAAACCACCCAGCCAGGAAGAAGAGGTGGATGTGTTATGAACAGCTGCAAGATGTTTCAAGACTACCAGCCCTTGTTCTTGTAGGTGACTTAACCTGTCAGATATCTGCTGGGAACTCAACACAGCAGAGAGGTGGCAGTCTAGAAGGTTTTTAGAGCATATAAAGGATAGCTTCTTGACACAGCTGCTCTGCCAGCCTGCCAGGGGTGAGGCTCTGCTTACCCTGCTGCTTACGAATAGAGAGGGGCTGGTGGGAGATGTGGTGGTTGGAGGCTGTCTGGGGTGCAGTGACCACGAAATAATAAAGTGCAGTGAAGCTGGGAGGGGCATCAACAGAACATCCACACTGGACTGCTGGAGGGCAAACTTTGGCTTACTCAACGAACTAACTCGAAGGGCACCTTGGGGAAAAAACCCTTAAAAGGGTCTAGGAAGATTGGACCTACTGCAAGAAAGAAATCTTGAAGGCACAGGAATAGGCTGTGCTGATGTGCCAAGAGCAGAGCAGCTGGAGAAGACAACCAGCCTGGATGGGTGAGGGACTTGTGAAGGAATTAAGGGAAAAAAAGAGGGCTATCACCTTTGGAAAGAGAGGGAGGGAACTCAGGAAAAATTTTAAGATGTTACTAGGTCATGTAGGAAGAAAATTAGAGAAGCAAAAGCCCAGTTAGAACAGAGGCTGCTACTGCTGGGAATGATAACAAGAAGTGTTTCTATAAATATATTAAAAACAAAAAGAGGGGCAAGGGAAACCTCCACTCTTTATTGGACAAGGAATGGAATGAGGTGACTAGAGATGAGGAAAAGGCAGATGTGCTTAACACCTTCTTTGCCTCCATTTTCAGTAGCAAGGCAAGTTGTCCTCAGGCCAGCTGCCTCCTTAGCTGGCAGGTGGGGTCAGGATGTAGAGCAGCCTGCCTGTAATCCAGGAGGAAGTAGTTAGGGACTTGTTGAGCTTCTTGGATCCTCAGAAGTGTATGGGACCAGATGGGATCCATCCTAGGATGATGAGAGAGCTGGCACATGAGCTGGCCAAGCTGCTCTCCATCATTCAGCAGCAGTCCTGGCTCACTGGAGAGGTCCCTGGAGACTGGAAGCTGCCATTGTGGTGCCCATCCACAAGAAGGGTCAGAAGGAAGACCCAGGAAATTCCAAACCTGTCAGCCTGACCTCAGTGGCAGGGAAGATAATGGAGCAGCTCATCCTGAGTGCAATCACAGGGCACCTACAGGATGGCCAAGGGGTCAGACCCAGCCAGCATGGATGTAGGAGGGGCAGGTCCTGATCTCTTTATGCCCAGGTGACTGCCTGGTGGATGTGGGGCAGGCTGTGGATGTAGTCTGCCTGGATTTCAGCAAGGCCTCTGACACTGTCTGCCATAGCAAACTCCTGGCCAAGCTGGCAGCCCTTGTCTTGGAGAGGGGCACTCTGTGCTGGGTTAAGAACTGGCTGGATGGCTGGGCACAGAGAGTGGTGGTGAATGGAGCCACATCCAGCTGTCAACTGCCACCAGTGGTGTGCCCCAGGGATCAGTGCTGGGCCCATTTCTATTTAATTACCTTCATTGATGATCTGGGTGAGGCCATTGAGTCCTCCGTCAGTGAGTGTGCAGGTGACACTAAGTTGGGAGCAAGTATGGATCTGTTAGAGGGCAGGAGGGCTCTGCAGAGGCACCTGGACAGATGGACTTGTTAAAACACCTCCCACTGGACTGTGTCCAAGTGCCAGGTTCTGCACTTTGGCCACAACAACCCCATGCAGTGCTACAGGCTGGGGACAGAGTGGTTGGAGAGCAGCCAGGCAGAGAGGGACCTAAGGGTGCTGGTTGGCAACAGCTGAACATGAGGCAGCAGTGTGCCCAGGTGGGCAGGAGAGCCAATGACATCCTGGCCTGGATCAGGAACAGTGTGGTCAGCAGGAGCAGGGAGGTCATTCTGCTTCTGTTCACTGATCAGGCCACACCTTGAGTGCTGTGTCTTGTTCTGGGCCCCTCAGTTTAAGAAAGATGTTGAGGTGCTGGAAGGTGTCCAGAGAAGGGCAGCAAGGCTGGGGAGGGGCCTGGAGCACAGCCCTGTGAGGAGAGGCTGAGGGAGCTGGGGGTGTGCAGCCTGCAGAAGAGGAGGCTCAGGGCAGACCTCATTGCTCTCTGCAGCTACCTGAAGGGAGGTTGTAGCCAGGTGGGGTTGGGCTCTGCTGACAGGCACCCAGGGACAGATGGAGGGGACACAGCCTCAATTGTGCCAGGAGAGGTCTAGTCTGGATGTTAGGAAGAAGTTCTTGACAAGGAGAGTGATTGGCATTGGAATGGGCTACCCAGGGAGGTGGTAGAGTTTCTGTCCCTGAAGGTGCTGAACAGAAGCCTGGATGGGGCACTTAGTGCCATGGTCTGGTTGATTGGCTGGAGTTGGGTGATAGGTTGGGCTGGATGAGCTTGGAAGTCTCTTCCAACCTAGTTGATTCTATGATTCTAAGCAGTGCCAGGGCAGGTTCAGGCTGGATGTTAGGAAGAAGTTCTTCACAACAAAGAGTGATGGGCATTGGAAAAGGCTGACCAGGGGGTGGTGGAGTCACCATCAATGGAGGTGTTTAAAGGGAGGCTGGATGAGGTACTTAGTGCCATGGGTTAGTCAATTAGAAAATGTTAGGTGATAGGTTGCACTTGGATTCTGTGCTCCCCAACCTCCCTGGAGGTGTTTAAGGCCAGGTTGGACAAGGCCTTGAGTGACCTGTTCTAGTGGGAGGTGTCCCTGCCTATGGCAGGGGGTTGGAACTGGATGATCCTTGAGGTCCCTTCTAACCTTACCATTCTATGATGAATATTCAGTGAAATATCAAACTGAACCAAAATTCTTTGAAAACAGTTTTGAGCTGGTGAGAAGTATCTCCATGTCTTGTTTGTAATTGTTCCTGTGGAGTGGAAAAATAGGATGGCTGGATGTAATTGCCTGTGGCACAGGCATCTAGTGTCACTTAAGGGTATCTGGACTGGTCTTTGAGGGCTGCTTCAGAAAGATGTGGGTCTCCTTCAAGGTCTGTGCCACTTCTGCTGGCTGCATGGCTATGTGTCAGGGACATCTCCAATATAACTAGGCTTAGGTTTTCCTCTGCTGGACTGCCTGCATGTTGGCTTTCCTAGGTGCTTCTAGCAGCTCTGACAGGCTCTGGAATAGCAGAACTGTGTCGTTCATCTTGAAGAGCTAACAGAGTTTCTGTTTGACTTAATACTCCTTTATATTGGAATAAGTGAGAATAAGGGACAACAGAGTGCCTTACCAGTCAGCACAATGGTTGAAAGGTCATAGGATCACAGCAACACCCAGGCTGGCAAAGCCCCTCAGCATCACCAAGCCCAACCTAGAACCCTGCTCTACAAGATTCACCTTAAACCATAGCCCTAAGCACCACATCCAAACCACTCCTAAACACATCCAGGATGGGTGACTCCACCACCTCCCTGGGCAGCTCATTCCAGTCCCTGACCACTCTCTCCAGCAAAAACTTTTTCCTAATGTCCAATCTAAGCGTCCCCAGCCTCAGGTTGAGGCCATTCCCCCTTGTTCTGTCTCCAGTTACCTGTGAGCAGAGCCCAGCAGCAACCTCTCCACAAGGTTCCTTCAGGTAGTCGTACACAGCAGTGAGCTCTGCCCTCAGCCTCCTTTTTTTCAAACTAAACAGCCTCAGGTCTCCCAGAACAGGTGCACAAACAATTGTCTGTGCAGCCAAGGACCGAAATTGCAGTGGATTTTATCAATGTCTAAGTAAAGTTTATGAAAGCACACCCAGACAGGTGGTTTGTGTTTCCAGGTGCTGGACAGGGGGTCCTACTGTGCACTAGACCAGCAGCCCTAAGCAAAAGTCCAGTTACATCTCTAAATACCTTTCTTAAACATTGACATTCTCTCAGGAATCTCTAACTATGTCTAGAGCATCTGGTTTAACATCAGGAATTTTATGCTCAGTCTTTTAATATGTCTTCAGAGGAGATCTGATCAATAGCTGAGGGGTGGAGGTCAAGTGGAGGGGGCCAAGCTCTTTTTGGTGGTGTACAACAATAAGCCAAGGAGCAATGGATACAAACTGGAACAGAGAAGGTTTCAGCTCAACAGGAGAAGAAACTTCTTCAGAGTGAGGTTGACAGAGCCCTGGAGCAGGCTGCCCAGAGAGGTTGTGGAGTCTCCTTCTCTAGAGGCTTTCCAAACCCACCTGGATGCATTCCTGTGTGAACTATCCTGGGTGATCCTGCCTTGGCAGGGAGGTTAGACTGGATGATCTCTGGAGGTCCCTTCCAACCTCTAAGGTTCTGTGATTCTGTGAATCTGAGCTTCTCAAACAGGTCTTGTTACCCATTGCTGGTTATATTGTCAGATCTTAATGCTGCTCTTTCTGCTCTTGTAACTGGACTCTTGCTCTGTGTGTCATAGGCACAGACTTTGAGTGACAGATCTGTGAACATCAGCCTACTTCACAGACTCTGAGTCATAGGCATCCTATAGGATCTGGAGCAAGTGAATTCACGTTTGAACACTGTTGTGAGTCAGCTGGACAGAGAGGTAAAGGTGTTTGTTACAAAGCCCAGCTTCATATTGTTGATAAACATTGAAGATTAGGATATGGAAGAGGTGGTAGAAAGAGGAGAGATTGTTTTAAGATCTCTGTTAATGGCTGGTTTGGAGAGAGCTGGGTTGAGACTCTAGCATTAAGAGGTAGTGGAAAAATCATAGAATCATAGAACGGTAAGGTTGGAAGGGACCTCAAGGACCATCTAGTTCCAATCCCCTGCCATAGGCAGGGACACCTCCCACTAGTACAGGTCACTCAAGGCCTCCTCCAACCTGGCCTTGAACACCTCCAGGGAGGTTGTGGAGCACAGAATCACCCAATGTGATCAAAGATCACAGGTTCCTTCCTGGCCAACCTGTGCCAGTGTCTCACCACCTTCACTGTAAAGAACTTCCTCCTTACATCCAGTCTAAATCTCTCTTCTGCCCATTTAAACCCATTGCCCTTTGTCCTGGCATTGCAAGACCTTGTCAATAGTCCCTCCCCAGCCTTCCTGTAGCCCCCTTCAGATACTGGAAGGCTACTCTAAGGTCTCCTGGAAGCCTTCTCTTCTCCAGGCTGAAGAGCCCCAACTCTTGTAGCCTGTCCTCATAGGAGAGCTGCTCCAGCCCTCTGATCATCTTCATGGCCTCCTCTGGACCCACTCCAACAGTTCCATGTCCTTCAAGAAGACGCATATTGGTTTAAAATATCTGTTAGGGCTAGTTTGGAGAGGGCTGGGTTGAGATCTTGACATTAAGAGGTGGTGGAAGAAGACACATTGGTTTAAAATGTCTGTTAGGGCTAGTTTGGAGAGGGCTGGATTGAGATCTTGGCATTAAGAGGTGGTGGAAGAAGACAAATATTGGTTTAAAATGTCTGTTAGGGCTAGTTTGGAGAGGGCTGGGTTGAGATCTTGTCATTAAGAGGTGGTGGAAGAAGCAGGAGACAGTACTACTTTAAAACCTCTCTTACAGCTGGTTTGGAGAGAGCTGGGTTGAGATCCTAGCATTAATTTGTCACTGATGAAACTTTTGTGGGAGTTGAGGCACGTGTTGATTTTGAGGGGCAATGTACTGTCTTCTGGCCCCTAAATGAAACTTCTAGCATTAGCCCATCTTCATGGCTTTAATAGTGAGTGGTATGAGCAGTAAAGCAAAGAAAACTAAAGTCTACAACTGAGTAAACTTCCAAATTGCCTATACAGAAGAAAGGCAGTGTGTAAATGGTTTGCTTTAATTACATTGTAATTTGATTAATGTAAATACTGAATTGCCATCAGAATTTCTCTTCCTCTAAAGGAGACTTAGGTCACTCTTAGCACTTTTGAATGCTGCCACTTAAGATAATTATCCAGTGTAAATCCACAAGCAGAGGTTGTTTTCTCACAGCATCATTCACTATGAACTTGCTGGTGTCCATTCCTTAGGTGTTTCTAATGCAAAGTCTTACTAGTTCTATCCTAATAGAAAACTGCTCCTTTTCTGGAGATGTGTGCTGAATATTGAGAATCTGTGAACTTGTGGGTTCTGCATAACTTTTATCATCAGTTCCCTGGGTGGCTGTTTTTAGGCAACAGGAAAATAAGTGTTTTCCCTGGTAAATATAGAGAGTCCAAGGTAGGGCTAAAAGGATGCTGAAGGGACTGGAGCACAAGAGACTGGAAGAGAGGCTGAGAGCCCTGGGACTGTTCAGTCTGGAGAGGAGAAGGCTGAGAGGGGATCTGAGCAATGTTTGTAAAGAGCTGAGGGCTGGGGGTCAGGAAGGAAGGCACAGGGACAGCCTCTGCTCACTTGTGCCCTGGCACAGGACAAGGGGCAAGGGATGGAAGCTGCAACACAGGCAGATGCAGCTCAGGATGAGGAAGAACTTCTTGGCTGTAAGGGTGCCAGAGCCCTGGCACAGGCTGCCCAGAGAGGTTGTGGAGTCTCCTTCTCTGGAGCCTTTCCAGCTCTGTCTGGATGTGTTCCCATGGAGCCTATGCTGAATTCTCTGGTCCTGCTCTGGGAGGGGTTGGACTGAAAGGCCATGAAGATGCTCAAAGGTCTGGAGCACCTTTGCTATGAGGACTGGCTACGAGAGTTGGGGCTCTTCAGCCTGGGGAAGAGAAGGCTTCAAGGAGACCTGTCCCTCCCCAGCCCTCCTGTAGGCCTCCTTCAGATACTGGAAGGCCACTCCAAGGTCTCCTTCTCTTCTCCAGACTGAAGAGCATCAACTCTGGTAGCCTGTCCTCATAGGAGAGTTGCTCCAGCCCTGAGCATTCTTGTGGCCTTCCAGTCCAACCCCTGCCAGAGCAGGACCAGAGAATCCAGCACAGGTCACACAGGAACACATCCAGACAGGGCTGGAAAGGCTCCAGAGAAGGAGACTCCACAACCTCTCTGGGCAGCCTGTGCCAGGGCTCTGGCACCCTTACAGCCAAGAAGTTCTTCCTCATCTTGAGCTGCAACTTGCTGTGCTGCAGTTTCCATCCCTTGCCCCTTGTCCTATGGCAGGGCACAAGTGAGCAGAGGCTGTCCCTGTGCCTGCCTTCCTGCCCCCCAGCCCTCAGCTCTTTACAGACATTGCTCAGATCCCCTCTCAGCCTTCTCCTCTACAACCTAAGCAGCCCCAGGGCTCTCAGCCTCTCCTCCTCAGGCAGTGCTGCAGTCCCTTCAGCATCCTTATAGCCCTGCCTTGGAGTCTCCAGTAGATCCCTGTCCCTCTTGAATTGGAGATCCTATTGAATTTTGAATATTTGTATTTAAGACTGTGCAATTTAAATATAGTTTGGAATTTCTCTTGAATTTTTTGCTTCCTTGGTATGTGACAATCTCTTTCTATTTTTTTTCCCCCCTCTCCTTTTTCCTTCAGAACTATTATGGAGCTGCCAAAATGATTCTTTCTGACAATCCGCTTGGGCTGACCTGCGGCATGGTGTGTCCGACATCGGATCTCTGTGTTGGGGGCTGCAATTTGTATGCCACAGAGGAAGGACCAATTAATATTGGTGGATTGCAGCAGTTTGCTACTGAGGTAAGAAGAACTTGCAGCTCTCTTCAATTCAGTAGAACTTGCAGCTCTCTTCAATTCCTTGCATGTGCAATTCTTTGTATATAGAATCAGAGTGCATGCCTTTGGTCATGGGTTATTGAAAAAAAGAAAGACAAGGAAATTGGTAGTAGTAAAATAAAGACATAGGAGGGTAGAATAATTATCCTTTTTCTGTCAGCATGTTGAAAGGCTTAGAAATGCTTTTACAGACACACAGGATGCTAGGGGTTGGAAGGGACCTCTGGAGATCTTCCAGTCCAACCCCTGCCAGAGGAGGACCAGAGTATCTAGCAGAGGTCGCACAGGAACACATCCAGACTTCCAGAAGAAGACTTCACAACCTCTCTGGGCAGTCTGTGCCAGTGTTCTGGGACCCTTACAGGCAAGAAGTTGTTGCTCATGTTGAGGTGGAACTTCTTGTACTGCAGTTTCCATCCCTTGCACCTTGTCCTATGGCAGAGTACAGGTGAGCAGAGGCTGTCCCTGTGCCTTCCTTCCTGACCCCAGCCCTCAGCTCTTTACAGACATTGCTCAGATCCCCTCTCAGCCTTCTCCTCTGCAGACTAAGCAGCCCCAGGGCTCTCAGCCTCTCCTCCTCAGGCAGTGCTCCAGTCTCTTTAGCATCTTTGTCGCCCTCCCTTGGACTCTCTCCAGCAGATCCCTGTCCCTCTTGAACTGAGGAGCCCAGAACTGGATGCAATATTCCAGGTGGGGCCTCACCAGGGCAGAGTAGAGGCTTCTTGGCCTTTTGGCTAAGATCAAGTGTAAATGCTTCCATTGTGCAGAACTTTATAGGAACATAAGAAACATTATTTTGGAACAAGCTAACTCTTTATAAAAGGAGACAATTTTGTTTTTGATTAAACATTTATCTAAGCCAGGTGAAGTTATGAATGTTACTGAGTAGGCTACATAGAGAAAAAATGCAAGGGACCCTACAGCTGTTACTACATGTTAAGGAGATATAGAACTGTTCTAGGCATAGAACAGGTCCTGTAGTTTGCATTTGTGCTGGCTTTGGGGAAAGGAGAAGTTTCAAATAATTCAGACTTCTTACTGTCCTGTTTTCACCAAAACAAGGTAAATAACTGGTTTCATTTCAGGCTGACCTCTGATATGTGTCTGTGTGCATTTCCCTAGTAGATAAAGATACATACACATGTGTGTGTGTGTTTAAATTTATTAGTTCATAATCATTGTTGTGTGTTTTGGCTGCTGATTGTTATTTGATGTTAAGAAGTCTTCTCAAGGGTTTCTGCTGAGGTGCTTTTACCTTTTAAGCTTCCACAAGCCCAATGGAACTAAATTTATGATACTTCCCCCTGTCCTCTTATTCCCATGTAGAAAAATTTTAGGCAGAAAGGTGAAAGGGGTTAAATAACCAAAAAGAGCCTTTAACTGATTTGAAAGTTAAAGAGAAAGCTTTGACAATAAAGAAAAGGTACTTAAGGTAAAGGAGGATTATGGAGATGGAAGGGAAGGGAATAAATACAAATACCTATACAAAACCAGGTTGGAAGGCAGTGGATTCTCTGGATTGAGCTGGATTTTGCCCTTGTGTGCAGGAAACACCAGGGTTGGCTGCATAGCTGGCTGGAAACAGTAGCAGCAGGGAGATGTGACACAGCTGAAGGCAGGAAGCAAGAGGAGCTCAAGTTGCCTGATAAATAGGGTTGGGGACCAGAAGTGGGAGTGGGATAAACTTTGACCTGGGGAGTCCTCCCCGACCAGGAGGGCCACAGACACCTGGGGTCAGGTTTCCAGACCACTCCTCCAGCCCAGGTGGGCTTAACCTGGGACAGGTGCATGTGTGTTGCTCAAGATGGTACAATTGCAGTGCTCCAGTTTCCATCTGGAGGAGGTTGGAGGCTACTGGTGGGGCTGGAGCTACTCTGCTATGGGGACAGGCTGAGAGAGTTTGGAGAGGAGAAGGCTCCAAGGAGACCTTGTGGCCTTCCAGTACCTGAAGTGGGCTACAAGAAAGCTGGGGAGAGACTTTTTAGGGTGTCAGATAGTTATAGGGCTGGGGGGAATGGATCCAAGCTAGAGGAAGGCAGATTTAGATTAGATGTCATAAAGAAGTTCTTCAGCATGAAGGTGGTGGGAGACTGGTACAGGTGGTGGCAGCCTCATTCCTGGATGTTTTTAAGACCAGGCTGGATGTGGCTGTGGGCAACCTGATCCAGTGTGAGGTGTCCCTGGCCATGGAAGGGGGTTTGGAGCCGGATGATCGTTGAGGTCCCTTCCAGCCCTGACAATTCTGTGATTGTATAACTGTGAATGGATCTGAACAGAACAGGGATATGTCTGTAAAGCTGTTTTTTCCCCTTTGTCATTCATAGACTTCACACTCCCTTTTTAATGGCAATGGCTCATGAGTCGATGAGCAAATGTTGCTGCTGCCTGCTGCAGGTGTTCTTTTATCTGTTTGTGTCTTGCCTTCTCTCCAAGACACATGCAAAGGTCCTGGGGAACCTGCTAGACTTTTCTGCTGGCTGTTACTGAACCTTCTCTCCTCTCTGTTTTTAAATAGCTACTCACTGGGGATATCTTTTGGGAAAGAGCAACTCCATGGATCAGTGTAATTTGGGAACTGATGTGCTGGAGAGCAGTGAAAGGGAAAAGGACCTGGGGGGCCTGGTGGATAGAAGGATGCCCGTGAGCCAGCAATGTGCTCTGGTGGCCATGAAGGCCAGTGCCAGCCTGGGGTGGATTAGAAGGGCTGTGCTTGGTAGGTCGAGAGGTTCTCCTGCCCCTCTACTCTGCCTGTTGAGGCCACATCTGGAGTCCTGTGTCCTTTTCTGAACTCTTCAGTTCAAGAAGGATCTCAGGGAAATACTTGAGAGAGTTGAGCACAGAGCCACAGCAATGCTGAAGGCAGTGGAACATCTTCCTCAGGAGAGCCTGAGGGAGCTGGGGCTGTGCTGCTGGGAGAGGAGGAGCCTGAGGGGAGACCTCATTGCTGGTTGTAAAGATGTGCAGGTGAGTGCCAGGAGGCTGGAGCCAGGCTCTGCTGGGTGATGCCCAGTGACAGCACAAGGGGCACTGGTGGAAGCCGAGGCATAGGAAGCTCCATGGAAACAGGAGGAAAGATTTTTTTTTCCAGTGAGGGTGACAGAGCCCTGGCACAGGCTACCCAGGGGGGCTGTGGATTGTCCTTCACTGGAGACATCCAAGAGCTGCCTGGATGTGTTCCTGTGTTATGTGGTGTAGGTGATGCTGCTGTGGCAGGGGGATTGGACTGGATGAGCTTTGGAGGTCCCTTCCAGCTCCTGTGATTCTCTGATTCTGTGATCCACTGCAATTTTCTTCAGATTTGAAAATAGAAGCATAGAAATGATCAGAGGGCTGCAGCAGCTCTCCTATGAGGACAGGCTGAGAGAGTTGGGGCTATTCAGCCCGGAGAAGAGAAGGCTTCCAGGAGACCTTAGAGTAGTCTTCCAGTATCTGAAGGGGGCTACAGGAAGGCTGGGGAGGGACTATTGACAAGGTCTTGTAATGCCAGGACGAGGGGCAATGGGTTTGAAGTGGCAGAGGGAAGATTGAAACTGGATGTTAGGAAGAAGTTCTTTACAGTGAGGGTGGTGAGACACTGGCACAGGTTGCCCAGGGAGGTTGTGGCTGCTCCCTCCCTGGAGGTGTTGAAGGCCAGGTTGGAGGAGGCCTTGAGTGACCTGTTCTAGTGGGAGGTGTCCCTGCCTATGGCAGGGGGTTGGAACTAGATGATTTTTGAGGTCCCTTCCAACCTTACCATTCTATGATTCTATAAATCAGTACAGCTTATTTACAAAGCTCTTATTTACCACATGAGGGTAAAGACACTGAACTCTGTTCCATCTGTAAATTCAATAATTGTATTTTATCAGTCCAGAGGCAATGTTTTTAGCTTGTCTTTATTCCTTGGATGTAAAAAATGAGTATCTCTTGCAGAGTATGAACTTACTTTTTTCTTATGTACACACACACATACTCACCACCAACATCAAATATAAAATCCACACCAAAACCCAACCCAAACCAACTATCAAACAACCGAAAAACCCAAACAAAATAAAATAAAACAACAAAAAAAAGAGAGGTGAAACTCTTGTAAAGTAGATAAAACATTGCTGTTTGGGAACCAAATGCAAGTAATATCTGTTAAAATTTGATTTGTGTCCCCTTTGAACTCTAATGCTATGATTAATAGAGAGGAATTATGGCTTGATAGATAATGCTAAATATCTGCCATTTTTCTTCCCAAATCTTTAGAAATGTGTTAGAAAAGTGCAATGCTGGCAAAATGATTGATGTGAAAATGGCAGAGAGGATGAATAGCTCTGAATGGCTTTGCTCCTTGTTTCCAGTTAGTTTGAAGTGATATTAGTCTCAAGATTAAAAAAAAAATAAAAATTGCTATGTAGTTCTATTGATCTCTCTATACAAAAATAACATTTCAGTAAATTTCATTACCCTTAATATTTTTATAATATTTAATATTTTTGTACTATTCCAAATGTTTAAATTAGCTGTTATTAACCTTTGGACATGCAATGCTTTCACGGATAATTTCATAGAGCCACAGACACATCCCTGTTATGTCAGACTGAGTCGGATTTATAGATCACAGAACTGTCAGAGCTGGAAGGGACCTCAAGGAGCATCCAGTTCCAACCCCCCTGCCATGGGCAGGGACACCTCACACTAGATCAGGCTGTCCAGAGCCTCATCCAGCCTGGCCTTAAACACCTCCAAGGATGAGGCTTCCACCACCTCCCTGGCCAACCCCTTCCAGGCTCTCACCACCCTCATGCTGAAGAACTTCTTCCTAACATCCAGTCTGATTCTACTCATTTCTAACTTTGTTCCATTCCCCCCAGTCCTGTCACTACCTGACACCCTAAAAAGTCCCTCCCCAGCTTTCTTGTAGCCCACTTCAGATTCTGGAAGGCCATAAGAAGGTCTCTTGGGAGCCTTCTTTTCTCCAAACTGAACAGCCCCAACTCTCTCAACCTATCCCCATAGCAGAGCAGCTCCAGCCCTCTGAGCATCCTCATTGCCCTTCTCTGGACACCTTCCAGCATCTCCAGATCTTTCCTGTAATAGGGGCTCCAGAACTGGTCACAGTGCTCCAGGTGAGATCTCACCAGAGGGAAGTGTTTTCAATCTGTCCTATGAAGTTTGTTTTTTTTTTTCTCATGCTTTGTAAAGTTGCTTGGAATTTCATTGCATGCTTGTAAATATGATCAGCCAAATGGTTTGAGACACAGCAGAGGGACACACTCCTCAGACAAGGGCTCCACTGACACGTGCAATCTTAACACACACAGATGTCTCCGTGCAGCCACCAATTCCTCACTCTGTCCTACACAGATAGGATACTTGAGATAGATCAGAGGAGGTGCCTGCTGAGAGCATGGGTTTGGTACAAATGCTCCATGCCCTCAAAGGTAGTTAATTAGTGACCATTAACCTCCATCCTCCTCCAGATGGCAACTGGAGCACTGAAATTGTACCATCTTGAATAACACACATCCACCTTCTCCAGACTGAACAATCCCAACTTTCTCAGCTAATCCTCATAGGAGAGGAGCTCCAGCCCTGTGTAGTATTGCAGTACTCATAGTCAGTAGCAGTAGGCAGTCACTTTTGTAAGTAATACTTTAAAAAGTTTTTATTCAGCTAAATTTTACTGCGATGCTGTGGATGGTTGGGGAAAAAAATCGAACAGTGTGAGTGGTTGCAGGTAGCAGTCAGTACAAAAATATAGATTAAAATACTGAAGAAAATCCTAAGATACCACTGCTTCTCCAAAAGCTGCCTCAGATACTGCCAGGGAAGTGTGCCCACACTTTTACCAATAGGAGCAACTGAACAAATTGTGTAATTTTGGTGTGTAATAAGTGTTACTCTCAATGAGAGCTGTGTGGTTATTCTCATGTGCTGCGTAATAGTTTGTCCCACAGGGACTTATTTACTGAAAACTCCATTGTTCATAAAGCCAGTTTCAGACTTTTTATTTTTTGCCCTTGGAATTATTCTGAGGATCATGCACTCGATGCATTACAAGGGTGAGCAATAATAAAAAGGCACAACTGCTGGCTGAGATGAAAGATGAAATTGCAGCAAAGCGGGCACGTGGGTTTCAAATGGCAAGTCTATGGGTGTGACGTATGGGCCTTTGTGCTTCTGAACAGTGACTGATCATCTGCTCCTATGGCAGATACAGCTCCCTAATTGTCAAATATTTGTCTTGCATGCAGCACAACAACAGCAAAAGAAAAAAAAAAAGCTGTGCCTCCTGCCTTTTCCTCCTGCCCCTCCATCTCCTCCTGTAACTGTGTTCAGCCTATCCTCACAGGAAATTGTCATCAATCTGGTAGAGGTGGATTTGACAATTAAATGTTCAGGTGGACGTAACAGAAATGCCCATTTGTATTGGTGGTGTAGAATGTGTATGCTGGGATGCAGTTGCTATGGCAACTGTTGCATCTAGAGAATAATGTGGAGTAAAAGCTCACTATTATAAATGATGAGCGTCAAGCGCAGGTTGTGCCTGCTACTGCAAGGGTCAAAATTATATTAATGTCTTTATCTGTCTCCTTTGCCCAGGTACTTTAGGATCAGAAAACATGTCTAGTTCTGGAACACAAGTTCAGTGAAAATAATACTGAGATTGCAGTGGCAATACATAGAGGTGTGAGCTATGTGACTGTCAGCCCCACAAACTCAAATTGCTGGTTACTTGAGTGCAAGCTGCTGTGTTTGTAGTGAAAAAAAGAAGCATTACATTGGTTGTTGGATTAGTAAGGAGCCTGCAAAATCTTACATTTCTGGATAGGCATTACTGAACTCATGGATTCTCACAGGATCAGAGGATATTAGGGGTTGAAAGGGACCTCTGCAGAGCTTCCAGTCCAACCCCTCTGCCAGAGCAGGACCAGAGAATCCAGTGCAGGTCACACAGGAACACATCCAGACAGGGCTGGAAAGGCTCCAGAGAAGGAGACTCCACAACCTCTCTGGGCAGCCTGTGCCAGGGCTCTGGCACCCTTACAGCCAAGAAGTTCTTCCTCGTCTTGAGCTGCAACTTCCTGTGCTGCACTTTCCATCCCTTGTCCCTTGTTCTGTGCCAAGGCACAAGTGAGCAGAGGCTGTCCCTGTCCCTTCCTTCCTGACTCCAGCCCTCAGCTCTTTTACAGACATTGCTCAGATCCCCTCTCAGTCTTCTCTGCAGCCTAAGCAGCCCCAGGGCTCTCAGGCTCTCCTCCCCAGGCAGTGCTGCAGTCCCTTCAGCATCTTTGTAGCCCTCCCTTGGACTCTCTCCAGCAGATCCCTGTCCCTCTTGAACTGAGGAGCCCAGAACTGGACTCCTGAGTTTCTAGATAATCGTCCTGAATGGAGCAGCACAAACTAAATAGAAAAAAATATTAATTTAATTGCTGTGTACTAGATTTAAACACTAGGTCATGTAGTGCTGTGACTCTTGTGCCAGCTACTGTTTCCATGATGTGTTACTCCATGGAGATAGATTCTTGCTGCTGTTACAGCAGAAGGAAATTGGAAAAGGAAACTTGACATGTTAGGGTTGTTTTTGAAAGATGCATTGCATGAGCTTACCTGCTACTAACCTGGGAGCAATTCAGAACAGCTGGGCTGACAGGAGGGCTGTGATGAGGCTTTGAACCTCTCTTCTCTCTCAGCCCACCACGGACAAGGAAGCAACTGCCCAGAGTGATTGCCATGAATGGTTGTGCTTCACCCTCAGGCTCAGCCTCTCTCTTTTAATTGCATGTTGACAGCTCTGGTCAGTCTTAGCATAGGTGAGGGCAGGAGGTGGTTCTTGTGGAACTGCAGCTCCTGTTGTTGGAGGGCCTTGGGATAAGCTACCTGGATGCCTCACCATCACTGGCATGGGGGGATGTGCTCTATCAGCATAGGAGGCTTGTTCTGGGGAGCCAGGACAGAGAACAGGCAGAAAGAAAACTCCATTTGTTAGTATGAATTTTTCTTTTAATACATCTTTAGGTTATTTTCTCTTTTAAGTGATGTTGATGTGTATAGGAATAATTTACAACATTTGAGGCTTGTCTGAAGCCTTCTACAGAGGTTCAGGGGTGAATCTGAGGAATTCTGATTTCTCAGGCTGATACTGAAAGACTTGCTAAGGTTTGGACAAGCAGTATAAACTCCTCTGCAATATATTAAGTATCCTTTGGCTTTTTGGAGGTGTTTATAGATATGAATGTTGCTATGTTCCTCTCAATGGTGAGATTCAGGAGATGGTGAGGTATGGATGCTGCCTTGCCTTAGATCATAGAATGGTAAGATTGGAAGGGACTTAAAAAATCATCTAGTTCCAACCCCCTGCCATAGGCAGGGACACCTCTCACTAGTACAGGTCACTCAAGGCCTCATCCAACCTGGCCTTGAACACCTCCAGGGAGGGTGTGGAGCACAGAAGCACAGAATGCGATCTTTGATCACATTCTGTGCTTCTGTGCTCTACAACCTCCCTGGGCAAGCTGTGCCAGTGTCTCACCAGATCATTTATTTACCTAAAACTGTGGTAATGGGAATGTGTAGTGGTTAGGTAGGTTTGGAAAACCCTTAATGAGTTGCTTTAGACCATTGATTAGCATTGGAATGGCCTGCCCGGGGAGGTGATGGAGTCCCCATCCCTGGAGGTGTTTAAAAGGAGGCTGGATGAGGCACTTGGTGCCATGAGTTAGTTAATTAGAAGGTGTTGGTTGATAGGTTGGACTCAGTGATCTTTTCCAACCTGGTTAATTCTGTGATTCTGTGTGATTCTGTCAACCCTTACCTATGTTCATCAAAGTTTGCAGGATTACAGCTTTAGCTGTTGACTTGTGGAGAGAGGATCAGTAAGTTTTCATAACTACCTCATGTTTGTGGAGAAACAACTTCCTGTCCATCCTGTGCTGTCCACTGCAATTAACTGAACTTAGTTGCATGATCATCTCATTTGACAACCTCAAGAAGATTACTGAACATGCCATTTGCTTCATTTTATTTCCTCCTATGAAAATCTATGCAGAATATTGTTTTCTTCTTTAAATATTCCACTGCCACACATTAATATAAACCAGCCTACAGATAAATATCCATGGAAACCGATGGGAAAGTGTGAAACTAATACAATCAGGTCCTAAATGTTACTCATTGCATTCCCTGGATTTTTTTATTTTTCTTACAACTAACAAAATATTATAACAATTCAGAATACACTCAGAGGAGGCCACCAAGATGCTGAGAGGGCTACAGCAGCTCTCCTATGAGGACAGGCTAAGAGAGTTGAGGCTCTGCAACCTGGAGAAGAGAAGGCTTCCAGGAGACCTTGGAGTGGCCTTCCAGGATCTGAAGGGGGCTACAGGAAGGCTGGAGAGGGACTATTGACAAGGTCTTGCAATGCCAGGACAAGGGGCAATGGGTTTGAGCTGGCAGAGGGGAGATTGAAACTGGATGTTAGGAGGAAGTTGTTTGCAGGGAGGGTGGTGAGACACTGGCACAGGTTGCCCAGGGAGGTTGTGGAGCACAGAATCACCCAATGTGATCTTTGATCACATTGGGTGATTCTGTGCTCCACAACCTCCCTGGGGGTGTTGAAGGCCAGGTTGGAGGAGGCCTTGAGTGACCTGTACTAGTGGGAGGTGTCCCTGCCTATGGCAGGGGGTTGGAACTAGATGATTTTTTAAGTCCCTTCCAATCTGCATGTTCCACACTAAAATAAATACCACCTAGAAGCTGATGTCTACATTAGTAACTTAAAGCATCATATCAGGAGTGAATATCTAATGGAAAAGCTGACTGATAAACTTACTTATTTAGCCTTTAGTCATGGAAGCAGGTATTATGCATCAAGAATGTAAAATGTTTCAGGTCAAAACTTACTAAAAGATTACATTTCCCCACTATGTTTACCCTCTTTGTTGTTTTTCAGTCCTTTTTTGGTGTGTGAATGAAGATTTTGTGCTGAAGGTGACATGTTAAAGAGATGCACTTTTCACTTAAGAAATAGGAACTCTGCATGTCTTAGAGGCTAAAAAATATGCTTTTTAGCTGCCAGACTTGTTGCACAGGATTAAACAAAGACAGTTTTGCATTTTATCATTTGACCATTTAACATTTAAACTTTCAATCTCTACAACTCTCAATTGTAGTCCAAATATCATTTCAAGTAAAGATGAATTAGATGTATCAGTATAGGTTGGGGACTGACCTATTAGAGAGCATGAAAGAGGAAAAGACCTGGGGGTCCTGGTGGATGGGAGATTGACCATGAGCCAGTAATATGTGCTCTGGTGGCCAAGAAGGGCAATGCCAGCCTGGAGTGGATTAGAAGGGCTGTGATTAGTAGGTTCTCCCCCTCCACTCTACCCTGCCGAGGCTGCATCTGGAATGTTGTGTCCAGTTTTGGGCCCCCTCAGTTCAAGAAGGACCTCAGGAAACTGCTTGAGAGAGTCCAGCACAGAGCCACAGCAATGCTGAAGGCAGTGGAAGATCTTCCTTAGGAGGAGAGGCTGAGGGAGCTGGGACTGTGCTGCTGGGAGAGGAGGACCTGAGGGGAGACCTCATTGCTGGTTCTAAAGATGTGCAGGTGAGTGCCAGGAGGCTGGAGCCAGGCTCTGCTGGGTGATGCCCAGTGACAGGACAAGGGGCAGAGGTGGAAGCTGAGGCATAGGAAGCTCCATGGGAACAGGAGGAGGAATTTTTTCCCTGTGAGGGTGACAGAGCCTTGGCACAGGCTGCCCACGGGGGTTGTGGAGTCTCCCTCTCTGGAGATATTCAAGAGCTGCCTGGATGTGTTCTGTGTGATCTGCTCTAGGTGATGCTGCTCTGGCAGGGGGGTTGGACTGGATGAGCTTTGGAGGTCTCTTCCATCCCCTGACATTCTCTGAGTCTGTAATTAGCACAGAACTCTCTGCCCATATCTCAATTCTGCAAATAGGTGAAGTGTATCTCCATTAGATTCCTCTTAGAAAAATTCTGATCAGAAAAAAAATCAAAAGTGACTGAAGTGGATTACTTTAATTTATCCTGGTTTATAGAAAACTTGAGATAACAATTCTGAATAAGAGGTCTAACCTTTTCTAATGGTTTTGAAAGTTTTGGGTTCATTTAAATCACACTTACTATGCCATAAAATGATTGTCCTCAGATTAGCACAATGCATTTCTCTGAGTCACCTGCTACTCTGCCAAATGTCATATCTTTTCATTAAAACATGCTAATGCTAGAGTCATGTAGTGATGAGAAAAAGCAGAATTTTATTCTATGAGGAGAACAATAAGCTTTTCCCTGTCAGCATTTAGAAAAAAAACCCAAAAACCTAAAATGAGTTGATTAAAACTTGCCAGGAAAATTGAACCTGACTCAGGTGCTCAGCAATGAAAACCACTGAATCTTACTTAAGTGGGAAATGCTGTGGAACCATAATGCAAATCATGTTTTCATAGAGTGCCTGGAATTGTGCTCTTTGCATATACTGAATGTTTTGGGATAAGAACCAACCCTACTGCAGTGAAAGAGTGTTTCTTTTACAGCAAAGAAGAAAAGACGCTCTCAGATTTCACGCTGGAAAGGACATTCAGCAAGTCCATTCACATTTCATAGAATCATAGAATGGTAAGGTTGGAAGGGACCTCAAGGATCATCTAGTTCCAACCCCCTGCCATAGGCAGGGACACCTCCCACTAGTACAGGTCACTCAAGGCCTCCTCCAACCTGGCCTTGAACACCTCCAGGGAGGGAGCAGCCACAACCTCCCTGGACAACCTGTGCCAGTGTCTCACCACCCTCACTGCAAACAACTTCCTCCTAACATCCACTTTCAATCTCCCCTCTGCCACTTCAAACCCATTGCCCCTTGTCCTGGCATTGCAAGACCTTGTCAGTAGTCCCTTTCCACCCTTCTTGTGGCCCCCTTCAGATCCTGGAAGGCCACTCTAAGGTCTCCTGGAAGCCTTCTCTTCCCCAGGCTGCAAAGCCCCAACTCTCTCAGCCTGTCCTCACAGCAGAGCTGCTGCAGCCCTCTCAGCATCTTGGTGGCCTCCTCTGGACCCACTCCAACACTTCCATGTCCTTCCTGTGCTGGGGGCTCCAGAACTGCACACAGTACTCCAGATGGGGTCTGAGGAGAGCAGAGTAAAGGGGCACAATCCCCTCCCTTGCCCTGCTGGCCATGCTTCTCTTGATGCATCCCAGGACTTGGTTGGCTGTCAGTGCTGCATGCACACACTGCAGGCTCATGTTGAGCTTTTCATCAACCCAGACTCCAAGGTCCTTCTCCTCAGGGCTGCTCTCAGCCATTCCCCACCCAGCCTGCAGTTGTGCTTGGGATTGTGCCTACCCAGGTGCAGGACCTTACACTTGGCCTTATTGAGGCAGGGACACCTCCCACAATCTTTGTTGTTTGTGTATGAGAGCCAAGTGGAAAGACTGAGGATAATGTCTGAGTCTTTCCACTGAGAGATTCAGCTTTAAAATTAGTTATTTGGTCTTACTTTCCTGAGCAAGTCTCAGTTAAAGTGCACTGCAAAACAGAAGGAAATCTCCATCCAAATAAAAATGAGTTTCTTTAAAGGGCAGGTGGATGAGAAAGGCAATGCTGATAAACTCTGCCTACATCTTGGCCACAGGCTGAGCAGATTAAAATTGTAGAGGACAGTTGCATTGAACACTTGCTTCCAAGACAGCCTCATCTGCACAGCCAAGGTTTTGTAGAGAAGTATTCAATGATCCTTAATTAGGTGAATTACAATGTAGGGAAACTTCAGCATGAGGTGATTGAAAATCTTTTGAAATGCATTAAAGCAGTTTGCTATTTTCACAGAGTTACCCTGCCAGCCTTAATATGCAGAACTGCCACTGAATTCCAGATGGCAAGATGCTGCCACACAAGCTGGCTCTGCTGCAGAAAGGCAGTTTTCATCCTATTTGCAAATGGGCAGAATTAAAGTTGACTATCCATCCTGAACTACCAGGATTTCCTGCTCCAGTGCTTGGTTTCTGAAGGTTCACACTGCACTACAGTAGTGTGGTGCTTCAGCATAGCATTTAGCTGGTGGGTATGACTCTTCAGGAAGAAATGCAACAATAATGATGTTAACAATAGAGCCATTTCAGTGCTACATTTATTAAGCATGTGCATATTCATGGTGTTCAATGTACACCTTAAAGATGCAGGGGACAACATCTGTGTTACTGCACAGCCTTCTAAAACAGCTGCAGGAGATTTGACTGGAAATTTGGTGTCATAGAATGGTTTAGGTTGGAAGGGACCTCAAGGATCATCCAGTTCCAACCCCCTGCCATAGGCAGGGACACCTCCCACTAGAACAGGTCACTCAAGGCCTCATCCAACCTGGCCTTGAACACCTCCAGGGAGGTTGTGGAGCACAGAATCACAGAATGTGATCTTTGATCTTCGATTCTGTGCTCCACACCCTCCCTGGGCAACCTGTGCCAGTGTCTCACCACCCTTATGCTGAAGAACTTCTTCCTAACATCAGTTCTGCACCCATCCACTTCTAGGTTTGCTCCATAAGTATCATTATAGAANTGTTCGCTTTTTGAAGGTGTTTCTCACAGCCTTTTGTCCTCCTTGACAGCTCCTGACAGTTTTATAGATGAGGATGACAAAGGGAAAGTTGTGTCAATTCTAGAGGTGCATTGGTGGTTGCCTGTGCAGACTTTTTTGACAGTTAGTGAGGTTACATACAACAAAATTCCTAGTGTTTTTATACTGGAGGAATTTAAGCATCCTCCTGGAACAAAAAACCATACAGTTTGCCACTGCTTCCACATGACAGCCTCATAATTAATCATAATTACATTTTAAACCTAGAATCTTGGTATCTCAATCAGCACTTGAGTAAATAGAATGATTAAAATTGAGGTCTAAAGTATCCCTGGGAGTTATCTGGTACAGAGCACTTGAAAAATTAGTCATACACTTTCCACTACTAGTTCTGAATTCTACATATTTATTTCCATGTTCAATTCAGTTTAAAAACTAGCAAACCTCTGCAAAGGATTTATTAATAAATCTTTATGAACATTGGAATTACTACTTTCCCTGTTTCTCCTACAAGTCTGGAAACTACCATGATTATCCCTTAATAATTGGAAGGACCAATTCCAATAATTGGAAGGTCAAAATTCGTGTGGAAACAAGATATACACCACCTCACAAAAAGTCAGTTTCAGTGAAGTTATTCACAGAATCACAGGATGTTAGGGGTTGGAAGTGATCTCTGGAGAGCTTCCAGTCCAACCTCTGCCAGAGCAGGACCAGAGAATCCAGCACAGGTCACACAGGAACACATCCAGACAGGGCTGGAAAAGCTCCAGAGAAGGAGACTCCACAACCTCTCTGGGCAGCCTGTGCCAGGGCTCTGTGACCCTTACAGGCAAGAACTTGTTGCTCATGTTGAGGTGGAACTTGCTGTGCTGCAGTTTCCATCCCTTGCCCCTTGTCCTATGGCAAGGCACAAGTGAGCAGAGGCTCACCCAGCCCTCATATCTTTCTATACATTAATTAGATCCCCTCTCAAAGTACTTATTTTAGATGTCTGGTTCAGTACTTGGGAAATGCAGTTCTTTGTTGAAGTAGATGTGGAGCAGTGTTGTCTTCTGAAAGCTTTTGAGGTGTAGCCTCAAACTGTTTATGGTATGAGTGAGGATCCCAATGCAATGAACTCTGGTATCCTTTTAGTGCTATACTGTGCTTCCTTGGCTTAGCTCTTTTCCCCCTAATGCTTAACATCAAATCAATGTGTAGCTGTGCTCTTCCATGCTTCTGATGCTTAGTAGCCTACAAGGGCTGTGAGCCTTTTTCATGTCATTGGTTATACAAGAGAGAGATGCCATTCCTTCTGCTGTAATGTCTGCAATTGCAGAGGGCAGTGAATGCAGAATATTTCTGCCTTGGCCTCGTACCTGTGTGCCTGAACAAAGAACTGATTAGATGCAAATCTGAAATAAACTGTGTGACATTGCAGTTAGATGAGGAGATCATTGTGCTTGGCTCTGGATAAACACACAACAGTGGTCACAGACTGTTCCAAAGTGCTTTTGGTAGTCAGGACAGAATGGAGCAGGTCATGAGCTGAAGAATTGAGGCAAAGGGAGAACAATTTAACTTTTAGATGTGCCTGCAGCTTTTGAATACACAAATAAAAAGTAGAGAATATCTGAAAGAGGTGAGGAGCTAATGTGAAATAAGTCCAATTGGAATTATCTGTGAGGCACCTAAAGAATAGGTTGCCTTTGAAATACAGTGCTAAATACTAGAGGCAGTTCTCAATAATAGCTATAAAACCATCAGAAGTTGGTTACCTATGACTTCTAAAAAGTCAAGCCCTAAGTGATTTGTCTAGGATCATACAAGAAGCCTCTGGAGTCAAAGCCCCTTCATTGGCATTACAGTCCTTTGCATTATTTGCAGGAATACTTTTCTAGGAGTAAGAATAATCTGAACAGTGTTTTGGTGCTACAAAGATTCTCTGCCGTGTGTCTGACTGTGTGTTATTGTTCTAGTACTGGTAGCCTGGTTCCATCATCCCTGTAAAATGTACAGAGTGAAAGATCTGACTTTAGACATTTTTAAGACAAAAAGAGCCATGGAAAGACCAGTCCCTGGAAGTGCAACATGCACACATCATGGCTTTTGGGAATCCCTATGCTGTTATGCAGCAATCTGCAGTAACACATCAATGATGTGTAGCAGTACTTGTGGAAGCTTCCATCATCTTCCTTAGGAGGAGAGCCTGAGGGAGCTGGGGCTCTGCTGCTTGGAGAGCAGGAGCCTGATGGTGGACCTCATTGCTGGTTGTAAAGATGTGCAGGTGAGTGCCAGGAGGCTGGAACCAGGCTGTGCTGGGTGATGCCCAGTGACAGCACAAGGGGCAGTGGTGGAAGCTGAGGCATGGGAAGTTCCATGGAAACATGAAGAGTGTTTTTTTCACTGTGAAGGTGGCAGAACACTGGCACAGGCTGCCCAGGGGGATTGTGGAGTCTCCCTCTCTGGAGATATTCAAGAGCTGCCTGGATGTGTTCCTGTGTGATCTGCTCTAGGTGATGCTGCTCTGGCAAGGGGGTTGGACTGGGTCATAGAATCATGGAATCATAGAATGTCAGGGGCTGGAAGGGACCTCGAAAGCTCATCCACTCACCTTTACATCTTTATAACCATTGCTGATGTCACCTCTCAGGCTCCTTTTCTCCCAGCAGCACAGCCCCAGCTCCCTCAGGCTCTCCTCCTAACAGAGCTGTTCCATTCCCTTCATCATCTTCGTGGCTCTGTGCTGGACTCTCTCCAGCAGTTCTATGTCCCTCTTGAACTGGGGGGCCCAGAACTGGACACAGTACTCCAGATGCAGCCTGAGCAGAGCAGAGCAGAGGGGCAGGAGAACCTCTCTCCACCTACTAACCACAGCCCTTCTAATCCACCCGAGGCTGGCATTGGCTTTCTTGGCCACCAGAGCACATTGCTGGCTCATGGTCAACCTCTCATCCACCAGGACCCCCAAATCCTTTTCCCCTTCACTGCTCTCCAGCAGATCAGTCCCCAACCTATCCTGATCCCTGGGGTTGTTCTTTCCCAGGTGCAAGACTCCACGCTTGTCCTTGATGAATCCCATTAAATTTCTCCCTGCCCACCCCTCCAGCCTGTCCAGGTCTTGCTGTATGGCAGCACAGCCCTCTGGTGTGGCAGCCACTCTACCCAGTTTGGTATCCACCAGTTTGGTGGATGAGCTTTTGAGGCCCCTTTCAGCCCCTAACCTTCTGTGACTCTGTATGGATGAGCTTTTGAGGCCCCTTTCAGCCCCTAACCTTCTNACAACCTCCCTGGGCAACCTGTGCCAGTGTCTCACCACCCTCACTGCAAACAACTTCCTCCTAACATTCAGTTTCAATCTCCCCTCTGCCACTTCAAACCCATTGCCCCTTGTCCTGGCATTACAAGACCTTGTAAATAGTCCCTCCCCAGCCTTCCTGTAGGCCCCCTTCAGATCCTGGAAGGCTACTCTAAGGTCTCCTGGAAGCCTTCTCTTCTCCAGGCTGCAAAGCCCCAACTCTCTCAGCCTGTCCTCACAGCAGAGCTGCTGCAGCCCTCTCAGCATCTTGGTGGCCTCCTCTGGACTGGCTCCAACACTTCCATGTCCTTCCTGTGCTGGGGGCTCCAGAACTGCACACAGGACTGCAGGTGGGGTCTGAAGAGAGCAGAACAAAGGGGCAGAATCCTCTCCCTTGCCCTGCTGCCCACACTGCTCTTGCTACAGCCCAGGACTCAGTTGGCTGTCTGGACATTGCTCCCAATGCTTGTAGAAAGCACAGCAAAAGTTGTTATACAATCATGGTTTATATGGAATCCCTCTGCCTTTACCACAGGAAGAAAGTAGAAAGTTTCAGATCTGGAAAATTTGGTTTTTTACTGAAATAATTAATCATCCAAATTAAAGCAGGTACAGTTGCAGGCAGACTTTAATTGAAAATCTATTGCCTGTCTCCTATATTCATATGACTTAAAAAATTCCAGAGTCCAATACTTATTATCAAATTAACACTTGGAAAATTGTCAGGAAGCCTTTTCTCTTTTCTAGTAGTTTTCAAAGAAGATGAAGTACTTGTGGCCTTACATAGTGAAGAAACTGGAAAATATCATAGAATCATAGAATGCCAGGGGCTGGAAGGGACCTTGACAGATCATCTGGTCCAGCCCCCCTGCCAGATCAAGATCACCTCGAGCAGATCACACAGGAACACATCCAGACGGTTCTTGAGTATCTCCAGAGAGAGAGACTCCACAACCCCCCTGGGCAGCTTGTTCCAGGACTCACAAGGAAAAAAAAATCTCCCTCAGGTTCACATGGAAGCTCCTATGCCTCAACTTCCACCCATTGCCCCTTCTGCTGTCACTAGGCATCACCCAGCAGAGCCTGGCTCCATCCTACTGGCACTCCCCCCTTACATATTTATAAACACTAACCACCTCTTAATCTCCTCTCCAAGCCCCAGCTCCCTCAGGCTCTCCTAAGGAAGATGTTCAACTTCCTTAATCATCTTTGTGGCTCTGTGCTGGAGTCTCAAGCAGCTCCCTGTCCTTCTTGAACTGAGTGGCTCAGAACTGGACACAGTACTCCAGATGCAGCCCCACCAGGGCAGAGTAGAGGGGCAGGAGAACCTCTCTCAACCTACTATCCACAACCCTTCTAATCACCCCAGAATGGCATTGGCCTTCCTGGCCATCAGAGTACACTGCTGGCTTCCTGTCCATTCTTCCATCCACCAGGACTCCCAAGTCTTCCTCCCCTTCACTGCTCTCCAGCAGGTCAGTCCCCAACCTAATACCTGGGGTTGTTCTTTCCTAGGTGCACACCTCTACACTTGCCCCTTTTGAACTTCATTAATTTTTTCTCCTTGCCCAACACTCAGCCTAAGTCTCTCTGCATGGCAGCACAACTCTGGCGTGGCAGCCACTCCATCTAGCTTGGTGTCATCAGCAAACCTGCTGACAGTGCTCTCTGTGCCCTCATCCAGGTCATTAATGAATACATTGAATAATACTGGTCCCGGTATTGACCCCTGGGGAACTCCACTAGCTATAGACCTCTAACTGGACTCAATCCCATTGACCACAACTCTGACTTCTTTAACCAGTTCCCAATCCACCTCACTACCTGATCACCCAGACCACAGCTCCTCAGTTTAGCTATGAGGATGCTGTGGCAGACAGTGCCAAATGCTTTACTGGAATCAAGGTAAAGCACGTCTGAAATGCTTTAGACAAACAGCAATGTCATGGAGGATTTGAAGTTTAGAATGCTTTCATGAACTATCTTATGCAAATAAAGGTGGCAGTGAAGAAATCCATCATGTGTGCCTGGACACTTGCAGCTTTAGGAAACCATTTCATAGCATTTCAATTCTCTTCCTTCAACAAACTGCAGATGCACAGAGGAGGACACCTTTGCAGTTTTTCCATATGGTAAACACTTGGCTCATATTAGCATAGTGTTATGTCCTTGTCCTGGTTTTGAGCTGTGAGCTGCCCAGGGCAAAAGGACAGAAAAGGTATTTTACCCCCAGGGGAGTAAAATAAATAACACTTGCATAGAAATGGATATTAAATTGAAAATAGTAATTATAAAAATGACCAAAAGTACAAAAGGTATAAAAGCATAAAGGAAATACATATACAAATCAATCTGCCCTTGGCCCAGTTCTCCGCCTGGGCCTACCAAGCTTCACTAGGCTAAAGCCTCCTCACCCACCCTCAGCCTCAGCAGGCCCAGGAACAGGTCAAACTGCTCCCACACCCAGACAGGCCTACCAAGCCTCAATGTCTCCCTCGTCCCCACCCAAACCAGGCTGACTGGACCCCGTAGGGTAGCTAGAAACGAGCTTGCCAAGGCTGCAGACTCCCCACAAAGCAGAGATAACAGCCACAGGCATTGGGAGCAGACAGAAGGGGGAGAACTGCTTGTGAGCTCTCCTTTACATCAGGAGGTACAGGAAAGTAGAACAGAATAAACAATTATGATGTCCCCTGTCCTCACTCGAGACTCTCTGGCCTCTCTGGAGGACTTTTCTCTGTAGTTACAGAATCATAGAATGGTAAGGTTGGAAGGGACCTCAAAGATAATCTAGTTCCAACCCCCTGCCATAGGCAGGGACACCTCCCACTAGAACAGGTCACTCAAGGCCTCATCCAACCTGGCCTTAGGAGGGAGCATCCACAACCTCCCTGGGCAACCTGTGCCAGTGTCTCACNAGCCATTCCCCACCCAACCTGGAGTTGTGTTTGGCATTGTGCCTACCCAGGTGCAGGACCTTACACTTGGCCTTGTTGAATGTCATGAGGTTGGCCTGGGCACAGCTCTGCAGCCTGTCCAGGTCCCTCTGGATGGATCCCTGCCCTCTAGCAAGTTGACTGTGCCACGCAGCTTGGTGCCATCTGCAAACTTGCTGAGGCTGCACTGATTCCTCTGTCCATGGCACTGACAAAGATGTTAAACAGCACTGGTGCCAGCACTGACCCCTGAGGGAGCCACTTGGCACTGGTGTCCAGGTGGACATTGTGCTCTTGATCACCACTCTCTGTGTGCCACACTCTATCCAATTCATAGAATCATAGAATCAGCATCAATTCCTTATCCAGCGAGTGGTCCACCTTGCAAGTCCGTTATACCAATTAGTTACACCAATTAACTCTGCATTTCCCTTAACCTACAACATTACCCTAGAGGATGATATTTTAGCTCTGTAACCATGGCTGACATCATACCTTGTACATTTGGTGGTATGCCTCAGTGTAAGACAAAATATTTCCCAAACTGACCAGTGGATGCTAAACCATGCAAAATCAAACTGAAATTTCACATCAAGATCTGCTCCCACTAAGGGCTTTATGAATAAAAAGTGCAAAGGAACAGAGGGAGAGGAAAGGGCGATGCACTCAGGCGTCTCAATGGAGCATGACTGAAATCAATAAAGTTGACGCCATTAATGATTTTGATCCATAATGTCAAATACTTATTCAGTGCTCTGAAAAATAGGGAATTGATGCTGGAGAAGTTGAACTGAATGCTTGCATTTTTACCGGTCAGATTTGAAACTATTCTACCTAATTATCAAGGTGTTCACAGGATCAGAGGGTATTAGGGGTTGGAAGGGACCTCTGGAGAGCTTCCAGTTGAATCCCTACCAAAGCAGGACCAGAGAATCCAGCACAGGTCGCACAGGAACACATCCAGACACGGCTGGAAAGGCTCCAGAGAAGGAGACTCCACAACCTCTCTGGGCAGCCTGTGCCAGGGCTCTGGGACCCTTACAGCCAAGAAGTTCTTCCTCATGTTGAGCTGCAACTTCCTGTGCTGCAGTTTCCATCCTTTGCCCCTTGTCCTATGGCAAGGCACAAGTGAGCAGAGGCTCACCCAGCCCTCATATCTTTATATGCATTGATTAGATCCCCTCTCAAAGTACTTATTTTAGAAGACTAGTTCAGTACCTGGTGTTATGGAAGGGGTAATTAATTACTGTGAGATGATGTTTTAAAATTATTAATATATAGTTTATTAATATTAAATATTCAGAACTCGCATCACCCCGATCACCATTTAATAATAATAACAGGCTCTTTGCAACATTATGGAAACTATATACAGGTTCTAATAGGATCTGGAAATAAGTATTAAATATATACATTAATGGAACTCGATTTAAACTGGCAGAGAAGGCTTTGTGGTCAGTGTACCGCTTGCGGCCAGTACGCCGCTTGCTCACTGGATGGACGCAAGGAGCAACTTTCTGCTTATGGCAGAAGGCAATTAATAATTACAAGAGGCTTTGGTATTTACTCACAACATATCATGGGACAATACCCAAAGCACGTGGCGGGGCTGCTGCCGGGCCGAAAGCTGCTGGAGGCTATGGAGCTTCCTCAGGCTCCTGGAGGCTTCAGAAAGGAGGCAGACATCTCTGAGCTGGTGCAGGCTCTCTTGGCAGCAGGCTCTCGTGCAGCAGGACGTCTTGCGGTGTGCAGTCTGGGCACGGTGTCACGCTGGCTGTGCAGGCCGAGAGCGTGGAGGCATCAGAGTCTCAGCTCAGGGTTGATGAGGCAGCAGGCATGGATGCAAGCAGCCACACCTTGTAATGGCAAAAGGCACCCTGTGCTCCCTGCTCATCTCCTTTTATCCAACACAGCCCGAGACTAATGGGCCTTTGGACATGAGATAGCCAATCAAATGGCAGTTAGCCAAGATTTGGCCATATTGGGTGAAGCCATAGGCTTGCTTTACCCTTTTTTGGGCAGAACACAGCCTTGCACAAGGCAACCCTGTGCACCTTGCTTACCGCAGTTGCTGGGCAGGCCACAGACTCCAGACTCAGTGGTTCCAGGTTCTTTGTCCCTTTTCCTGCAGTTGCTCTCCCCAAAACAGAAGGAGGGAGAGCAGGAAAACATGCCTGGGCAAGCCAGGACATGTACAAGCCTAATTTGGCCTGTTTAGGCCTACCACGACACCTGGGAAATGCAGTTCTTTGTTGAAGTAGATGTGGAGCAATGTTGTCTTCTGAAAGCTTTTGAGGTATAGCCTCAAAATGTTTGTGGTATGAGTGAGGATCCCAATGCAATGAGCTCTGGTATCCTTTTAGTGCTATACTGTGCTTCCTTGGCTTAGCTCTTTTCCCCCTAATGCTTAACATCAAATCAATGTGTAGCTGTGCTCTTCCATGCTTCTGATGCTTAGTAGCCTACAAGGGCTGTGAGCCTTTTTCATGTCATTGGTTATACAAGAGAGAGATGCCATTCCTTCTGCTGTAATGTCTGCAATTGCAGAGGGCAGTGAATGCAGAATATTTCTGCCTTGTCCTATGGCAGGGCACAAGTGAGCAGAGGCTGTCCCTGTCCCTTCCTTCCAACCCCCAGCCCTCAGCTCTTGCTCAGATCCCCTTTCAGCTTTCTCTTCTCCAGACTACCAGCCCCAGGGCTCTCAGCCTCTCCTCCTCAGGCAGTGCTGCAGTCCCTTCAGCATCCTTGTAGCCCTCCCTTGGACTCTCTCCAGTAGATCCCTGTCCCTCTTGAATTTCTTCCTCATGTTGAGGTGGAGCTTCCAGTGAAGGTGTTGCCTCATAGGCATTTAACTATGGAGCTGTTTCACTTGAGCTGATCCCCAGAGCAGATTGCAGATTTAGTACATGGAATAACTCCTCACCTGCTGAGGAGCATGTTTTCATAAATGCCAGCTGTAAAATCAGCTTTGTTGCTGTGAAGTAGTAAGAAATAATGAGGCGTTTCTAACGATGAAGCCTTGTTTGGTGGCACTTAGAGTCAGGTTGGGCTCAGCATTCTAGCAGAGCACTTGCTGCAGTTGCTTCCTGCATGCTTCCACGTTTGAAGCAATCTGATCTGAAGTTGCATGTGTCCTTTGCTTTCTAATTTTATTTAAAGTAAAGCCTAGTCTCTTGCTGCAAAAAGCCTCATGCTAAGTTTTACCTGCTCAGTTAGCATCCTTAATGGCCAAGCAAGTGGTTTAAAATGTTTTGCTTGCTTTCTTTTGAGTCTTAAAGAGCACAGAGCAATCAAGGTCAAATTTTACTTTGATTGGTTGTGGAAGATTTCACATCTGATTTAAGGCCATCACTTCCTTTTGTCCTTATTTTCATCTTGAACCAGAAGGGAGGCTGGCCTGTGGCAACCCTCATCTATTACTCCCTTTCTAAGTCTTTGTCCTACATCTTTTAACTAGTTTAGTTTACTGACAAATCTATTTTCAAGGCTTCATAAATTATTTCAAATGAATAACAAGCTCAAATTAATTTTGTATTTAGAATCTATTTTTTTGGAAGTCCAGTGCTGTTGCCTTTTTTTTTTAGCTTTTCCTTTTTTCAAGTGCTTTAAACTAGGATATTACTTCATGTACCTGTTACATCACAGCTAAATTTCTGTTGAGACAATAGTAAGATGCCTGGTGTTCTTTACAGTGAGGATGGTGAGACACTGGCACAGGTTACCCAGGGAGGTGGTGGAGCACAGAATCACCCAATGTGATCTTTGATGACATTGGGTGATTCTGTGCTCCCCAACCNATATTAGGAAGTTCTTTACAGTGAGGGTGGTGAGACACTGGCACAGGTTGCCCAGGGAGGTTGTGGAGCACAGAATCACATCAAAGATCACATTGGGTGATTTTGTGCTCTACAACCTCACTGGAGGTGTTCAAGACCAGGTTTGACAAGACCTTGAGTGACCTGTAGTGGTGGGAGGTGTCCCTGCCTATGGCAGGGGATTGGAAGTAGATGATCTTTAAGGTTCCTTCTAACCTTACCATTCTATGATTCTATGATTCTATGACTGAGTGCCTTTGCTGTGGTATTAAAGCATGTCACAAAACTGTAGTTGTCTGAACATCTCTGAATTTTTCACACTCACAGGCAAGTTTTCCTAGTTTTCACCACTTGTGTAAAGCCTGTGCTGTATAGCAGAGTAGACATGAGCAAATCACACTCTTGTTTAGAGACTGAGCAAGCATCACTCCTTATACTCCTAACTTTACCACTGCTTTACAGTATAACAAAATAAGTCTCACACTAGGTTGACTGTGTCCCTTGAGCAAAAGTAATTTGGGATCACTTACAAATGCCAAGTACCTGCCCAACCACCTTTAACTCGCATCAGATTTGAGGCAGAGGTGAATTTGTGGGATGCTGTTCACATCCACTGCATCCCTCCTGCACCTCTACCCCTTTTCCTTCTCCCCCTGGGTCTTCCCTGTTGGAGAGTCAGAGACCACCTGCTGCTGCTGAAAGAAATGCTATCAGAATGATACAATTTTACTTTCTTTATTGACTCTGTTGCAGAATCACAAGATCATAGAATGGTTCAGGTTGGAAGGGACATCAAAGATCATCTAATTCCAAACCCCTGCCATAGGCAGGGACATCTCCCACTAGAACAGGTCACTCAAGGCCTCATCCAATCTGGCCTTGAACACCTCTTGAACACCTCGAACATCACCTTGAACATCTTTGATCACATTGGGTGATTCTGTGCTCCACAACCTCCTTGGGCAACCTGTGCCAGTGTCTCACCACCCTCACTGTAAAGAACTTCTTCCTAACATCCAGTTTCAATCTCCTCTCTGACAATTTAAATGTAATCATATGAATACATTAATTTCTCCATCATCCACCTTTTTCTTAGCAAGACCTATGAGAGATCATGATGCTCAGAGGGCTGGAGCACCTCTTCTATGAGGAGAGACTGAGGGAGTTTGGGCTGTTCAGTTTGGAGAGGAGAAGGCTCCGAGGTGACCTTATTGTGATCTTTCAATATCTTAAAGGGGCCTTCAGGAAAGCTAGGGAGGGACTTTTTAGGCTGTCAGGTAGTGATAGGACTGAGGGGAATGGAACAAAGCTAGAAATGGGTAGATTCAGACTGGATGTTAGGAAGAAGTTCTTCAGCATGAGGGTGGTGAGAGACTGGCACAGGTTGCCCATGGAGGTGGTGGAAGCCTCATCCCCAGAGGTGAGGCCAGGCTGGATGAGGCTCTAGACAACCTGATCTAGTGTGAGATGTCCCTGCCCATGATAGGGGGGTTGGACCTGGATGATCCTCATGATCCCTTCTAAGCCTGACTGAGTCTATGTTTTTACGTGTAGTCTCCTCACATGTTTATTATATCTGATATTTAAAGCAATTTTTATTGCACACTGGTCAGGAAAGGTTAAAAAAGGGCAGTAGTGGAAATTAGAGGAACACTAGCTTCTAAATAATACAATTAAAGTTGATGCAACTTAAAATAAATTAGATCTTTCTGACCTGTCAGAGGTAGATGTCGAAGATGATGTGGTCACTAACAACATGTAAAACAAAGCCACAGTGGATCTCTTGTGCCTCTGGCTTTGTTATGCTAATTGTAGTTCCATTAATTTAAGAACAGGTTAGACTAGTTGAAGCTTAGAAATCTCTGGGGAGAGCCCTTAACATTTCTGCATATTCAGGGTTTTTTTTTTCTTCATTAAACAAAACTACCTGAAGTCAAACTTTACTTTGTTTACCTGAAGTGTGTTTTACAGCAGAGGTTTTGACCTGGCACAAGTGGATGCTATTCAATTTGAGATAAAAAATCAATACCAGTAGATATAAACTGAGATTCTCTGTTGGCTCTCCAGTTTTCCCGTGCAGGAGATCTCTGAACTTGGAGATGTCATTCCTAATATTCCTCATGAGGAAAAAATGCCAGCTATTAAAACTGAAGTCAAAAAGCAGACTTGAGACCAACAGCTGGTAGAAAATTACTGACTGTGTCCATATGCATTCAGCTCTGGGCTCCCCAGTTCAAGAGGGACAAGGATCTGCTGGAGAGAGTCCAAGGGAGTGGTAGAAGGATGCTCAAGGGACTGCAGCACTGCCTGATGAGGAAGGGCTGAGAGCCCTGGGGCTGCTTAGTCTGCAGAGGAGAAGGCTGAGAGGGGATCTGAGCAATGTCTGTAAAGAGCTGAGGGCTGGGGGTCAGGAAGGAAGGCACAGGGACAGCCTCTGCTCACTCGTGCCCTGCCATAGGACAAGGGACAAGGGATGGAAATTGCAGTACAGCAAGTTGCAGCTCAACATGAGGAAGAATTTCTTGGCTGTGAGGGTGCCAGAGCCCTGGCACAGGCTGCCCAGAGAGGTTGTGGAGTCTCCTTCTCTGGAGCCTTTCCAGCCCTGTCTGGATGTGTTCCTATGTGACCCGTGCTTGATTCTGTGGTCCTGCTGTGTCAGGGGGGTTGGACTGAAAGATCTCCAAAGGTCCCTTTTGATCTCTGATGTGCTGTGCTCCTGTGATCTTGAAAGTTCATAGATATTTAAAAAGTAGAAATAAAGGAGGGTAGAGTTTTAAATGCTGTTGCTCAAAAATAGTATGTGCAAGACTTTTACACTTTTAAGAAAAAAAAAATTTTGAGATTCTTTTTGGGTATTTTAGTGGGTGATTGCTAGAATATCACTTTGCTTTTACTAGACATAACAGATTTATTAAATGGTTGTCTTGAGTTTATTTAGTGGTGAGTGAAAGGAATGGAGGCAAGGATCTTTTGGACCCAAGCTTAACATAGCTGCCTAAAATTGTGGACAGATTTGGCCTCTAGGTATGGCCTCTCTCGCCTGAGTTTTTAACGTTGATTGAGTGACACTGTTTGGTCACTCTAACAATTGAAAAAAAGGCAACAGTCAAGTTTCAGCACATTTCCATTCACATACATCAAAATTACCTAAAAGTGTGCTACAAGTATTTAAAAAAAAAAAAAAAAAGTCCTTTTTTCCTAGTATCTGGAAGTATTCCACAAGCATTTTCTTTTCTTTCAGTACGTCTGAAATCCCCCAATTCCGTTTGCCATACGATGTGGTGCATTTTGAAGCTGAGCTGATGAAGGACCTTGGAGTGAAGGTAAGGAAAAGTGTGTCCTGCCCGTGTATAGCTGAGAGGAAAAAAAAGAGCAAGAACTCTGCCAAAGATGAACAGCAAAATGTCATGCACATTAGTAAAGAACGATTAAAACCTGTGCTAGACAGAGGCAGGAAGATGCCTCCTCTTGCTCAGAGCATTTGTCTGTCTCCTGTCTGAATGCCACTAGTTTGGAAAAGGGCAATCAATAGTTCTCATCTGGCATGCCTGCATGTGATTAATTGTCTGTGAGAAACAAATTCCTAAATTGCTTTAGGGGTTCAATATAGCTATTGGAATGATTTGATTTTTTAATCGAGTTTTTTGCATGCAAGCTTGGCACTACTTAAAACATTCATGTTTGATACTTCTCCTTTTGTTCCTTCTGCCTGAGTTGTTTCCTTTTGCTTAATGGCTTATTATACAGTCTTGCATCCAAGTTAATTTTATAATAAAATGCATCAAATTGAATAAAATGGTAACGTGCTCATCCATTATAAACAATAACAGTCGTTCAGCCTCTTGGAAAGTAACAGTTATGCATTATTCTGTTCAACCAATGTGTGTTGTTTGTAGATAATGGGAACATAGCTTTGTTGTCAAATTAGGGCTTCAACTGAAGATTTAGGCAGTGGTTACAACTGCTGTGCCTTCTAATGGAATTTACAAGTGTAGAATCATAGAATCACAGAATCATAGAATCACAGAATCGTGAAATCACAGAATCATAGAATCATTGAATCACAGAATCATAAAATCATTGAATCACAGAATCCTATAATCATCTAATCATAGAATCACAGAATCATAAAATCACAGAATCATAGGATCATTGAATCACAGAATCATAGAATCACAGAATTGTAGAATCATAGAATCATCGAATCATCGAATCATTGAATCATAAATTCACGGAATCATAGAATCACCGAATCACAGAATCATAGAATCATAAAATCACAGAATCATAGAATCATNGCAAGTGCACACTGCTGGCTCATGTTGAGCTTCTCCTCCACCAGCACCCCCAAGTCCCTCTCCTCAGGGCTGCTCTCCAGCCAGGCACTGCCCAGACTGGATTTGTGCTTGGGATTCCCAGCTGCAGGACCTTGCCCTTGGTTTTCTTGAACCTCATGAGGTTGGCTTGTGCCCACTTCTCCAGCCTGTCCAGGTCCCTCTGGATGGATCCCTGCCCTCCAGCTGTCAGCTGCACCACACAGCTTGGTGTGGTCAGCAAACTTGCTGAGGCTGCACTCAGTGCCTCTGTCCATGGCAGCAACAAAGATGGTGAACAAGATTGGTCCCAGGACTGATTCCTGAGGGACTCTGCTTGGCACTGCCTCCACTGGGACATGGATCCATTAGCAGGCACTCTTTGGGTGCAGCCATCAAGCCAGTTCTTTATCCATCTGGTGTTCCACCCATCAAACCCATGTCTGCTTGGAGAGCAGGATGTGGTGCAGGACAGTGTTGAAGGCTTTGCTTAGGTCCAGGTAAATGCCATCAGTTGCTTGCCCCTCATCTATGTGATCGAAGATCACATTTGGTGATTCTGTGCTCCACAGCTTCCCTGAGCAACCTGTGCCAGTGTCTTCCCACCCTCACTGGGAAGAACTTCTTCCTAATAAGCTGTGATACCAGAAAACAGAACAGAATTGCAATATTACAACATCCTGGGATGCCCAGAACCATCCCCTGAGATGGGTCTTGGTCTCTGTAGTTGTCTTAGGGCAACCTGGGACCTCTTAAACTACTACAGGCTGATAAAGCACTCAGACATTTTTAGACAAGATTACTGGGTGTAGGCTGCAGGGGCCCCTCTGCAAAAGGCACTTCCCCAGGGCTCATTGTTATGGCAGGGTCTCCAGTATGAACTGATACAGCCACCAAGTCATCTTGGCCTACAAGTCCTTTGCAGTTCTGAAGTGCAGCAGAGAATCTCAATGCAAATTTGCATTTGAGCTCTGCTATTGGTTTGGAGTCAATCTTTTGGCAAACTGAGTAACTAAATACCTTGGGTTTATCATAGAATCATAGAATGGTAAGGTTGGNAAAAAAAAAAAAAAGTCCTTTTTTCCTAGTATCTGGAAGTATTCCACAAGCATTTTCTTTTCTT
>WBNM01016048.1:36453-51380 GCA_013399055.1 Ramphastos sulfuratus | reverse complement strand
ATAAAAATATATTAATGTATATATTAAAATATGTATGATATATATATTTAAATTGTTATATATAAATTTAAATTGTTCCATATAAATTGTTTTTATTAAAAGAACCTCCATGACCTCAGCTAGGATTAAGCTGCTGTTGTGGAAAGACCCAAAAATACGTTCAGATGAAATCTGTTACTGTTCTGAAGATCAGACAGTTCAGAGAACCAGCCTGACAATGAATGGGAGAACAGAAGTATTACTATCTTATTTTACAGATAAGGAACTGAATAATAGAGAGATTAAGGTCAGACAGGGAGGCTGTGGCAGATCTGGGAACTAGTCCCAGCATACTTCCTTAATCACAAAACCATTCTTCATTCTGAAAGATTTTATTGTTTTGTTTTTTTTTTTTTTCTTCTGACACCTTCAGTGGAGCTGAAAGGGAAGCAGAGTTTTGATCAAGCTTCAGATCCAGAGTAAGGATATCCTTGCTCTCTGACTTAAAAACTACCTGCAGGATAGGTTCTCTGCTGAGATCTCTGAGTTCTTAGAAGTGCAGTCCTTATCAGCTCCTAGTTATCTGGAGATGTAGGGATTTTAGTTCTCTATAGTTGAATTCAGGTCACAGCAGTTTTCACACATCCAGTTCCAATTAATTTTAGCAAGTGTTAGCCAAATAAAAGCTACTTTTGTTTTACATTTCATTCACATTAATTTGCATTATGTGACAATTCAGTTTTCTCCAACTTGCCTAATTTGTATAAGCAAACACATCTTTAGGCTGTTAATGTGCTATTCTTCTGGCATAAGTGGGAAGCCGCTGATCCAGAAAGGTCTCACTGCCTATATTTTCACAGTATTTGGATTCCAAGCTCTGCTAATTTACACCAAACACCATCTTTTCAGATTTTTCCTGGTCTTCTGTCACTGGGGACCTTCACCATATTAGAAGCTATGTTTTGCAGTTTCCTAATGGCTTTATAAAGAACAATAAAAGTCAACAGGCAAAAAGGCCAAAAAACAGAGAGAACTGATACTCACTAACAGATCCTCTGGGAATTAGTCATATTGGTTCTTAGTTCTTTCTTTCCACAGGCATTTTTACAATAAATGGTCCAAGGTCTAAAAGCAAGATAAATGTTAAAGGTTCTTTAGTCACTGCCTAGACCAACAAATGAGCTGCAATTGAAGAAAATAGCATCTAAACCATCTAAGCCCTTCCGTTCAAATCTTTAGTAGTTTCAAGAAACACATTTTTCTATTTATAACTTTAATTATCCTGAATTCTCTATTGCACAAAGAAGCACAAACCAGATATTTAGTAAGCAACCTGTGAATACATTTTGTTATCAAAATTAGTCGTGTTCTAAATTATGTAGACTTTTTTTTTTTTATAGAAATGGATGTTACCAATTTCTTTGTTGCCTCAGTCATTTATCCTGTGAATTTTTTTCCCCGTGCCAAAAAGCAGTATGTAGATGCTGAATTATTTCAGTTATTATAGCCTCATAGTTCATATACTTCTGGTTTATTTTAGTGGTTGCATAGCTACCTTCCTTCTGTAGCATAATATTTATGAATGATTTAGGAAAATGGAAGTATCTGTTTGACCTTATGTTGTGCTTTTATCAGTCCTGCCTAGACATGCTCTTCACATTTCCACAATAATTCCTGCTGATAAAGTTAAGCACTAAAAGAACTTTCAGTATTTCAGATTCTCAAAGGTTCATTCCTGCTTTAATAAGAAATCATTTTATGAACTCTACCATGACCTCTACAGTCAGGTGATGATTTTTCCTCTCCTTGCTTTTTGCACTCCTAAGAACAAAATGTTTGTCCACCTGTGTTCAGCTTTTCCACCAGATAGTTCTGTAGCAGTCTGCTCTGGTTGTTTCTGAATGATTGTCACCACCTTGCTTCCTGAGACAGCCTTGGGTAGGGGGGTGAGAGGAATTGTGCTATGATTCAAAAAGTTCCCTCAGAGTGAATTAAAAATAAAACAAAATAAATCTCAGAGTAAACTAAGGTGAACTGATGCCAAACAGCTGCTGAAGTGATAGGTTTATTTGATGCAATTAAAGCTTTCAGTCATTTGTGCTTTAAGGATGCTTGTTTGGACCAGAGCTGAGGGAAAATGTGAAAGTAAAAAAAGAGAGAGGAAAAAGAGAGAGAGTAAGAAAGATATCACCACTCTTGGTTCCAGTGACGTCTCCTGANCTTTTTGGCCTCCTCTGGACCTGCTCCAACAGTTCCATGTCCTTCCTGTGCTGGGGGGTCCAGCATTGCACACAGGACTCCAGATACCACACACATTTTTTTTTTTTCCCCTTTTTTTTACTGAATTGAGTATGGCAAGGTGCAATAGTCTCAGTAAGGTTTCTTATATGATTATAAAATTAAGAACATTCCTTTTCTATGGAAGCACAATAAATATCTAGCCATCTTGGAACTGACATTATGCTGCTGACACAAGTTATTTGAAGAGGACCAATGGAAGACTGAACANGCAACACATGGACCCCAGAAGGTGTGGTCCCTTTATATCCTTTTGGCAGAGGCCAGTCTCTCCAAATCACAAAGAGATCTGCAGGAGTGAGGTGTGTACCACAGTGCAACGGTTTTTACTGTCCTTAATGTGGTGCTGTTGCAGTGGTTTTAAAACAAGGAAAAAAGGAAATTCCTCCTCCACAGATATTATCTCTTTCCATTGCCAGGACAGCAGTTCTCCTGAAGAACTATTAAGAACCATCAAAACTGNTGGTTTGGTTTGGTTTGGTTTAGTTTAGAGTGGGTTTTTTTTTTGTTGGTTTGTTTGGGGTTTTTTTTTGCTGTTGTTGCTGTTGTTTTATTATCAGAAGATAAAAATGAAGCAACTGAGCATTTTACAGCTTGCAAGCCATAGGCCTTGGATAAAATACTGCTGGCTAAAAGCAAATTTTCTGCTTTGACAAGTCTGTTTCCACCAGTACCAAACTTCCTTTTAATTCCTACTCTGGTGTATAAAAGCCTTTCATGATGGTAAAATTGCTATGATTCTTCTGCAAGAGAATAGAAATTCTTAATGTATTTTCAAGTGTTAAAATCCCACTGAGAGAGAGACCACACATCATAAAATCTCCTATTTTAAGGTCAAATTCAGGAATGTGAGGGAAAAATAAGCCATAGATTGTGATTGGGTAAGAGTGGCATCATTGGAGACCTGGCTTTTGACTCATTTAAAGTGGTAATTTGTGGAAAATAAGATAATGTAATCTGTAGTATCTGATATCTGTACCTGTAATATCTAATAGTCTGATGTCTATAGTCTGTATTAAGATCTATAATTAACAGTTGTTTTTAAATGTGCTTTACATTGTTCAATAACTAACCTGAGTTATGAGCATCTCAGATTTACTGGCAGTAATCTGTTCCCCATTCTCCCAGTGTCTTGTCACTGGATATTCAACTATTGTTGCAAATTCCTTTGCAATCTGCTCTGTAGTGGTTTGTTTGTTTGTTTGTTTTTTAATTTCCTACTGATGATTTCCTTTTATTTACATTAGTTTGAGAGATTTAGATCTGGACATCGTGACAAAATCCTGCATTACATTTGTACTGAGGGAAGCAGAGATCAGTAAGAAGGCACAATGTGGCTCTGAGTCAGCCTGTTAGCTTTCACATTCCAGGATGAGCCAGAGACCACCTTTTCTCAAAAGGAAACAGAAAACATGCACATGGTTACTTATACAACCATAACTTCAAAAGAACCACACTGGAGGAATTATTTTTCAACATCCAAGTAATCCAGGATGATTCCAGAATTCTGTCACCTTAGTCATTACAATACAGAGTGAAAGCACAAAGAATAAATTACATATTCTGTTCTTTTCTTAAGCAGTATGGTAAAGTAAGGCAGAGTTTGAAGCAGGACACTGTTTTCCTCCCTTGTGGTTGCAACAACAACATTGTATTCAGTCTCTAGTGTCATACCTCTTAAATCAGACTGTTCATTGACTAATATGGAGAACTTGAAAAACAAAACTTGTTTGAATCCCCTATTTTAGCTTGGAACAGTCTATTTTCATTTTAAGGTAATCTCACCTAATGATTTAAGGTGCATTTCAGTCTTGCTTTTGCCCATTTGCATTGCTTTGCTTTCTTGTGTGACACCTCACCCTTACATACAATCTTCTTGACATAAAATTGTTCTGTTTCTCTACCCAGGTTGTGGTGAGTTAAAACTAATTGACAAACAAACCTACTGACTTCACCAAGGTCAGTACAATTAATCTTGTAGAAATGAGCTCAGAGGCATGCCCACTATTCACTGTCAGTTTAGACCCTTTTTTCTCATCATAAATCTTTTCACAAATAAAGATTTCTGCTTCAATCTTTAATACAATTACGAGCTGCTATTTGTGAGTTCTTGCAGTGTCAGCCACCAATTTGCAGTTTGTCTATTCATAAATCATTCATTTTGAATATTTCTAGCTGATCATTCATTGTTTGAAGGGATGAGTGGTAACCTACCTCTGAAACAGACAACTGGACCTTGTTTTGCTTAATTAGTTCTATTTTTGAAGCAAGGAAATGACAAAGCAAATACATGAGCTCATGCAAGTGTTTGAATTTACATACTCCATATGAAGAGCAAGTCTCTTTTCTGGTTGTACAGAAGAGAATCATATAGAATATATCATATGTCTGAAACATTATTCACAGGTGCAGACAGTCCACAAAAGAATGGTCATCCTCTTCTGTGTTGAACTGCATGATTCAACAAATGTCTTTAATGTTTGCTCCCTGGTAGTATTTGATGTGTTCATAGCACACTACTAAAGGAATTGTTTTCCTTCACTCCTTTCCTTTGTAAAAATAATACAGCTCATCTAGCACTGCAAGCTTCCCATTTTTCCTCATGGAGGCTGGGTATTTGGTGCTGCTTTTCCAAAATACAGCAACACTTCATTGGTGGCATGATGAAATTCTAGCAGCCTGAGTGCTTGCCCTTGTAACCCTGATAATGTTCTTTAAATGTAGATTGTTGCTGTGTGGCTTCTTACCAATATTTCTTATGTGAGCTGAAAGATTACTGTACTGCTAAGCAACATCCCAAGGACACTCCTTTGTTCCATATTCTTAATTGGAACCTTTTTATCCATCCAGTAGATTTGGTACTGTGTTTTCTTAATTCTGATTAACTATTTCCTGCAAATGGCAGAGTTTGTTTAGATCACAAGCTCTTTGAAACAGAACCTATGCTTTACAGCATGTACAATGTCAACTACTTTCAGTTGAGAGTAGAAAGGTGTTTTGAACTTCAAATGATCCTTAGATAGAAGTATTTCTAAATCAAACATTAGTTTCCTTTAGAGAACCTTTTTGCCACTGTAATCTCCATGCTGCAAAATTGAAATTTTACATTACATTTAGTGATGCTTCATTTAAGAAACCTTAATGTGATAGTTTAAGCAAGATTAAGTTATTAATGAACTTCGATGTAAAACTGATCAAAGAATGTGAGTCATTTCTGTTGGAAGAGCAATCAAATAGATGTAGAAGTCTAAAGACTTCTCTGATTGATAGATAATTCAGATTACTGTGGACAGTCATGTACGTCCAGTTTCCTGCCCCTGTATGTAGAAATTAGAATGTAAAAATATGGGTAAATAGAAATATTTCAAGTAGGATAACACATAGAATTGTGGGGATGTAAACTATGGTTCAGGTGCAAAGATAGTGAATTTTTGCAGTAAAGTCTGTTGAGATGCTTGACACAATTGTGCTGTTATGCAATGGCAATTGAAGTACCTGGTTATGGTTTATACTTCAGCAGAAGTCAAATTTCACCATGTTAGGAAAAAAAAAACCACCTTTTTAACCTGTGAATCAAAGTGCAGTATTTTTAATTTTTAAAATAAAATAGCTTCTTTGCTGCCTTTTTTTTTTTTTTTTTCCCCTTCCTTCCACGTTCAAATTGTGCTTTTACTTGCAAAGACCCCTGTGGTTTAAATAACCCAGTTGGTGTACACTAATAAAAATCCCATTAAATTAAATGGCCACTAGGCATATAGAATGTTCTGCAATTTCCAGAGACAGTTTGTTACAAGACACCCTGCTATGTACCTTTACTTTGATAAAAGAAAAGGAGAAAAAGAAAAGGTTGCAAAATGTGTTTATAGCCATGAAAAATATGTTTCTACTGTACTTGGAAAAACTGATGTGTTGTGGGTTTTTTTTTTTTGTCATTTGGTTGGGGGTTTTGTATGAAACTTAAGAGCTGGCTTATTCCATGTCTGGTACAGTTATAGCACAACCTCCAATAAATATATATAATCAGCAGAATGGGTCAGTAATTTTCATCCTCTGAGCTATTACTTGTTTCTTTTGGAAGCTGGCAATTCAAGGAGTAATTCAGTATATATTGTATTAAACTGTTTTAGAGCACACACTGTACTTGTTTGCCAGCAAACGTTATTTCTGAAAATAGGGGCTGTTTTTCTTGCAAGTGTTTTTCTTTCTTTCTTTTCTTCTCTTAAAAAGAAACAACCAAACAAAAAAACAATTGTGGATATATTGAATGCTTGTGGGAAAAAAAAAAAATTACAAGTGTCACACTGAGATGAGTTTAGTACCCATGCTTCTCAGCAAATATTCCCCACCAGCTTTTCTACCCAAGCAAGGTTTGTGGTATTTTGTGGAAGGTAGAAGGCAAGAAACAGGAAAGACTACAAAACTCATTTTACTTCATTTTCTATTTTTCTCAAAAGCCTACATTTCCAGAAGTTGTTCAACCTCCTATGTTGCTGTCCCATATCTCCTCCAGACTCATGGGAATCACAGCGATGAAATTTACAATTCTTTTGATTCATCTCAAATATTCTGGTCCAGTCATGTTTCACACCTTGTTTCCTGTTTCTTCACTTCACACCTGGCCAATCTCATTTAGTAACACCCAATTCTGAAGGATATATAGGCTCCACAGGGGCATGAAAGGCTCTCTGAGCAACTGATGCCTGTCAATTCCTTCTTAAGGCTTCTTCTAAAAAGAAATTAACACCATCCTCATTAGTACCACTACCATTTTCAAATGATGAGATATATGAGATGATTTAATGAGATATAAGAAAGATACTTTTTAATGAGATATGTGAAAGATACTTTTATTAAACATAAAATTAAATTTAGATTGTCTCATGTAAAGACATAGGACACCAATGCTTTGGCTTTGGCCTCTCTTCTATCAATATAGAATGTGGAAGGTATAAAACACCTGCAGTAGGGAAACATGACATAGCCTTGGCCTTGAATTATGTGTGTTGAATTCTCTCAGATCAATGTGTTTGTACTACATAGAAGTGTTTTGAAAGAACTTCTAAAGTTAGAAACCAAAGTAATGACTTGGCAAATGTAAGAGGTGTATAATTTCTGCTTTCAGAATGATGCATATGTTATAGACAATTTTTCCTTTCTATGTTTCAAGCTCTGTCATGCCTATCTGTGACTCTGAAATCCCTCTGTTAATTCTTTAAGTTGGCAATGATTTATTTTCTTCTGAAGACTGAATTATCTCGACACTGCCCTTTATCCTTAAACAAGCTGCTTCAGTGAGCTCAAAAGACAATCTGTTTTCAAGTGTGTGGGGACCTACTATCTTAAGTATCCTCATGTAGTTTGTCTTTAACTACTATCCCATTTTCTCTTGGCTTTTAACAGCTAAACCAGTCTAATGGATTCATACAGAAAGTTTCCCCTAAAACACATTAAAAAACCCCAACACTNTGGCAGAGGGAAGATTTAGACTGGATGTCAGGAGGAAGTTCTTTCCAGTGAGAGCGGCAAGGCACTGGCACAGGTTGTCCAGGGAGGTTGTGGCTGCTCCCTCCCTGGAGGTGTTCAAGGCCAGGTTGGATGAGGCCTTGAGTGACCTGTACTAGTGGGAGGTGTCCCTGCCTATGGCAGGAGGTTGGAACTAGATAATCCTTGAGGTCCCTTCCAACCTTACCATTCTATGATTCTATGATGTTGGCTGTCTTAACACTCCTTTAGACTTCATGAGACTAGTAGGATGTGTGACCCTGCTCAGGATCATGGAAAAATTTCATACCACTGCGTAAAACTCAAGGAATTTTGCTGTTAACCTTAATCAGGCAGTGTAAAGGAAATTAACTTCCATATTAAGATCTTAGAAGACAAAGAAGCTATTTTGATTAAAATTGAAAAGGTGTTAACAGCAGTTGGCTTTTAAAAAAAAAGAAGTTATTCTGATAATCATTTATGTAGATATAATGATTTTTTTTTTCTGAGTGCATAGTATGATTCTCAGGTGCCAAATTCATATGAAAAGTTAAATAAGCAGTATAGCAAAAGTGTAGGAGACTGTTTAACTGGCCAGATTTTCCATGAAAAGATTTTCTAGGTGGAATTTCTGTCAGTTCCCCTTGCTTTGAGAAAACAGATGAAGCATGAGAGGTGCACAGGGGAAAGTTATCTTTCTGTCATTTAAGCCACTTAACTTAAATATTTAAATTACACGTTTCAGCCATTTAACTTAAATATTTAAATGATATGCAAATTGCATTATATATATCCAAATTATGTGGTCTTCTTACAGGAAACAGTTTTGCCCCCTTCCCCCCAGGACATTGATGTGTAAAAGAAATTACTGATAGAAGGCAAAATGCAACCATCTGCATTTCTCAGCATTGTTGTTTTTCAGATAGAACTCACAGGTGTCTTTTAAATGATGATGAATTAGAAGGCACAATGGTTTTTTTCCTACTCATTTATTTGCTAACTACCTCTGTGATAATAATGTATTTGCATATTTAATTTCCTCCATTGTAAATAAGCACCTTTGAACTGCTTCTTAATTATTTTATAGTATTCTTTTATTCTTCATTATTCATGTGTTCTATTTACCAAGTAAAATGACTTTAGAGAAAAAAGGACATTGGAAAGGATTACAATCCTATATATAGATCAGTTGTTTCCAAATACAGTATCAGAAGGATCAGAAGGGAGCTCTTAATATGAAGCAAATCACAGTATCACAGTATCACCAAGGTTGGAAGAGACCTCAAAGATCATCAAGTCCAACCCATTACCACAGACCTCAAGACTAGACCATGGCACCAAGTGCCACGTCCAAACATACCTTGAACACCTCCAGGGATGGTGACTCCACCACCTCCCTGGGCAGCCCATTCCTGTTCCAGTGGTGAAACAAAACCCAAGTTCTTTATTTTGTCTGAAGCTCTTTTTACCTTGTGCAAAATCTGAATGACCAAGCTGTATATGGACTAATTGAACTAATGTATAGGAAGAAGGATAATCCCATTCACTCACAGCTTTAGGGTAGATGGCAAAGAGCATACTCCAGCAGTTCTGGTAGTGTCATCCAGTCAGTAGTGATCATTGATAATTTATTATGAGATTTTATATGTTCTCTGATGAGTCTCTTTATTTCCCTTGCCCAAACATACCCATGTTGCCAAGTCTGCACATGCAGCTAGCATTTCATTCAGCTGTGTTGTCTGTGAGACAGAAGCATATTCCCACTGAGGATGCTACCCAAATTGCATTGTGTTTATGCAAAAATTTGTTACTAGACTCAAGCTAGTGGGAGGTGTCCCTGCCTATGGCAGGGGGTTGGAACTAGATGATCCTTGAGGTCTCCTTCCAACCTTACCATTCTATGATTCTATGATTCTATGTCTATGCCCACATAATCACATTCACTGCTTTGCAACCTGTACAGATTTCTAAACTTTCTTCTAAAAAAATGTTTTTTAGAATTTCAAGTGTTGCACCTTCATGTCAGATACCTAAATAATATTTTCAAGTTAAAGTCCGCTTTGTTGTTCCACTCCCTACCCTTTTCACCTCTACCTTCTTTCATTCTTGGCTGTGTCTTTCTAGCATTTGACATCAATCTTCCACCTCCATGATGCTATATCTTGCTAATTTCTAACCTTCCATTATGTGATTCTTAATCTCTCATACTCCTCTCTGGATCTTCCTCACATTACAAGTGAACCCCAATTTCTATCCTTCATTGCTGTTTAAAGTGATAGTATTGAAGTTGCAATGGGGCAATGGATTTAAACTGGCAGAGGGAAATAACTATTTGCCATCATGAGAAAGTTGACAACCTGTGCCTGTGTTAGGTGAATGATGTAGCAGTATTTGAGCTGTTTATAGCCTACAGGAAGGCTGGGGAGGGAGTCTTGACAAGGTCTTGCAATGACAGGACAAGGGGCAATGGGTTTGAACTGGCAGAGGGGAGATTTAGACTGGATGTTAGGAGGAAGTTCTTTACAGTGAGGGTGGTGAGACACTGGCACAGGTTGTCCAGGGAGGTTGTGGCTGCTCCCTCCCTGGAGGTGTTCAAGGCCAGGCTGGATGAGGCCTTGAGTGACCTGTTCTAGTGGGCGGAGTCCCTGCCTATGGCAGGGGGGTGGAACTGGATGATCTTTGAGGTCCCTTCCAACCTTACCAATTTATGATTCTATGACAGCCCTAAAGGAAGCCAGCACAGCACTTCAGAGACTAGGAGAAAATGTATGGGTTGCACATTGGCAGCGTTGGCAGTTCTACCTCAGCATCACTTCAACATTTAATCAACTACAAAAGCCATTTAATGCTTGGGATACTCCAATGCTATAAATATGATCCCTTAAGTAATTACAAAGCTTTACGTCCTGTAACATATTTGGTAACACTTTAAATAAAGTGTCTTCTGTGCATTTCAATGCATTTTTTAATTTAGACTGGCTCCAGCTATGATTTTGTGCTGGATGAACAACAGTTCAAATTTAAATGGGTGCATCGAGATTTCTCAACTAGCTCATAATTAAATAACTCAGGATATTGCAGTTGAAAGTATCAGTACATTTACATGATTCATTTATAGCACATTACTTTTATGAAAAAAAGCAGTTTTCCTAATGGCTCACTGTTAGCCACACAGGACAGTAGTAGTGGGGCAAGGCCTGGCAGAGATTGCTTTTGGAGTGTAGAGAAAAATCTGTGTCAATACCTGGACTTCATCATCGTGAAGTAAAAGGCATAACTGAAACAATTTTCAGTTAAACCCATAGTGGTTAATAATAGATTATGTGTTTTAGTATCCATTGAAAGCTTATGCCTCAATTTCAATGAGAAAATAGCTGTTTTAAAGGAACAGATTCAACCCATTCTGGATTAATCAGGCAGTAGAATCTACCTATTATTTTCTTCTTTNCTGTGATACTGTGAAATGCAACAAATGACCAAAACGGGGGAGATTTCATAAGACTCTCAGTAATGCTTTCCAGTGCTTTATCATCTAAACTATTAGAAAGAAGCTTTTATTTTTTCCTAAAAACAAACCTTCATCAGCTTCTCTCCAGTTTTATCAGAACTGATAGAATGCAATTATTATTGCCCATACACAGGACACCTCTGCTGCTGAAGCTCTGATTTTCATTGCCTCATGTAAAGTTTTTGTTAGGGAAACATGGCTCTGGCTCGTTTAATTTCAAAGATTTCTTGGATTTTTTTTCTGTAATCCTGTAGAGGTCTCATTTTGTATGAGTGCATTTAAACACACTCGTTGAAGAGTAGGTCTTTGCTCATGCTTTCATGTAATTTGCTCTTGTCAGTTTCTTGCTTTCTCTCCAATTAGCCAGGATCATGTTGATTTATGATCAAATTCTCCAAAAAGCTTGCAAGCCTTGTTCTTTGCAGTTTCCTGCAAAAGCCTCACACTGCCATCCAAATTGTTGAAGTTGTTATGTGGAACTTGAGCTATGATAAGACCTGTCTGAAAGAAATAACTTCCCATTTTGACAAAAGACATGCTGATAATTGTTTTTGAGAGACACTGTTTAAATGCCTTGTACACAAACCAGTCTATTTGTTGTGAAAATGCCAGTGATGCAAGTTACATCAAGACTGGTATTTATTTAGGAGCCAAGCCACTTGAATAACACCAAAAAATGCTGCAAAATCCAAATACCCAAACCAAAGGTTCTCCAACATTATATTCTGGCAAAGAAAAGTCTTGGACAAATTTAACTCAAAATCCAAATATCCAAACCATAGGTTCTCCAACACTCTAGATTGTGGCAAAGAAAAGACTTGAACAAATTTACCTCAAAATCCAAATAGCCAAACCATAGGTTCTCCAACACTCTAGATTGTGGCAAAGAAAGGACTTGAACAAATTTAACATCATTGACTCTTGTCAAATCAATGATAATTGTTGTATTTTACTTCCATATATTCAGGTATTAAGTTGATTATTTTTCATAATTTTCCCTGGACTCAAGAGATGAAAAAGTTGATAATTTCTGAGTTTTCCATTCTCATTTCCCCTTTTACTAAAGATAGTTACTACCTTTGCTTTCCTTTAGTCTTTGAGGATGACAGCAAAGACTTAGAGATTGCTTTGAAAAGCATTAAAATGTGAATTTTGCAAGGCTCTAGCAACTCAGACTGTTCTAACAGCATATTTTTATTTGGACTGTGTTCCTATCTTCTAGCTAAACTCAAGGAGCTAGTCACAATTCAGTGTTTCAGCAAACAGTAAAGAACCTGGAAGATGCTGAATATTTCAGCCTTTTCTTTGTCATCTATTATTTGCCTTCTTTCTCATTTAGTAATGGAATTATTCTTGCCTTTGTTTCCCTCTAATTTACAGTGTATTTATAGCACCTTTTCTTGCTGCCTTTTGTGTTCTTTACTAATTGAAACTCAGTTTGTGACTCAGCCTTTCCAAATTTATTCTACATGCTAGTGTATTTTGTTTGCAAGCCTATGAGTTCATATTAAATTGTTATATTCCAGTAGACTTTAAAAATAATATAATATAATAATAATAATAATAATAATAATAATAATAATAATAGTAATAATAATAGCAATTCTACTAGATCCATTTTAAAAATATATTTTAAATGTAGCATTTATCCAGAGGACCCTCATCTTCTGCATTTAGTGTAGAAATGTACTGAGGTGATAAGGAATAGTCATCATTTATTTCCTGAGTCAGGCTTGTTTTTCTTTCCTTCTTATCTTTCTTCTTGTTTGATATTTCTAGCCCTTATCTATGGTATTCTGGAAGTTGCATGCATTGCTAATATAGTAACTCCAAGTATTTCACTGTGATTTTTCATGGCTGTCTTTCTTTTATCAGATGCAGGTGAACAGTGAGGCTTCCTTAGAGTTAGGAAGGCTAAAGAGCCATGTCCCTTCTTTTAATTTCGCCAGTGAAAAATTCTCCTTCATGGGAGCTTCACTCATCAAATAGTCTCTTTCTTAGCTTCAGTGGGATTAGAAACAACCATGGAACCCTTTTTTCCCCTCAAACAATGTCTTTGCAGTCATCAGTAGTTCATTATCCCTGGAATGACAATTTGTGTATTTAAAGAATCATAGAATCATAGAATGGTAAGGTTGGAAAGGACCTCAAAGCTCATCCAGTCCCAACCCCCTGCCATAGGCAGGGACACCTCCCACTAGCACAGGTCACTCAAGGCCTCATCCAACCTGGCCTTCAATACCTCCAGGGAGGAAGCAACCACAACCTCCCTGGGCAACCTGTGCCAGTGTCTCACCACCCTCACTGCAAAGAACTCCTTCCTAACATCCAGTTTCAATCTCCCCTCTGCCAGTTCAACCCCATTCCTCCTCATCCTGTCATTACAAGACCTTGTCAATAGTCCCTCCCCAGCCTTCCTGTAGCCCCCTTCAGATGCTGGAAGGCTACTCCAAGGTCTCCTGGAAGCCTTCTCTTCTCCAGGCTGCAGACCCACCGACTCTCGTAACCTGACCTCACAGCAGAGCTGCTGCAGCCCTCTGAGCATCTTCATGGTCTCCTCTGGACTTGCTCCAACAATTCCATGTCCTTCTTGTGTTGAGGGGCTCCAGAACAGTAATTATTTAGGTATTTCATTAATTATAATTAATTAATTAATATACTTTGAGATTTCCATTGCACTGCACTTCGCTAGGATGAAATATGACTTACCTGGGTCCTTGTTGTCTTGTTCTTCTTGTCCCCAAGGGGTGCACAGCTACCGAAATCTTTAGGGCAAAAGCAACCACTATCAGCTTAGAAAGTCTGGTCAATGCATCTTACAGGAGCAAACTTTATAGAAGGACAGGGAAGCAGGTAAGACAGTAAGTGTTTTACTGCAAATTTTATCATTCAAACCTGCCAAAAAAAGTTTTATCAAATGAGATATGCCATGACGGATTTGAGGACATTCATTAAAAGACAGCAGAAACCTAAATATTTCTTTGTTTTTCTTAACAATCTTTTTCATTTTGGTTTGGTTTGAGGTTTTTTTTTTGTTTGTTTTGTGGTGTGATTTTTGTTTGTTTTCATTATTATTTTATTCTTCATTATTTCACTATTATATATAATTTTTTTAATTGTCTATTATTTTATTATTTACTATTTTATTATTTATTATTTTATTATTTATTTGAGTTTTTTTTGTTTTGGCTTGGTTTTTTTGGTGTCTGTTCTTTGGGTTTTGGTGCTTTTGTTTGTTTGTTTGTGGTGTTGTTGCTATTATTGTTTTCTTTTTGATTTTTCTTAATGTATGCTGTTTCTAAAGTAAATATTGCACATATCCTTTGTCAGTCTGATCAAGGAAAACTATCAATGCATTATCCTTAAGAGTTTTTACCAAAGTAAAATGTTGCAATTCCTGTCCATTTAGGATGTACTCATGTTCACTGCAGAGGTTACTCTGTCCAGCAGTCTTCTACTGCAATAAATACAACAAGGATATAGAATCATAGAATCATAGAATGGTAAGGTTGGAAGGGACCTCAAGGATCATCTAGTTCCAATCCCCTGCCATAGGCAGGGACACCTCCCACTAGTACAGGTCACTCAAGGCCTCGTCCAGTGAACACCTCCAAGGAAGGAAGTAGCCACAACCTCCCTGGGCAACCTGTGCCAGTGTCTC
>WBNM01016048.1:0-36381 GCA_013399055.1 Ramphastos sulfuratus | reverse complement strand
AAACCCATTGCCCCTTGTCCTGTCATTGCAAGACCTTATAAATAGTCCCTCCCCAGCCCTCCTGTAGCCCCCTTCAGATACTGGAAGGCTACTTGGCCTTGTTGAATTTCATGAGGTTGGCTTGGGCACACCTCTCCAGCCTGCCCTTCTCGATGGCATCCCTGCCCTCTAGCAAGTTGACTGTGCCACACAGCTTGGTGCCACCTGCAAACTTGCTGAGGGTGCACTGATTCCTCTGTCCATGTCACTGACAAAGATGTTAAACAGCACTGGTGCCAGCACTGACCCCTGTGGGACGCCACTTGGCACTGAGCCAGTAGTTAATAATCCAAACTTTCAAGAAAATGCTGCTCTTTTTTTTTTTTTTTTCCTTTTTTTTTTCAAAGTCAAATAAAGCAGCTGATGTAAATAAATTGGAATTATCCTACTAGGTCAGATCAATCTAGTTAATAACATTTATTTTAAAACCAGAAAAGAGCACATTCCTTTTCTGTGAAGGAAAAGGATTTCTGGTTGTTTCTCACAAACCATTATCCTGTAATCCAGAATCTGAAACTTCTGATTCTTTTCAGTAAGAAAAAAATACCTTCTACCTTATGGAGGAATCAAAAAAGTAAGAGGAAAACCTCAGAGACACAAAAGGCATAAAGAAAGTGACTAAGATTAGGTATTTTAAATGCTTCTAAAAGTAGCTATTTTCTCCTGGAAACCAAAAGGTTAGCTGTCTAGAAATGGAGGCAACCAAAACCACTCATTTTTAATGTCTTGCCCTTATTTTTCTTTTGTGATTCCTTTTGCCTTTCCATTTTCCTTCGTGTCTATTTTGATTCTCTCCCATTAAGAAAAGGTCATCATGATCCAGCTGACAATATTTCATTATAGAAGTTACAAACCAACTGCAATAATCAATTCTGCTTATTATTTATATTTATTTGCTTTGACATCTAAATGATAAGAGAAAACCAAGCAGGGCACATATAGGTGCTCCATGGACAAAATTTATAATGTAAACAGTAAGATGAGAACAGAGAAGCTGTACCTGAGATTTGCTGTACCTGTTGCATCATCTGATATATCAAAAAAGTCAAGCCATAGCTTCTGCATGACACATAATGGTGGTAATTACACAGTGAGTTTTACATGGACTCTTGTGGATAACAATTTAATAAATGTGAGATCCACCAAGGTGATAAATTGAGAAAGTTTCGTAAGGGTAGATTTCCTCTTTGATCTGTGAACACAAAATCAAAATGAGAACATTAGGAAGCAGAGCTTTCAAGTAAATTGCTTCTCTGATAGCAGGTATGTAAGTAGACTTAGCAGGGAAGAAAGTGAAATTAAGTATTAAGGCAAATGCTTTCTTCTTGAATATTTATATGCCTTATTTTACTGTTCTGTCACTGCTGGTACCAGAGAATCAGCCAAGTCAGAATGCTGTAATGTTTGTCCTATAAAATCAAGGTAGTTTCATTAAAAGCATGCTGCCCAAGAATGCCAAAGCAATACAGTCAGAGTCTACTGGTTACTGAGATAAAGATTATTCAGCCATTTAGACCAAAACAGGCTTTCTGAAAGTGACACTTTGTATTTTTGCCATAAAATTTACTTGCAGTGTAAAGGTTCAATAACTCATTGGAAATTACTGTGGGTTTCTTTTTCTTTCCCCTTTGGTTTGGAAAGCAGCTATTGAGTCCTCTTCTTGAACTTCTCAGCAATGCAAGTAGAAGGAAGCATATTCCTAGATCCTTACTTTGCTTTTATCTACTCTTTGCTGAGGCAGATTCTTGATAAATACACTGCAGAAAAAAAGCAAGATCATGCAAAGAGAAGTTTACATTCACTTACTAACCTCAGTATCAAAATTCCAGCAGTACATCACCTGCTTCACACTACTGTGTTTAAACAAAACCTGTGTAGTGTGCTCACTTCTGCAGCATAAGCACATATATACAGACTATGCAACTCTCTTGAAGCTTTATTAAAACCTCCTTACACTGGCATTTTGTTGCCCATCTAGCACCTTACAAGAAGCTTCTAAAAGTTGTAGAGAAGACCTTTCAAATACTAGCATTTTTGTGGCAGTTTCTGTAAAAATATCCTGCTCTTGCATTTTCAGATTAAGATTCTGTGTATGTGAATTCTCATACCAGAAGCAGACACAATGAACTTTGCAAACAGCAGCAAACCCCAAACCTATTTTGTATCAGTTTTCAGAAATTTCAAGGAGGAAAAGAATTTGAGGACAGACAAATGTATATAATTAAAGCCCATCTCTTCCATAATGCACTGGAGAGTGAAGATGAGAAAAGAGAGGTGAATGAACAGGAAAGCCAGTCAATGAAGGAAGAAAATGGAGGTGAATTTGGGAAGAGGAGGTGTTCAAGGCATGTTTGGACGTGGCACTTGGTGCCATGGTCTAGTCTTGAGGTCTGTGGTAGTGGGTTAGACTTGATGATCTTTGAGGTCTCTTCCAACCTTGCTATACTGTGATACTGTGTGATACTGTGAGATTGGTGCTTAATTTTGACTTACCAAGCATTTGTGCAATCAGCCTGGGAAATGTTCCTGAAAACTTTTGGTTGGCAATGATGGTAACTTGAATATTGGTGCAGGTCTCCTCTAAAGAGTTCTGGCTGTCTTCCATTGTCTCTTCCAAGAATGGGTTATCTTTCTATTTACTTGCCAGTAAATATTTTGACAGAACCTTGCTTTTTCAGTCTATCAATCTTTACAGATTTTCTATCTTAGGCCAAGCTCTGATAAAGCTCTGCCCTAAACCTGGTAGAATCACCTTAAGTGTGAGAGGTGACTACATATCTAATCTCACAATAAGACTCAATCTCTACTCTTGCCATAGATTTCCCAGTTCCTACACCTCTGTTCTATTCTCTCTCATTTCTATAACAGCTCTCCATGACATACTCCCAGGTGTGCAGTCAGTGACTCAAGGGAAGAAGCATTCTCAACAACAGGTTCTACCTGTCTCTGTGTTTAAAAGCCCAAATGATGAAGACCCACTGGCCTCCATGACACCCAGTCATAGTCTTTCTAACAGGTCATGTTATAACCATGTGACACTATAGTACCAAAACTCAATTAGCATCACATCAGTGTTTTAGCCTGTGCTGGTTTGAGGCTAATTGGAATATTTTAATGGAGAAAATTATATTATTGGCTGTGAAAGGAAAACAATGGTGATGTCTACTTCACCATTGCTGAGATGGATAAGAGTAGAACACAAAACATAGATAACACCCTCAGGCTTGCAGACACTCTCAGGCAGTGTAGCTTCTTGCTTTCTCCTCTCTGCCGAGTAACCTAACTAACCACTTTCCTTCTAACCCCCCTGGCTCATCCTCCAAATTCACCTTGTGTGTAAGGCAAACCTTGGGGTAAGGTATAGGGGTGGGGAGAAGGTGGAAGGGTGGTTGGGAGCCCCTCCTGGGGACTCTGATTTCTAGGAGGGCTGTGGTGTTTCTGTATTACCNAATCTCCCCTCTGCCAGTTCAAACCCATTGCCCCTTGTCCTGTCATTACAAGACCTTGTCAATAGTCCCTCCCCAGCCTTCCTGTAGCCCCCTTCAGATACTGGAAGGCTACTCTAAGGTCTCCTGGAAGCCTTCTTCTCCAGGCTGCAGAGCCCCAACTCTCTCAACCTGTCCTCATAGGAGAGCTGCTGCAGCCCTCTGAGCATCTTCGTGGCCTCCTCTGGACCTGCTCCAACACTTCCATGTCCTTTCTGTGCTGGGGGCTCCAGAACTGCACACAGGACTCCAGATGGGGTCTGAGGAGAGCAGAGCAAAGGGGCAGAATCCCCTCCCTTGCCCTGCTGCCCACACTGCTCTTGCTGCAGCCCAGCACTCGGTTGCTGTCTGGGCTGCATGCACACACTGCAGGCTCATGTTGAGCTTTTCATCAACACAGACCCCAAGGTTCTTTTCCTCAGGGCTGCTCTCCAATAAACATTTGAAATCCAGGTGAGACATTTTACACTTTTAAACAAGTGACTGAGATGCAAAAGAACTTTGCTGTACAGCACATTCCTCTGCTAGTGACAGAGTTTTCTATTTCCAAGACCAATTAAGAAGAAATTCATCAAGTGAATATATCCAGCTAATATTGGATAGCATCTTGCACTCTATTGAATGAAGCACACGTACTTGACTGAAATTAAAAAAGATTAATGTATTCTTATCAATAAGACAGTTTGAATAATAACAAAACTTTGATTGCCAACCTCATTTCTTTTCCATGGATTAGCAGTCCTCTGGACTTATTTGGAAAGTAAAATTGAGAGTTTCCTTGTATGTGAAACTAACTTCAAAATAGGCAAGTACAGTGTTTATGCCAGCCTGAAATTTCTGGCCATGTATGCATTCTTCCTCACTTATTTAGATCCAAATAACACCACATTAAAAATATTGATTCTTGAGTAGCCACATCTACCTCAGAATAAAGCTGCCTAGTCTTCAGAAGGTGCAAAATCTGCATTAAAACTGATACTATGGAACTTCATCTGCTTAAAAAGAAACTAAATTAGTATTTCCAACTGTTTCCTGCAGTAAAGATGAGAAAAAAATCATGTCCCAGTACAGTCCAAAACTCTAAGTGTAACTCCTGCAGTTAATGATCCATTTTCTCAGGGTGAATTTGGCATAAAAGAGTTGGTGGGCAAGGATGAAGTGTTTAATCATCATGAAGGAGGGATGACATCCAGTTCTGATTTGACCAAAGTATGAGGAGACCTCTTAGGATTTCGTTTTATATGAGAACACCTTGAGTTTAGGCTTATAAATTAATTTGACAACAAATTATTTCTGCTTGACTATTTGATTCAGTGATAATTCTAAGTAAGAATTTTATGAGGAAAGAATCAATCAGTATCTGAAACTTTCAGAAGTATAATGAGTTTGATTCCTGTTCCTCCTTTTGCATGTTGCTTCCAAATCAATTAATTATATTTTAATTATTTTTATTTCTTGGCATTTAAATTATTTTATTTCTTGAGTGTATTAAGCTATCTTTCTCCCCCCCACTCCCCCACTTTTTTCTTTATGTGAAAGGTAATCATAGAATCATAGAATGGTAAGGTTGGAAAGGACCTCAAGGGTCATCTAGTTCCAACCCCCTGCCATAGGCAGGGACACCTCCCACTAGCACAGGTCACTCAAGGCCTTGTCCGACCTGGCCTTGAACACCTCCAGGGAGGGAGCAACCACAACCTCCCTGGGCAACCTGTGCCAGTGTCTCACCACCCTCACTGCAAAGAACTTCCTCCTAACATCCAGTCTAAATCTTCCCTCTGCCAGTTTAAACCCATTGCCCCTTGTCCTGTCATTGCAAGACCTTGTCAATAGTCCCTCCCCAGCCTTCCTGGAGCCCCCTTCAGATACTGGAAGGCTACTCTAAGGTGTCCTGGAAGCCTTCTCTTCTCCAGGCTGCAGAGCCCCAACTCTCTCAGCCTGTCCTCACAGCAGAGCTGCGGCAGCCCTCTGAGCATCTTCGTGGCCTCCTCTGGACCCTCTCCAACAGTTCCATGTCCTTCCTGTGCTGAGGGCTCTAGAACTGCACACAGGACTCCAGGTGGGGTCTGATGAGATAAGAGTCTGATGGTGACATCCCCAAAGTAGATCTGTGTGACGGTTTGGGAGTTCCCAATCTGCAATATGAGACAGAAATGGGAAAAAAATCCTACTGAACACTTCCGAGGAAATACTTTTGTTTCAGTTAAAGATCTGAAATGAATATTTGGTTTCATCATGGCAGCAGCAATCATGAAGATACCTTTCAGGTTCCACAGGGCATTCCTGAGTCTGCTGAGACTTATGTAAAGTTGGCTTTTAGTATGATTTTTGTAGCTTCAAACTTTGATAGGTTTTAGGAGAGATACTGACAGAGAGACAAATGATTGATTTTTATACACGTATATATGTGTGTATACTTGATTGTTCTCAGTTACAAACCTTCTGCCAATATTTTACACCTTACACCTGAACAAAGTTTTCACAATGAACTATCAGGTAATTTATTTATACCATGCTGATTAGAAATGAATGTTCAAATGAGTGTGTGACAAAGAGAATTAAAAACCTGTACCCAAAATATTAACTTTCATTTCCTTCTGTGCTGTTTTAACATTTTTTACATCCTTCCAAGAGACAGAAAATGATTACTTGGCAAAAGTGAGATATTTTTGAATATCATCCATCTGCGTACTTCATCTTAAACCAGCTCTTCTAGTACTTCTGGGTTATAAAGACTTCAGAGTTCTAACATGAATGGGTTGCACTTATTAGTAATCTTCCTAATATTCATGACACAATTAATAATTCTTAACTCTATCAGTTTTCACTCTAAGAAATTAATAGTTTCATGTTGTCTACAAACTGTCTTCCTTATATTTGTCTTGCTTAGAAGCAAAATAATCTCATATGACCAGTACCCAGGTGTTCAACATCTTCATATTGGAACAAGAAATATAAAATATTCATGAAAACTTGACAGAGTGTATTGAGGGATTTAGGGAAGGTGTTGGTTTGTTGATTTTTTTTTTTTTTTTTGTCATTGTGAATAATTTTATTAGGTCAGGTGTTAAATAACTCAGAAGAAATGGTATCATTTTATTGGTGTCTTTTAGTGAGCAGTAAAGAGGTTACTCTGTCCAACAAATATTTGCACTTTTGCTTCAGAGAGTGTAAACTTAATGAGCAGGTAATTTGAAGGGTTTTAAGGGAAAATGGCAAGGAGCTAAATTCACAGATGACAGTTTAGTGCATGATTCTATAAAGCAGTGAGTAGCACAGCCTGGGCAAGAAAATCCCAGAAAATGCTTATTTTTTTGGTTAAGCACATGCTTTAGAGCTGTGCTGAAGAAGAGAAAGAATGTGCAATAGTTTGTAGGACTAAAGCTGTAATGCCTAATTCCAGATAAATTAATTCATCAATGAAAGCCAGTCAGATTAGTTTCTGGAGCCTAAGTGTTTATTTTCTACTGCTCCATTTCCCTGCTTTCTCTCAGAGGAGAGATGAGGAGATTTATTTGAGCTTCTCTTTAAAATACTAAGTTGTGGCTGAGCAACTGAGCAGTGCATTTCCTCAAAGCTTACAATCTCTTTCTCTGTAGAGAGCAGAAGCACTTGTCTGGAGCATTTGCAATTCGATTTATACCAGCCAATGCTTTGTAACAAGAGTTTTTTGCTTGTGATTGAGATGAGGATTCCACTATTTACCTCAGAATGGATTTAGTTTTGAATTATTTCCCTCTGTTCCAAGGTTTTTGTACTGGGATCGTAAGAGCCAGAGCCTAGTTCCAAAGGGTTTGATTATAAATATGTCAAAGATGAGTGATTATTGAATCAATCTCGTGATATTTAGTCTAATGGTGTATAATTACTTAATTTAATCTACTAGTTTATTATAATGGAAAGCTCCCTGTGCTATAAGGAGAGTAATTTATTAATCTTTTCATATATCAGTAAAGAATCTGAGATACAGTTTCTCCTCAGCAAGAAATCAAGAATCCAACCTGACAGTAACTCACTTCTCATTGACATATGTCCACATAAGCACAGAAGAACCAATTGAGAATACCTGTAATAAGCTGCCATCTGTCCACAAAGCAGGAAAAACCTTCTTTGTTTAATTTTGATTTAAAGAGAGACTCAATCTCCATGTCCCCACGTGAGCTGTGTGGATGGAATAGGAGGTGATGACAAAAATGAAGTGTGTTGGGAAGAGTTATTGTTAAAATACAAATTCCCTCTGCACCTGAAGATGCCTCTGTAGCACTCAGCACTCTGCTACTGATTTTCATGTGTGTATAAATCCAATTCTTCATAGGTATCATGCTTTTCTGAGCATAAGGCTGAGAAATAACCTTTATGAAGCTGGATAAACTGAACTATTAAAACAGAATAGTGTAGGGAGATTGACTTCTTAAGCTGTCTCAGCGTTAGTGAGCTCTTAGTGAGAAATGTATTTGACCTAAGACAAACTTGTTACAGAAAACTTCTTGGCTAATTCAGTTGCTGCAAACCTAGTTAATTTTTGCCAGAATGCAATTATTCACAAAGAAAAGCACAGTCTATACAGCACCTTCAGGTAGCTGCAGTTATGTGCAGCCATTTTGCATTTGGAAATGAAGGTGGAGCAAATCGCACAGCAGATCTGTGTTTTCCTAAATGGTTTTCAGCAAAGACAATGTTTTCATGATAAAATTCCTGTTTTGAAACTCTGTGCTGTCCTGTTCAATTTTTTGTCACATCAGCCATGCACTAGTGCATTACAGGAGGTAGTGCTACACAGCTTGACAGGTGTAGCCAGATGCGCTATGTCACATCGTGATGCTTCAGACAGGAGAATTTAAGAGTCTGCTTTGAAAGAGAAGTGATCAACAAAAGCTGCTTACCTTTTATCTCTAAAAGGAAAAAGGATTTTATGCTCTTTGTTATCAGGAAACAAGTAAAATATATACATTCAAATTCAGCTTATGTTTCACAATCCCTGAAAGCAAAAGCGACAAGAAATGAGTTGCTTTTTTATCACTGTCAATTACAGCAGAATAGAATATTTGTTTTTAAAATCCTTTATTGCCAAGGTTCATTCATAGGTCCCTTCCCTTCCCTTCCTTTATTCCTTTCTTCATCTTTCTCTACCAGCTCCTTTCACATTGGTGGCATTCTAACAGTATGTGAAGATTATTTAGCAAGTACAGTAGAAATCCCCCCCCTACAGAGGCACATCCTTCCCCTCCCTCATGAAAGTCTCTATGTCTTCAGGGAAGTACTTAGTATTGTGGTAGAAATCCTCTAAACCAAGGACAGCAAGAGGTGTGCCAGGATACATTTTTCTTGCTCGAATTAGAGGTTAAGTGTGCATTGGAATATTAACAGAAACAAAGAGATGCTGTTTTTCAAAAGCTGATGTTCCAGATAACACTACCAGCAATGTCTTGTCCCCCTGCAAGGGGCTTCTCCAGACAGAGAGAGAAGCTGGGATCTGTCCTCTTTCTCTCCCAGATATGTTCTTCAAGGTGTTGCAGCTCTTGGGCTCCTGCAGTCCATGTTGTGAATTATTTCAGATCCTTGACCTTGTGACTGATTGCATTAACCCTTGCGCTATCAGTCACCAAATGGCAGTGTAATGTGANGGTCCCTTCCAACCTTACCATTCTATGATTCCATTTCACCTATTCACATCATTCTGAGCACAACAGGCAATGCACCAAAACTCACAGTTACATCAGCAAATTTCCATGGGTTTTTTTATTATTGCTAATAATAATAATTTCATTTTTTACTTTTTCTATCCCAGCTGAAATGATTCTTCCTTTTCCTGTCTGCTAAGCAACACAAACAAATGGATTTGATTTGCCATGTTTTTTTTTTTCACTTGTGACAATCTAAATTAGATGTGTGTTAGGCTTCTTGGAATCAAACCTATCTAAGCATTGCCTAGTCAGAGACTAGAGGAGCAATCTGAAAAAAGGAGCTGAAACAACACTTTGAATTTCCCTGAATTTTAACCTTTAGAATCCCAGTTCTCAATTTCTGCTTCGCAACCTTTAAATCGATTTGTCTAACGTGAATTACTGTCTTAATCATTTTAATTCACTGAAGTTGAAATAGGGTAACTTCTGCACATTCACCTTGAAACTCAGTTTTTATTTTTAGTGAGGAAATACTCTTTTTGGCATGTTAAATTCCATCTAATCCATGAGCACTACCATCTTTCACTGGAGAATCATTATGAAGACAGGCAGTCATTCATTTTCTTTACTGGAGGAAAGGTGCAATGCAATGATACCATGAAAGCTGATAATCCACTCATGTTTACACTTCAGATATTTCCCACAGAGCTCTCTGGAGCAGGGGACACAGAAGATGATTTGACAAATGCTGTCCTTTCAGAGAAATTCCCTAAGTGTATTTGGACCAAGGTATCAGAGAATTCTACTCCTGCTATTCATTTCAGTAATTAGATTTGGAGAGAGCAGTACCACATGCATGTTTATGGTAATCACTGTTAACCCAAATGGTACTTTTTCCTTTCTCCCTCCTCCCTTGCTGCTCCCACTTGAATTTGCTGCATACTGCCACAACATCTGCCAAGGAATAAATGGAAAAAAAATAACCCCAAATACCCAAATCATCTACCTAACAGAAGCAAAATATCTTGCATTTTCCTGATGGCAGAGACAAAAAGAAAACACAGTCAAATTTTCCAGGAGAAAAGGAAGAAGGGAAAGCAATGAACTGAAGACAAAATGAGAGGGAGGAAAGAAAACATACAAAAAAAATATATAATTTTGAAGCAAAACCTAATTTTTCTAAGCTAAAACCCAAAAACCAACCAACCAAACAGAAAACTAAACAAACAAACCCCAACGAACCAATAACTAACCCAAAACCCAAACCAAAACAACAGCAAAAAAAACCCCTTACAAGTAAACAAACAAAACCCAATGCGTTAAGCCATAAAATTTAATGAAATGGTCTTGTTAGGAGAGAAATTACAGATGTGTGAGATAATGGAATATGAAGGAAAAGTATAGCTAGTCCTTTGTATAATTAAGTGCTTTGCATCCTTGGTTTCATCAGGGACAGAAAAGTTATGACTGAATATGTAGAAACTCAGCTTAAACTCCCTTCACATTTGCATAGCATAAATGTGAACCAAATTATTATGCTTAGACCTTTCCTGAACAGACTTAATAATATTTCCTTGTGAGTGATAATGGTTTTCCTCTCTCTTATGTTTAAATGCACTGAAGACCTCACTCCTGACTTAAGTTCTCATTCAGGAAAGCCTCATATTCACTTCAAAATTTTCTCTCAAAGAGGTTTCAAACATCACATGTTATTATGGAATTGGGTTAAGATTTTCCACATTTACCATGTATTTTATATGTGTTTCTAGGAAATGTTGATTTCATTAGTTATAATAACAGATGCTATGTATAATACATCAAATTGAGACACCAAAATACATACATACATACATACATATATATATGTGTGTGTGTGTATATATATGTGTGTGTGTGTATATATATATATATATATACATATTATACATTGTGAAGTGCATTAAGGCCACAAAACAAACCCTTTTCCAAGACTGAATGCTTGACCTTGTACATATCCTTATGATAGAACTGCTGTTTGTACTTCCACTTCCATACATCACACAAGCAACAGAAATGCAATTATAGCATCCAAGTGCTTCCCTTCCAGGCTAAGGTGTGCCTGTGTGTAAGGCTTTGTTGGTTCTTTTTATCAGCTTGGATTGTATTTTTCATCCTGGTCTACTATCAGTTGAACAATTGATCAGTCTTGTAAAGTGAACAATTGATCTTGGTGAAATAGAATTAGGCATTGAGCTAATTTTGCATCAGAATACATCAGACTGCTGGCTCTTACTCTGAGTTGGGTCATATTCAGATCACTTAGCTAAAGAAACAAGGTTAAATGTCTTTCTAACAACTCCTTGATTCATTCTTTGACACAGTTTTTTATTTAACTAGAGAAGGAAAAAACCTTCAGCAATATGTGTATTTTGCTGTCAACAGTTCAAATAATATAGCTATTGCTGTAGTCAGTTCATAGAATCATAGAATGGTAAGGTTGGAAGGAGACCTCAAGGATCAAAGTTGTTTTCATTAGCTGAGATTCTTGGACATTTTCAGTTCTACAGATGAAATTTCACACTCTGTTATCTTTATTAGGTCCTGGAAATAATGAATTGTTTAAAAATCTTTTCCCTCTCTATTTTTTTTTTTTAAACTGGATTTAAAAGAACTGAACAGGAAAATGACCAGCTGCTTAGATTACCACTCCAATCCTCTCATGAATTTTTAAAGGTAGGGATTTTCCGAGAACCAACATCAAATAAAGGATCAAATGCCTTCTATTACAGAATACAAATGTGGTGTTCAAAATCCCTGGAAATTACAGTCTTTGAGAACCATCTGGACCCACATGTTATGCAGAAGAGGAGAAACACAAAGGAAGTACTGATTAATTTTAATGTAGGGTGAAAAGACTTGTAATTAAATGCAGTCTTATTAAGTCGGTGTTGTTTCTAGATCAAACCTTCAAGATTAGTGTCACATCTCAGATTTCCTCCAAAATAGATTTTTCCTCATTTTGAAAACTTAATGGACATGTTGATAACAAGAGTAATATTTTAGATATGGCAATGATTTATTTCATGAGCATTCCTTCTGAGCAACCCTAATGTTAAACCTAACACTAACCCCTAACAGTTACCCTAAGCCTTCACCTTTATACCTAACAGTAAACCTAACCCAAACACCGAACCATAACCTTACCCATAATGCTAACCCAAAACCTAACCTTAACCCTGATCCCAACACTAACTCTGAGCTTAACCCTAACCTGTTACACTGACTGGAACTCTAACCTTAATCCGTAACTCTAATCCTAGCCCCTAGCCTTAACTCTAACTCCTAATATTAACTTGAACCCTAACCCTAATCCTAACCCCTAACCTTAACCCTAACCCCTCACACTAGCCCTAACAGTAAACCCTAACCTTAACCCTAACCTAATGTTAACCCAAAGCCTAATCTTAACCCTAATCCCAACCCTAATTCTGACCCTAACCCTATGCCCTAACACTAACCTGAACCCTAATCCTAAACCCCTAACCTTAATCCTAACCCCTAACACTAACAGTAGCCCCTAAACCTAATCCCTAACCCTAACCTAACCTTAACCCCTAACCCTAATCCAGGGACATTCCTTCTGAGCAACAGATTTTATTAGTTTAGTAATTCTTTCCATTAATGATTCAGAGTTTTTTGCTTTCTATGCATATCTATCTATCTATCTATCTATCTATCTATCTATCTTCTCTTTATGCTAACTTAAATCTGCCTTTTGTCATGAAAAGTAGTGCTATTTTGATTAGCTTTCATTAAACACATTTATCACCTATGAATTAAAAGCTTCAATTTTGCTGTGGGTTGCTTAAAAGTAAGAAAGTGCTTGTTTATCTGAAACAAATTGCCCACAGAGATTCATGTTTTCAGACACATTCAGTGATTTTTTTTTTTCCCTGAGTATGGATCAATGAAAGGGGCCAAGTTCNTAAACCTAACCCAAACACCGAACCATAACCTTACCCATAATGCTAACCCAAAACCTAACCTTAACCCTGATCCCAACACTAACTCTGAGCTTAACCCTAACCTGTTACACTGACTGGAACTCTAACCTTAATCCGTAACTCTAATCCTAGCCCCTAGCCTTAACTCTAACTCCTAATATTAACTTGAACCCTAACCCTAATCCTAACCCCTAACCTTAACCCTAACCCCTCACACTAGCCCTAACAGTAAACCCTAACCTTAACCCTAACCTAATGTTAACCCAAAGCCTAATCTTAACCCTAATCCCAACCCTAATTCTGACCCTAACCCTATGCCCTAACACTAACCTGAACCCTAATCCTAAACCCCTAACCTTAATCCTAACCCCTAACACTAACAGTAGCCCCTAAACCTAATCCCTAACCCTAACCTAACCTTAACCCCTAACCCTAATCCAGGGACATTCCTTCTGAGCAACAGATTTTATTAGTTTAGTAATTCTTTCCATTAATGATTCAGAGTTTTTTGCTTTCTCTGAGTATAGATCAATGAAAGGAGACAAGTTCTCTTCATATGTTATCTACCACTCTTCTACTGCCTTTCAAGGATCATAAATTGTTTACATTCTCTCTGATATTTGGACAGAAGATCTAAATGAGAGGCAGTGAATATAGGATTAAATTGGAATAAAAGAAATAAGGTGTGACCAAAACACTAAGTGGCACACAGACTTAATCCTTCTCTCTGCACAGTTGTCTTCTTCCAGAATTACTTGCCAGTCAGCAAGAGGGATACATTTGCTTCCAGTGTGGTGTTTTCATTGTGTATGGAAACAACTAATCACAGCAGACCTTTTCTGAATCCTGCTCTAAAATGCAGGAAGCAAATGGCATATGCACAGATTTCCAATTTCAGATATAAGGCAAACAAATAGATGAAAACCTGTGAGGAACCTGCAACCTGGAAAAATGAGGAAAAAAAAAATCTAAAAATGTGAACCATCAAAGTATTCATACCAGGATTTCCTACAATAAAGCCATAAGTAAGAGAGAAAATTCATGGTTCATTGTGCAATTAGCTCTTTGGGAAGATGCCTAGATTGGAGTTAGCCTGCTAGGAAAGAAAGAGCACTCAATAACACTGAAAGGTCAAAAAACAGTGAAAAATTATTAGTAAGCAAGAGAATGACAGAAAGGCAGGAACAGAGAGGAACATAAGCAGTTTTACTCATCCCCCATTCATAACCATGCAAGTTTCATTGTGTTATAGATACTTTATCTATCCCAAATGATGTTGGTCTGTTGTGAAACACTGGCACAGGTTGCCCAGGGAGGTTGTGGCTGCTCCCTTCCTGGAGGTGTTCAAGGCCAGGTTGGATGAGGCCTTGAGTGACCTGTTCTAGTGGGAGGTGTCCCTGCCTATGGCCAGGGTTTGGAACTGGATGATCTCTGAGGTTTCTTCCAACCTAAACCATTCTATGGTTCTATGATGTTGAAGAATTCACAAACTCTTGAGGCAAATTGTCCTTGCATTTCATTTTCCAGTATCACTAGATAGTTTGTTTTTTTTTTTCTTTTATTATCCATCCCAAATTGTTGTTGCTGTGTCCATTACTCACAGTCCTACTCAGCCATGCATGGAGAACAGATTATTTTTTTCCTCTTTATCACTGTACCAATCATTCCAAATCCTGTTAGCCACGTTGTCTGCTGAGAGTTATTAAATACATGAAAACTACCCCCAGTTATGAAGGTCCATCAGTTGAAAAGAGGTGAAGATTGAGAAGGTTTGGGTTATATCATCTTTTCTTGTATTTATTTTCTCTAAATTTCTGTTTCAGTCTGTTACAGAAACATGACAACAGGCAAGGTGGGCATTTGAGATCATTTATTCTTTTCCATTCTGATTATATTATATGTAATTTTGGTTATGTTTCTATATCCCCTCTCAGCTGCCTTCTTTCATTTAATGGCTTTACTTTTTTTCCAGTGGGTTAAGGCACTCTTGAAGAGCTTGATGATTCTCTTTGCTCTGTCACAGGCACAGCCTGGTTCATATCTTCCTTGTAACATAGGTCTGGAGAGAGAACTGTATTGAGTTTAGCTGAACATAGCTGAGTGGAAAGGTTTCTTCTCTCAGTAGACTGTCCTTATATTTATCCATATCACTTTGCAGTTTAGCTTCTCTGCAGTGATGTGGTTGGTATTGCTGTCTTGTGTTTTCTTGTGTTCAGTTTGTGATCTACAAAAGCCCAGATGCTTTTCTGATGAAATGCTACCAGCCTGTGTTTTGCAATTGGATTGTCTCACCTATACCTTGATAGAAAGCCATTTTACACTTCCCAGATCATGTCTCAAATTTGTTCAGGCTTTCTTTTAATTCTAACCCTGTCCCCAACATATCCTCATTCAGCTTGGTGTCATTTGGAAATGTGATAAGGGCTATTTTGTATTCCATCAGCAAAACAACGAACGAAAATACAAAAGAATCTTAGAACCTTCAGAATACTGCTTGACAAATCTTTCTGTGCGAAAGCAAATCACTGAAAATGTATTTTCTGGATTGAACTGTCCAGTCAGTTTTTCTGCAGCAGAAATTTCATCAAGAATCTTGCCCACAGGAGTGTGTTGTGAGATGTGAGTTAATAGATTAAAGACACAGATTTTCTGTTATTTCTGCTGTTTCCATAACACCTGCTCCTTTATACTGCAGCTTTGTATGACTCAATTTGTTTGACTGTTGCTCATCTCCCTGCTATCATTCATGCACTTAAAAATAATTCCTTTGATTATCTCTTCCAGACTTTCAGAATTGATGTTGACTGGCCTCAAATCTCTTTTTACTTCCTTTTCACCACCTGTTCCACTACATTTTCCAGTGCTGCACTACCTCATATTTCTCAAAAAAATTCTATTATGGACATTCAGATCTTTCAGACAGTTTTGCAGTTTTCCTAGAAAAAAAGCCACAAAGTCCACCCACATCTCTGAAGGATTGGATGAATTGACTTGTCTATGACTCTTACAAAAAGAAGTTAACTTTCTACAAAATATATGGCATGCAGAAGTTCTGGAAGGTACCTTTTTGCCTTGCTCTTCAAATGACCCAAGTAACCTAACAGCATTATGACAGCATGCAAACAAAAATTGTTTGAAACAAAGAATGAACTCTCAAACTTTAAAATCTCTGGGTTGTGCTGGTTTGAGGCTAATTGGAATATTTTAATGGAGAAAATTATATTACTGTCTGTGAAAAGAAAACACTGGTGATGTCTACTTCATTCATAGGCTTGCTGAGATGGATAAGACTAAGAACATAAACATAGATAAGACACAGACACTCTTGGGCTGTCTGGCTTCTTGCCTTCTCCTCTCTGCCCAATAACCTAACTAACCACTTTCCTTCTAACCCCCCTTGCTGATCCTCCAAACTCATCTTGCACCTAAGGCAAACCCTGGGGTAAGGTAGAGGGGTGGGAAGAAGGTGGAAGGGTGGTTGGGAGCCTCTCCTGGGGTCTCTGATTTCTGGGAGGGTTGTTGTGGTTTCGTATTACCTTTAAATTGTATATTTCTGCAACTATTCCTGTCTGTTGTGTATATCTCTGCTTGTACATTGTGCTAAGCTGTAAATAGAGCTTTAGTCCTTAACTTCCAGCTGGCTGAGTCTAGTCTGGGGGATTTTACAAAATGTAGGGGGACAGGGAACTCCCAAACCATCACATGGGTGAATACACATTTCATTTACTTTGAAAATTTGAAACATCATTATTAACCTAAATTTCCTGCCCACCACAGGTAATGCCCAATTATTTAGCATGTTTGAGTAAAATTTGAGCTTCATATAAAGCCTTTGCACAGTTAGTGCCCTATTAGTTAGCATGTTTGAGTAAAATTTGAGCTTCATATAAAGCCTTCACACGGGTAGTGCCCTATTATTTAGCATGTTTGAGTAAAATTCAAGATTCATATAAAGACTTTGTATTCCTTTGTAAACTTCCCCTGAAATATTGGAACGTGGCAAGATATGGAGGTGTTCAAGGCCAGGTTGGACGAGGCCTTGAGTAACCTGTGCAAGTGGGAGGGGTCCGTGCCTATGGCAGGGGGGTGGAACCAGATGATCCTTGAGGTCTCCTTCCAACCTTACCATTCCGTGATTCTATGATGTGACTGAATCCAGATGGAAAGGAAAAAAAATGTGTCTCTGACCTATCAGAAAAATACTGTCGAGCTGGTCAGCAAAAGAGTAGGTAAGCAGGAACTGATGGTTATAATTTATTTTCCTTCAGAAATGCTGCAATCAAACTCCTTATAAAAAGCCATATGGAAATACAGCTATTTTGGGATGAAGCAATCCACTATTATGGATTGGATACTGACAAAATAAACAGTGTTTTCTAAACATGGAAATATAAAATACAGAGTTTGCTAAACAGTGCAGTTGAGGACTGTTTTTAGTCCTCATTAATGATCTGGAAACAGGGTGAATAGAAAAAATGACCAGAGCAAACAAAAGTAAATACTGGTCTGGTTGCTTCTACAACCAGTAATATTCTTTGTGGGTTTTTTTGTTCTTAAGTCTCATCAATACATTACCTTTTTTGTTTGGTTTTTTTTTTTCTTTTTTTGTACTTCAATTTCAAGAGAAGATCATAAAAGCTACACCTTTGAATAACTTTATGTCATAGCAGGTCCACTTCTATTGTTCTCCCCGCTAAGCAAGTTTTTATACACATGGTGAAAGTAAGAATTGATTTAGAAGAACTGAAATCACTTAAAGAGTCACCACTTGTTGACCCCTGAGGCATTTACCATCACCTTGTCTTGCTGCTTCTTTTGCACCTAGAGACTTGCTTCCCAGTTGCATGCATGCTATGAGTGTGCATGGTACACAGAGACACATTAATCCACTCTCTGAATTCCATTATGGTGCCAACCCTCAGTTTTCTTTAGGAGTTCCTGCATTTTTGGTAGAAGAGGTATGCCTTAGAATATGAATGCTTGTGGGCTCCAGATAATTGTGTGTCTTTGGGATTCTCAAACCCAAGCCTTTATCTACAGCTAGTAAGGGCCAGTTGTAAACCGTGATAACAGCCTGACTGAACAGAAGCTGCCCACGTGGGACTTTGAATTGCAGAGATACACACTACACATCTGTGAAAATGATGATGTATTCTGCTTCTGCAATAGACTGTTGAGATTGGGGAAGACCTGTCCTGTGGGAGATATGGGTTGAAATTCATCAGCCATTGCTGGAGGAAGCCTTGGGATACAGCTGTAACAGCAAACAGTTGGACCACATGAAGTCAACAGGACTTTCAGTCCAGCCTTCCCAGACATTCAGCAACCTCCTTCATGGGAAGACTGAGTTATGCTTGGGGATCTGAGTTCAAGAAGTGTTAGTCATTGGTTCTTAAACTCCAATGTCCAAACTTGCTGTGGATTGCCAGTTAGCCTACCTCTAGTATGACAGGCACGACTGAGAAGACAGCTCACACTCCAGAAGTATTACAGACAGAAACTGTGAGGACCTTAAAATTAATCCTTGTATTTCTTGCTGGTGCTTTGTTCAGGAATAGTTCTCTACACTCTGCAAAGAGAGTCTGACTTGTGATGGCCCTGGCTTTTCACATCATCTGAAAAGACACTTGCAGATTGACATGCAATAATGATGTTCTGGTAGAACTTTTTTTCCCATCAAACTTCACTCTCTTTTATTTTGCCATAGCAGCAGCTGGATTTGGAAAGAGGGCTGTTGAAAGAATTACCTATTAGCCCTGTAAAATTAGGCTCATCCTTAAATCTAGTTAACCATGACTGGCTAAACCAGCTTTGGAAACAGATTATACTTCCTATAGGCTGTACTATCCTGTAGAGCTAAGCAAAATGCAGACATCCTGAAGAGCTCTGTAGTCCCTCTTTATCCTCAAAACTGAGTGGCAAATTCCATCCTTAGCCAAGCATGTGACACAGCAAGTGACATTTACAGTCCTTGAAGGGTTATGCAGATGTCACTGAGAGCAAAATCTAACTTCTAAAAATACTAATTTTACCCATCCTCCTTTGTTTCATTGACATATGATGGAAAACTGTTTCACACCAAAGCAGGTACTGGGTGGCTTTGTATAAATTTAGCAGTAAGTCTTTCTTTAATTTCAGTGGAAGCTTTCAGTTCTGCAAAAAAAGATCCACTAAGGAAAGGAGGTGTATGAGTCTGTCTCCTTCTTGCAGACATTTTGTTTTTTAGCTGTAAAACAGCATTGGATTTTACTGCCATCTCAGATATTGCATCTTCTGTGTAGAGCAAGATACATTGGGTTCATACTGTTAATTAGCAAATAAATAGAACGTGAATCTCCTCTAGATCTGTGCTTCCCTTTACCCAATATTCTGAAACAGAACTATTCTTAGATGTCACTTAAAGGCTTTATTTGTCTGAGGACTTCAGTATGGGCCATTACAAACGGAAAACAATGCTAATAAATTCTTGCTTTCCCTTATTGTTTTTTTCTCACGTGTCTGCAAGAGTCAATGACAGGAATTGGCAGAATTGAGGCTTCCAGCTGCCTTGGGTGTTAATCATGTGTGGTGCCTCATATTGATCCAGAGGGCCATTTTTCTGCTATCAGTCCTGGCACAGATGTAAGCCTCATCAGGCATAGCTAAAGCAGCATATTGCCTATGGTGGTAGAAATTTACACTGTATTAGTAGCCTTCAGCTTCCACCTAATCCAGTGGATATCTGGTGAAAGCTGAGGGGTAGAGAGAATTTCCACTTCATAGCCTCAAACACCCGTAGGTGGGTAACAATTTGGAAATGTTCTAACACCTGCACACATCCAGGTATGGTGCTCCAGGGATAATCTGCAAGCTGTGCATCTGCCTGAAGCACATTCACAGACTTTCTGCTTTGTTCTGATTCCTGTTTTACCTTGGATATCACAGGTGATCATCCTCTGGAGGCTGTCACATGGGACTAGCAGGTCACTTCTTTGATGTGTATAAGTGCATTACTCCTGATCTGTGTCCCCTCAACCATATAAAATTATTCTACCTGTTGGCACTACGCAGGGAGCAGCAAGCTTTGATAAGCTGTTTGAGCAAGATACTTATTGGGGTTATTGATTTTGTGTACTCTTTTATCTGACCTGCTTAAACCAACTTCTAGCAGTTAACTAGATCCTGATTTTCCTTCCTCTCATGAGAAATTTTGATTTTAAAATCCTAAAAGAGAAGGTGTGCAACTCAAACAATGGGCAACCTGCAAAAAAACCAGTGGGGTAGGTGCTTAAGTTCTGGAATATTTCCCCAGCTCTCATATTGAGAGTTAAAGAGGATTTCTAATTTTTATTCCACTCATTACTAAACAGGAACACTGAGGTCACAGCAAATAAAGCAGTATGTTAATGAGAACAGCTTTAGCAAAAAGAGGAGGTGTTCCTCAAAGCACATCAAGTGCTTCACATATATTAAGAAACCCCAGCTGAATCGATTTAATAATGTTGAGATTTACACAATTATTACAGAGTCTTCATTATTCACCCAGCCTGCACATACCACAGCACAAATGAACATCTCAGTCTGCTGGTATTAACATTGCCATTTTCTAGCCCATTCCCAGGCCATCTGCTACATGCTGATCATTCACTGCTTTAACATTTAACAGTTACCCAACTGCAACTTAGCAGATTTGTGTACTTTTGAAAACAGCTGGTTTAATAACTGCTTCAGAGCTTTTGGATAAAGAAATTATTTTGTAGTGCTTTAAAACAGACTTAAAGCAAATTTAAAAAAAGAAAATATGAATTTGCAACTCTTTGCTTCGTTCGTTGTCACATGAGGAAAAATGTTTGATTATTTGCAGAACAATAAATCAAAAAATCTCTTTCAGCATTCCTGTTTTAGTTTTTGACCTCCCTCAGCTACAGAAGGAATATTTATCTGCTGAGGTAATAGAGCTTAATATATCAATCTGTCTGAAGGGCTCCAGCTTGGAGCTTGTCATATAAAACAACTGACATGTAGCTTAAAATACAAAATCATAGCCTAATAGTAGCAATTAAGTTAAATTAATAGTGAGCTCTGAAAAAAGCAGGACTGTAACCCTGACTTTCAAAACTTGATGAGAATGTGAAAACAATGCTCATTCTTCCACTGCTCTTGATGTGAAAGATATTAGTTATGACTAACTGGAACGTTTCCCCTCATTTTGTGTTGTGTATATTGCAAATTGTCATCATTATAGGAGTTCTTATAATTTCATAGAATCAGAGAATGGTAAGGTTGGAAGGGACCTCAAGGATCATTTAGTTCCAACCCCCTGCCATAGGCAGGGACACCTCCCACTAGAACAGGTCACTCAANAATATATATATATATATACACACATATATACACAACTTGATAACCATTCTAAATACTTTTCAGATGCTGACTAAGCCTTACTTCATAAACCTGCAGGTAGTTGTTGCTGGGTGCTGCCATTGGCATTTATATTAGAAATCAGAATACAAGTAGTTAAAAGGAGGAACTTAGTATTAATGTGCCATAAAAGTGGCAATTCATGAAAGTTTGTCAGTTTTGGGTCTCTTTTCCAAAGCACCTCTTCTTTTACACAGCCATCGATCAAAGTGACAGCATCCCTTAAATTGTTTGGATTCTCCAGCATGAATTAATTAATCTGTCCAGTACTTCCTATCTCACTGTTTCAATCAACCAACAAATAAAGCCAATCAAGACTTCAATTCTTTGCTGATTAGCCAATAAACCATGACAGCAGACTTGTGACAGTACTTCTGGGATTCTTACAGGAGCCTATATATGGCAGGTAGCAAATGTAGTGATCAGTCCTTGCAGAAACAAATGTGTGTGCTTATCATTATCATTTTTTAGGACTTGCATCTTATTAGCAACAAATGAAAAAGTGGAACAGCATAAAAACAAATTTGAGAAGCACATTACCTGAAACAGAACAGAACATAAAATTAACCACCTCAGAAATCACAGAAAATTAGTGCCTCATGGTATGTAGCAACAGCTTTCAACTCCTGTCACTGGAACCAGAGCAGTTAGGAGTGTAAAACAGATGTGCAGTGATCTGCACAGTGATGACCAGTGCGTAGGCTACACTGCAGAAACATCCTAATGCAGGAAAAGTGGTCACAGAATCATAAAATCACAGAATCTTAGAAAGACATCATCAAGTCCAATCACCCTGACAAGCAGCATCCCCTAGAGTATTTCACACAGGGATGCATCCAGGTGAGTTTTGAAAGCCTCCAGAGAAGGAGACTCTACAACCTCTCTGGGCAGCCTGTGCCAGGGCTCTGTCACCCTCACTGTAAAGAAGTTTTTCCTCCTGTTGAGGTGAAACCTTCTCTGTTCCAGTTTGTAGCTGTTGCTTCTTGTCTTACTGCTGTGCACTGCCAACAAGATACTGGCCCCTATCCACTTGATACCTAGCCCTCAGATATATGTACACATTGATGAGATCTCCTCTCAGTCTTCTCCAGACTAAACAGCCCCAAGGCTCTCAGTCTTTCTTCATAGGGGAGATGCTCAAGGCCCCAGTCATCCTTGTGGCTCCCTCCGCTGGACTGTCTCCAGCAGGTCCCTGTCTCTCTTGAACTGTGGAGCCCAAAATTTGACACAGTATTCCAGGTGTGGTCTCGCCAGGGCAGAGTAGAAGGGGAGAAGAACCTCCCTAGACCTGCTGGCCACACTTTTCTTGGTACACCCGATGATGCCATTGGCTCTCTGGGCCACAAGGGTATGTTGCTGTCCCATGCAGAACTTGCTGCCCACCAGGACTCCAAGGTCTTTCTCCTTGGTGCTGCTTTCCAGCAGGGCAGTCCCCAACCTGAACTGGTGCCTGTTGTCAGGACCCTGCACTTGTCCTTATTGAACTCCATGTGGTTCAGTCATATGCAGTTACTCCAAGAACTTTTCCTGTCCTGTTGGAAAATTTCTATACTCTAGCCACATCAGGAAGAGTGAGATCAGGAAGATTCCCAGCAACCTGTGGCAGAGTAGGAGGCATATAGATCAATTGTTAGTCCACAGTTATCTTACAACAAACTCCAAGAAAAAGCCATAGGAACAGTTCATTATGGATTCTCCCACCATAAGGCAACCAGAGTGAAACTACAAAAAGTTTACCCCTTCCTCTCAAGCCTAATGTCTATCAGCAGACTTTCCTCACCCAACACTGCTATACAACCATGTACAATACATATATTTCTACCTCACAGGAGCAAAGCCACCATTCTGGTATTATAAAATGTTATGTTAATCACTTTAAATGGATAAAAAGTAGCAGTGGTATCTTGTGTCCCAGTGCCAAAAGAGAATTAGAATCAAGATGAATGTAGTGCAAATAAGGCCAGTTTCTTTTAGAGAAAACTCATCCCAAGCAGTATGGGTAAATTAATCTGTACCACTTGGTCTTGGGACTGAGATTTGTCTCTTGGCTCCCTTATTTAGCTCTTAAAGGTTGTCCTTCACTTAAAAACTCTAACTAGGTCTTAGAAATACATATAGATTATATGTCTATATTATTTTCCATTTGAAGCTGATACTATAATTTCATCTATATCCCAGTCTGAATACCTGGTGGAAAGCTGAAGTAGTACAACCGTTTGCATTTTCCCACTTGAGTCTGTGCAGTGATTCTGGGCATCACCACCCCACCAATGAATTCTCCCAGACTAGACTCTGCCAGCTGGAAGTTAAGAAATGAAGCTTATATATACAGCTTAACACAACATACAAGCAGATATTTACAATATATTACAAATATTTACAGCTATATACAGTAATATAAAAGTAATATAGAAACACAAGACCGCTCCCAGCAGTCAGAGTGTCCAGGAGGGGCTCCCAACCATCTTTCCATCTTCTTTCCACCCCCTCCCACCCTCTCCCTTACCTCAGGATCTCTCTCTTACATGCAAGGTGAGTTGGAAGAGATCAGCAAGGGAGGTTAAGAAGCAGAATGGTTAGTTGGAAAGTGTGCAGAGTCAAGCAGAAGGGTTAATGCAGCAGAGGCCAGGCAGAGACACTGTCTTGTTTATGTTTGTCTCCATGGTTTTATACAGCTCAGCAGAACAAATGGCTAATATAGACATCACCTTATTTTCCTTTTTCACAGCCAATGATCCAATTTCTCTCATTAAAATATTCCAATTAGCCTCAAACCAGCACAGTCTGAATGCTAACTTTTCTCACCTGCAAAGGGCTCCTCTAACATGTGGTTTATTGATGACAGAGTAGGTATGCAAAAAGTTGGATTACTGAACACGAGTCCAACCTGGATCTGTGTCCATCATCAACAAGAACATTACATCAAACTGGTATCACATCTTCACAGTTTTTGTAAAGCAGAATAAAATTTTGCTGCTGGAGTTCAAAAGGTGCTTTCCAGAAGTTTTTTGTAAAGGTCTTCTTTGGGTCCTGATTAATTTAGCACCAAAACTCAGAAGTAGCAAGATCAGCCATGAATACAATAAAGATCTAATTCTCTCTTAATATAATTCCTACTAATGTCAACAGATGTAATTTGAAAAGAGATATCTGGGCAGCTTTGAAAAGAACTCCAAAACTAAATATGCAGCTATTCTGTGACTATGGCTAATACAAACATGAAGCATCTTGGTTTTGAAGTGTTAAGCAAATCGAGTTACATGCAGTGTGTTATTACCATGAGTATAAAATTACACTGTAATTAAATCCCTAAGTAAGATTCTAATATTTTAAATGACTTAAAAACAACAGCAAAACAACAAGATCTGAATGAGCAATGTTGGTTTTCACGTTTTCTCTTTCATCCTCACAGTTCTGAGAATAATATGCAAGGAGTTATTAAAATACCTCTTGCATTTCCAAAGTTTCCCAGCACAAGTCATATAATTAATTGCATTAGAATTTTGTAGATGTTGAAAAGGAGATTGATGATGAAGCATCAGTTCTGAGTAAGAAATTACAGAGAAACTATGCTACAAGCACAGCTGATTTTAGACTGATTTCTTAAAGTCCAGCTTTTCACCCACAACCTACTATTATTTGTAACTCTCAGACAACTTAATATTTGCATAACTACAAATGAACAGAATGCTACGTGTCCTGATATCTGAATATTTCTCTTTCAGCCTGTTATTCTTTTCTGCTCAACATGCCATGCCACACCTGTTAATGTGTTATCTGACTCTGCTTGAACTATTCAGTGAGGAATGTGACTGAAATCTACCATTTTCCTCCTCTTGAAGGAGCAACTTATAACAGCTGAAATTATTGCCATGACTTTTGTTGTTGTTGAGTTTTGTGTGTTTGGTACTTTTTTTGCTGTGTTGTGCAGCCTTTTCTCAGAGTATTTGTTTTTCCTCTCCCTGTGCAATACTTTTTTTGTCTTTTCATTCATATCCTCTACCCTTCTTCTCTTGTTTTATTTGTTTGTTTTTGTCCTCAAATTGAGAGAATCTTTTGAAGGTATTTTGACCTTCTAGTTATTCTAGTGATTCTGTGTTTCTGTTTATATCCTTAACCACTCAGTGCATAAGCAATATATCAAGTATGTAGTCTTAAGACTATTGTGATGAAAACTGCTTGAAAAAATAAGTTGTTTGCTTGGTTACCCAGCAATAGTACAGCACTGCAGACCTACTGAAGGTACTGATTTTACACTGATATGTCAGTGAATTGTCTGGCTTAAAAAAAAAATAAAACACAGGTGAAGTAGTCAAGGACTGTATTTCTGAAGTTCTTAAACTTCCATTGGGAGTTAATTACATTTTCATAAATATTTTTAAGTGCAAATTCTTCCCTTAGTTGCATGTCAGTGACAGAGAGCGAAAGATGGATGGAAGGATGAAAGAAATCCATTAAATGTAGCTGATTTTACTTGGTGGTGTAGCAACCTCTAATAATCATAGAATCATAGAATGGTAAGGTTGGAAGGGACATCAAAGCTCATCCAGTCCCAACCCCCTGCCATAGGCAGGGACACCTCCCACTAGTACAGGTCACTCAAGGCCTCATCCAACCTGGCCTTNAATGTCATGAGGTAGGCCTGGGCACACCTCTGCAGCCTGTCCAGGTCCCTCTGGATGGATCCCTGCCCTCTAGCAAGTAGACTGTGCCACACAGCCTGGTGCCATCTGCAAACTTGCTGAGGTACACTGATTCCTCTGTCCACAATGGGCATCACTGTTTTGTTTCAGAGCCTCCATCTTCCCATTTAAAGATTACTGATGGCAAGACTTATAAACTACCAATTGTTCCATTAAAAGGCTGAAAGAAAATAAACATAACTAAGTGTAAAATGTGTATATTTTAGGGCTTGCCTCAGGCTGAAGAAGAGCTTGAATGAAGAACAGCTTGATTTGGCTGTTCTCTCCATCCTGGACATCATTAGCTTAGTTCTTTAAGCATCTTGTTTCTGCTAACTTCTGTTCAATATTGTAACACTTTAAGCATGTTGTACAGTTATACACATATAAAAATTATTGTGATTGATTTTATGGATAAATATTTATGTGCTTCATGCAAAATATCAAGAAGCTTGAGAAACAGTTCCTAGGCAGGATATTAGTTCTATGACAAAATATAAACACTGTCTAGTAAAGAGAGATACAATCATTAAAACATACATTTTTAGGTCCCCTTCTAAGTGTTTTGAGGTATAATCACCAGTGAGCTCTGTTAGCCATTGTTGCATGCACAATCCCTGCTAATTATCTCCAAACAGAAGCAAGCCTTGTGTTTTCTGGGTCACACTAATGTGTCTCTACTGAATCATAATACTCTCATTTTTTCTATTCTTCTTCCTACAGATTTCTCTTCCTTTCTCCTTTTGCTCCTGGTTTGATGTAATCTTTTTATTTAACTGTATAGATCTAAACACTTAGAAATGTTGCTTGTAGTTAATACACACAAATATGAGTGTACACACACACATAAGGATGCTGTCCAGTTTTCACAGAGACCATTACCATTTATTACTAGATCTTTGCAGCCAGATTTACAGCTGCTTAAATAATATTTTTGTCCAGTAATTCTTTTTAAACTGATGTTTGCTTATTATTTCATTGTTCCATCTCTGTTTCTTAGTTTCCCTCCCACATCTTGCCTATGAAGCCCCATTTTCCTAAAATCATATCAGTGTCACAGTCAGCAGTATTTGGGACTGTTCACCTTGAAATTTTGGGGAATTTTCTATCTTTTTTATTTTTTTTTAATAGTGTTTTAAGGCTATCTTTTCAAATTAAACAAACAAACTGCAAAATAATGAAGAGAAGGTCGCTTCAGGTTTCATAGCAAAGCTTTGGATTGTGACACATTTTATCAAGTTTCATTGGTCATGTCATGTCTCATATCTCTTCCAGCATCAGATGCTGGAGGCTGAAGCAAGCTGATGTGTGGAACATCAAAATGTCGTGTTTGTCATCCAAGAAATCTTTGACACTATCTTTAGCAAAAAAAAAAAAAACAAACCCATATGATTCATTGAAGGGAAAAAAAACCAAAAACCAAAAAAACAAACCACAAAAATCAAAAACCAAAGCAAACAAAACCCAAACCAAAACTTTGAAAATACAGGAAAAATAAAACTTTACTAAGAGCTAGGTCAGATTTAAAATTGTGTGTATGGTCCTGGATTTATTCTGCTGAATAAATTGGTCATACAATAGATATGCTGCTAACAGATTTGGTTTTAGATGCCCCCTTAGGGATACATGCAGAGACTTCCTTTGTGTCTTTTCCTATTTAACAGTATATAAGGCAATGCTTCTTGCAGTGTATGTCTTAATTTGGCTCCAGGAATTTCTATGCAGACACAAAGGTCCTGATTTTCTGATAAGTTGCACAACACTTAATCTTTTAAATGTGAAAAGAAGATGAAAGGTATTTAAAGTGTGGTTTCAGAATTCCCATTAGAAATAGGATCTGAAAAGAGGAACCTGTTGGAAATAATTCTAATTGCTTCTTCTGATCTCTGCTTGGAAAACTAACAACACTGACAGATGAACTCTGTTGAGTCCCATTAAAGTAAAGACAATATCACCCTAGATGCTTGCCTTGTTTCTCTGCTTGAAGTTTCTATTTCCACAGCAAAACTGTCAAAAGGGAACACCTGCCTACACATCAGTAGGTATCCTGGCTGGAATTATGTGGTCTTGGCTTAAAAATACAGCTCAAGTGAGTTTGCCTTAAGATGTCAGACCCTGCACAGAAACACATACACTATGGGTATACATTCTCTTTGGTTAATCCTTCTGTGGAAGAAGTAAAACATAGAATCATAGAATCATAGAATGCTAAGGTTGGAAGGGACCTCAAGGATCATCCAGTTCCAACCCCCTGCCATAGGCAGGGACACCTCCCACTAGCACAGGTCACTCAAGGTCTTGTCCAACCTGGCCTTGAACACCTCCAGGGAGGGAGCAGCCACAACCTCCCTGGGCAACCTGTGCCAGTGTCTCACCACCCTCACTGCAAAGAACTTCCTCCTAACATCCAGTCTAAATTTCCCCTCTGCCACTTTAAATCCATTGCCCCTTGTCCTGTCATTACAAGACCTTGTAAATAGTCCCTCCCCAGCCTTCTTGTAGGCACCCTTCAGATACTGGAAGAAAACAGGAAGTGGCTATTATAAATTGCCAGAAGTCTTTTTTTTTTAAGTGCCCCAAATCCTGCAGTCTGAGTTACTGGAGAACAAAAATTTCTGCATCTTCCTACGTTAGCTTCCTGTGTTAAATTTACAATTAAATCTCAGACAGATAATTTTCTCATTGTGCTATCTGAAAAGCAAATCTCAGCTAATTTATTATTTTTCATTTTCCACACCTTGCTTGTAAGGTTATGCAAAATTTTGGTTCCTGTCTGACAAAAGAAATTCACAGAGGAAGTCTTAAAGTGTTTTGTTCGTAAGCCTCGCTTGGTAAGTTTATGTGTGGAATTGTCCCAAAACTTTGTGGAAAGATGATTTAAAATTATTCAACTAAACCTAAACATGCCACAAGTTACCCAGGGAGTTAGTTGAGGCCCCTTCCCTGGAGATATTCAAGGTGAGGCTCGACAGGGATCTGGGCAACCTGATCTACTCAAGGATGTCCCTGCTGACTGCAGGGGAGGTTGGACTAAATGACCTTTGGAGGTTCCTTCTAACCCAGACCATTCTATGAGTTTATGATTCTATGAATAACATCAGAATTACTGTAGCTTCCAAGAAGTCAAACATATTTATGATTATGATTTATGAACAGTCAAAAAGTGAGATTTTTTTTTTTCATAACAGTTGAAGCTTCTCATTTCAGCTGTTTTTAGACTATGTGAATACACCTTTACTCCAATGATGTTTCCTTTGGAAATCTTTCCTTTCTCAAAGAAAGTGTAACAATACTGGGGGGAAAAAATAATCATATGGGCAAAAATAATTACATTTAAAGGAAAAAAAAAAAAGAAATAAAAAAAAGATTGATTTTAAACACCAGATTTAAAAATGGAGTGCTCACATTATTAAGAGTTGTGTACTACATTTCTCATGTTTCTGTGTGTGGGGATGTGTGGTGATTTCTGCAAAGGTCAGGAGACACATTTCCTTCCACCTTTTACCCCAGTCTGCAGCATTTAATGCTTGGCTGGAGGCATTCACTGGGACTTTTGCCTTTCTCTTAAACATCAGCTATTAGTTACTGCCAAAGGCAAGATGCTTTCTTATCTCTTGTGGCAAATTGTACGTTCTTTTTCTCTCCTCACAGGCAATCAGATCTGTTTGAACAGATATATAGCCCTTGAAATGAGATGCCTTTCACAAGACATTTTTTTCTGTCCAAAAAAAAAAAAAAAAGTCTGTCTAATAAATAATATGTGACCATTTAGAAATCTGTTTCTCTCTCTGAATTATTCTCTTTTGAAAAGAAAACTTACCCAAAATTTGGGGGATAAGGAGAAACCAATACTGTTTCTTCAGATGATCCAGGGACATAAATAACACAACTTTGAGCACCGTTCTGCTGGCTTGTTTGTAGTGAGGGGCAGCAAGTGGGTAAAATTGCCCCTAGGATAGGCAGGANTGTTATTATGTATCAGGCAGAGCATGGCAGGATACAATGGCAGAGAGCAATGAGGCAGAAGCATGATAAGGCAGGGCAATGGCATAAGCATGTTGTGTTTACATGATCATCTCTTTTTATCAATGCATCCCGAGACTAAAGGCTCCTTGGCCACAGATTAGCCAACCAGAACGGCAGTTTGCCAAACTTGACCATATTAGGTAAAGCCAGAGCTTACTTTTACCTTTTTAGAGCAGAACACAAACAAGTGTACAAACATGTGAGGGTATCCTACTCCCAAGCTTGGAAGGGACATGGAGGAGCCAGGCCTTTGTTTTCCTTTCCCACAGTAATTCTCCCAACAGCAGAAGGAGGGAGAGCAGAAAACATGTCTGGACAAGCCAGGACATGTTTTAGGCCTGTTTTGGCCTTCCATACATGTTTGATCTTACCAGCCTGGTAGGCAACAACTTGCTGTGTCTGCTGATGACTAGTCTGCAGCTACACTACTACTCTCAGAGGACTCTTACAGGTCTTCTGAATCTTGAAAATATGCAATGCTCAGAGTCAGATCTTTTCTCAGTAGCAGGATTTCACAGCTCTTTCTGGGCACAGCATTTAGTAGGACATGTGAACAGCAGGAAATGTAGTAGTCCTTTTCTATGGCAAAGCTTTAAGTAGCAACTGAGAGAAATGGTCTTTGCTGGATCATAGAATCATAGAATGGTAAGGTGGGAAGGGACATCAAAGCTCATCCAGTTCCAACCCCCTGCCATAGGCAGGGACACCTCTCACTAGCACAGGTCACTCAAGGTCTCATCCAACCTGGCCTTGAACATCTTCAGGGAGGGAGCAGCCACAACCTCCCTGGGCAACCTGTGCCAGCATCTTACCACCCTCACTGCAAAGAACTTCTTCCTAACATCCAGTTTCAATCTCCCCTCTGCCAGTTTAAACCCATTGCCCCTTGTCCTGTCATTGCAAAACCTTGTAAATAGTCCCTCCCCAGCCTTCCTGTAGGCCCTCTTCAGATATTGGAAGGTTACGCTAAGGTCTTCTGGAAGCCTTCTCTTCTCCAGGCTGAAGAGCCCCAACTGTCTCAGCCTGTCCTCAAATCAAACTCTGCTGAATTTTGCCTTTCTGACAACTAATGACAAAAAGAAAGGAATTGGTGGGAAGAAAAATAAGGAGATTGAAAGGTTTATCAGTTAGAAGAAGCAGAATTATAAATCTGACCTTGAGAATTAAACAGAAAGATTCTCTAAATGTGAATGTCCAGATACATGATATTATCATTCTTTTTCCTTTTTCTGAGATTTTGAGAGAATGGTTTAATGATGTTTAAACCTGAAAGCCACTTAAGAGTGGCTTTAGCATAGAAGCCACCTTTTTTTCTGGCAGTAGATTATAGTGCTCTGTGTCTAAACGATGCAGGTGCCCTAACTCCAGTGTTCATCCCCAGTACAGAAGGACAGCTGAGTTGTAATATACAAGGAAAAACGAACCCTTTTATTTAACATAAATTTGAATACTTCCTAGTGGCACTTCCTTTCCCTCCTCACTAGGACCAGGCAGCTCTCCAACGTGATTGTGGTCAGCTGGGTAGTTTGGTACGTAACAGCAGTAGATCAGTTTTGTTTCAGACTGTGGATCCTATGCCTTTTTTTTTTGTTCTGTCAATCACAGAATCACAGAATGCCAGGGGTTGGACGGGACCTCAAAAGCTCATCCAGGCCAACCCCCCTGCTAGAGTAGGGTCACCTAGAGCAGATCACACAGGAACACATCCAGGTTTTGAATATCTCCAAAGAGGGAGACTCCACAACCCCCCTGGGCAGCCTGTTCCAATGTTCTGTCACCCTCACAGTGAAAAAAAATCCTCTTCAGGTTTAAATCAAACTTCCTATGCCAAAGCTTCCACCCATTGCTCCTTGTCCTGTCATTAGGCATCACCCAGCAGAGCCTGGCTCCATCCTCCTGGCACTCACCTTTGCATGTTAGTTACTAGACTTGTGCCCAGTGTTTTTGACACAAGGTTGGAAAGTCTGCACTCTCTGTCCTTTAGATGCCTGCCGAAATGTCTTTGCAATGTTATCTGTTCCCTATCCTTGGACAACAGCAAAGCCATATTAAAAACATGCCCTTTGGAAAGGGGAAAGACTTCCTGAGTATACATCATCATGAAAAAAAAAAAAAAAAAGTAGTTATGAACACTGTGACAGTTGCCCTCTGCACGCATGGACTCCTAAGTTCTGCTTATCATTGATATAGTGCCTCATTCACTCGCTCTGCTGGAATATAAATAAGATCTCTAGGGTTGAAAGAAAAGGTTAATATGCAATGCATAAACAATATCAGAAACTCAGCTTACAGAAAATAACCAGTTATGCTAGTTGGGTGGAACACAAATTGAATTTCTGAGAAAATGCCTCTTGTTTGAGGACAGAGAAGCCCATTAGTCAAGAACAAAAAGGGTTAAATCAAAGTGCAAGGATAGAAAACACTGCTCGTGGCAACAAATATTATGAGCAAGAGATGCCAAGATAGAGTGCCTGAAAGGAAGATGAAAAGTCTAAAAAACTCCTTAAATGATAATAATGAAATACATTAAAGGTTTTCTTTTAATGTCTCTCCAGCCTGATCAAGCCTTGCTAAATGGCAGCACAGCTTTCTGGTGTGGTAGCCACTTCTCCCAGGTTTTTATCATCATATCACTGTGATGAATCATTTCAAATGTTTCTCTGGAGTTTTTCTCTGTCCATTACACTTCCATCCATCACTGCAACCTCTGAACACCAGAATTCCTGTGGCTGGTGGTGTGTTCCTAGGGTTGTCTCCAATACCTTTCTCAGCTGAAGCTACCTCATGCCAAGAGCAGGACTGGCAATCATATCTGGAAACCAGACCAGACGCTTTGATCCAACAGTTGTGCCAAGTGATCTTTACATTATGGAAGAAGGGTTCAAAGCTTTGTGAAATTATGGGCTGTCTCTCACAGGCATAATCCCCAGAAATTATATTCTAAAGTCACAGAAGTGTTACTGTGGGTGTGCACTCAAAATTATGCTTCAGAAACACCTTGATAGCTATTAAATGAGGACTCTGCAAGCAACCTAATTGAAGAACGAGAGACATACTCTGTCCAGAGAAATGCTGGGAGTGATCCTGCTGTAATTATGAATTTGCCTCTTAACAGATGTTCATGTTCACAATCTGTCTGACTGTGGGTAATAGAAGAGATTAACATTTGCCAGCCAGTGACCTTGTGCTTTATATGGCTTTCCACAATTTACCAGCTTCAGAACAATCAACAGCAGTACTAAATAGGCTAAAAATTAAAACTGGAAGAGAGTTTTCAGAGATGCAAGCTACATCCATTAGATTTTAATTAACTGAAGAGCTATGTTAAAAGCTAGAGGCTTTTTTTTTCCTTTTTCTTTCTTTTTTTTTTCTTTTTTTTTCCCTGTAGGTTACTTAGATATAGTCAATTTATTTTCTGTTTCTGAAATGATTCCTGATTTAACGACAAAGTTTTCCTGACTTTAAACTGGTTGCAAGGTTGTTAACAAGGTTATTATCGAGGTTGTTGACCTGACTGGCAAATAATTTGAGACCAGTCAACAGAAGAATTGAATGAAATTTCTTTTTTGAAGCTTACTTCAAGTTTGATTCCTATTGGCATTTTGCTTTTAAAAGGGGGAAAAAAAAGAGAAGGTAAGATGGTAATTATTTTGGGTTTATTCAGAAAAAAAAGGTAATGATTCTTTTTTTCCTCCTCTATTATCAATCTAGATTTTTTTTTTAAGGTGCACAAGATTACAGTTCATAACCTTATCAAAGTGTGGCTAATGGGTGACAGGGAGCTGGCATGGATTGAATTGAATCTGCTGCTAAACCATTACAGGAACAGAGCAGCATTCAAAGGAATAAAGATTGGTGAACGAAGTAGTAGAAGAGGTACATGGACTTTTTGGAGGATGAAAACACCTGGGGGAAATGCTGGGTTTTGTGATTATTCAGAATTAAGTAAGCAGAAAAAAAAATCATTTTATCTCATAAAATGTTATGGATTCAAAGGCACTTCAAAGATCATCTAGCTCCAACCCCCTGCCATTGGCCAGGACACCTTCCACTAGACCAGGTTGCTCAAGACCCTCTCCAACCCGGCCTTGAACATGTCCAGGGAGGAGGCATGCACAGCCTCACTGGGCAACCTGCTGCTGTCTTTTCATTACTTACATTACAACTGGCTTTTCATTACTTGCTAAAAATATGTTGGAATTCTGTGCAGATGGCCAAAAAGGATAGTGGCTGCTATGTAATTTCTTGTTCATCTTTGGATGCTTTTCAGTACGCACAAATATTACAGTACCTTCTATATATTATTTGATAAACAAAATAAAAGCAAAAAGAAAAGAAAAAAATGGAGAAAGAATTCCTAAGGAAAGTAAAGATTTCCCTTGAAGGAAGTCCAATTTAAGCTGGAATTACAAGGGAAATGAGACCAGTTCAGAATTGGAATTGATATTTTAGTAAGTATCCAGTTTAAACTGGCAGGGAAGTTACTTTAAATCTTCAGATGTTCACTTCATTGCAACCTCAGCTCATTCTGTTTTGCATGCTTCAGATGGCTTGCTTAGCCTGCTGGAGGACCAACTGGCCCTTACAGAAAAGCCTACAACCTGAATATAAATGTGTTGGCAAAACATAAGCCTCACACTTGCTGGTTTCAGTCAAACCCCAGCGATTCCCTTTTGGATACTGAATATACATTGATTCTTTCTTAGAAACAAGAAGTTCTCTAACACCAGAAATATCCTAGCTGTCTGGCACATGTAATCCTCTTTATCTACATGAAAATTCTTTTCCATATGCATTAGTGGATGAAATGCTTAGTAGCATTGACCCAAAGCAAATTACAGTTGTTACTAACATGCAGGCAAGATATATTCGCTCAAACTTCATTAAAGTTTCCAATTCTATCCTGAAGGAAAATATTAAACGTAGCTTAAGTCAATTAAATAGATCACTGGTATGACATGATTTTAATATTTAACAGCATCTCAAATGTCTCAAGAAGAAAGAGACTCAATGCATGTGTAGGAAAGTTTCAGGATCAAGTCTCAGATTTATTAGTCATCCTTCAATACCTTGAGACCAATTCAATTTGTCAGAGCTGGATATCACTGCCATTTTCCACAGAATTCTGAGTTTTAAATCAAGGCAAACATAGCATCTGGCCTTGGAGTGAAAAGGAATTGATAGTATTGCTGGAAGGGCCATGTCTCAGAGGGATTTAAACCTTTTGAATAATCTATTCTGATTTTTTTCCCCCAGAGGTGTAAAAGAGGACAGCTGTTACTATGTTTAACAAAGTAAGCAATAAAAACACACACAGAGCGAGAGGGATCCATATAGCAGAAATGGAATATCAGATTGGAGAGGACCTCCAGGATCACAGAATCACAGTATTATTGAGGCTGGGATAGACCTCTGAGGTCATCAAGTCCAGCCTATGACCTATCACCACCACGTCAACTAGACCATGGCACTAAGTGCCACATTCAATCTTTCCTTAAACATCTCCAGGGATGACAACTCCGACACTTCCCTGGGCAGTCCATTCCATTTTCTAATTGCCCTTTCCGTAAGGAAGTGCTTCTTAACATCCAACCTAAACCTCCCCTGGCACAGCTTCAGGCCATGCCCTCACATCTTGTCACAAGTTGCCTGGGATCATCTGGTCCAACCTTTTTGACACAACCCAGTTTAGACAAGGTGGCCCAGCACTCCGTCCATCGCAATATTAAAGCATCCAGTGCTGGGGACACCACCACTTCCCTGTGGAGGTTATTCCAATGGCTGATTCTTCTCACTGGCAAAAATTTCCCTCGTGATAGATCAGAATCTTCCACAAATATCTTGTAGCCACTACCTCTCACCTTCCCCATGTGGCTCTTTGTAAAAATGGAGTCTCCATCCTTGTTGTAGCCACCTTTTAAGTACTGGATCATGGTGGCAAAGTCTCCCCTAAGCTTTCTTTTCTCCAAGCTGAACAAATACAGTTCTCTCAGCTTTTCTTCATCTGATAGACCTCCCAGTCCTTTGATCATCTTTGTGGCCCTTCTCCAGCCTGTCCACTTACTTTTTTTTGCATATCAGGGACCAAAACTGAGCACAGTGCTCCAGGTGTGGCCTGTCAAGTGCTAAGTAGAGTGGGATA